>CM018682.1:14264573-14742016 GCA_009363875.1 Mikania micrantha | reverse complement strand
TCAGATTTTTTATTAAAATTTTCTTTTAATTTCTTTAAATATAATTGTCTTAAATTTAAATCTTCAGTTTCTTCTAATATTTTTAGTATATTGTAATGTTTCTTTCTCATTATCTATCATATTTATGAATCAATATTACATATACATGGACCGATACATTCACAATCGTTATTACTACTAGTTTCACTATTAGAAATATAATTTAGTCATCACTATTAAATCTGAAAATTCTCCTTCACTAATTTGGGTATCTAGATTTTATTTATTTGCTCTTTTATTTCATCAGAAATATTTAGTTCATTTATTTTTCTTTTAGAATAACAATTTTGAAGTATGACCTCTTTTTCCCACAAGTATAACAAGTTATATTTCGTTTTTTATAAAATTTTTCTTTTTCATCTTTTTTAAGTATTTTTGTTCTTCATTTTTAAATTTTTTTTTTATAATTTTTTCTAAAATTCTTTCCCTGGTATAATTAGTTTTTCTTTTATAATTTTTTGGTAATTTATTCTTTCAAAACCATATTGTTCACAGAAATTTCCTAATTCATTTTATTACTGGTTATACCGTCTCTTTTCATCTTTTGTTTTAATTTTAAATCATTACATAATTTCAGACCTTCTTGATTTATATGATTTATAATTTGCCCATATGTTAAATCATCATATGGTATATGATTATATTTCCCTTTTTAATAGCTTCTCTAACCTTTTCAGCAATAGTTTTGTAAACCAGCAATAAATCTTTCTTTCCAATACGACTGTTTACAATCAGTCCTATTCATAACTTTAGATAGAAAAACATCTTTATACCATCTAAAATCTTGTAATTTTCTACATGTTAAATTTAATAATATTAAAGAACTTCTTTCTTGATAATCTGAAGGATTTCCAATAAAGTTCGTATAATAGCAATATAAGCGTATTGACTATATCTGATTCATCAGTTTGGACTTGTGCATTTATCTCAATTTTTACCTTTTTTGCATTTAATATGAATTGCTTATCATAATCTGTTACATAATTATCCCACCAACCTTTTAAATTTCCAGAAAAACCCAGAAACAATCATCCTAAATATTTGTGGTTCAGTATTTCCGTTTTGTTTATAGGCATTGGCTGCCATAGTCTTTCTTGTAATATTTAAGAATTTGATATTCAGATTGACCATCTATATCCATTCATAAATTGACTTTCCTCCGTAAGCTGTAGAAATTCTGTTACTACTTTCTTCTAATTGTAGATCAGGAGGAGTTGGTTGAGGTACCAATTCCTTGTGTCTGGTTTTAAAGTAAAACCTTTTAATTTTATTAATAGTTTCTAGATTAATATTTTGAAATTGTGATTCTAATTTGTATAAGATGAATCAGAGGCATCAGATTCATCTGATTCATTCGTATTACTATAGTATTTAAACTCATATTCTTTAATTTTTCAAAATATTGAAAAATTAAAGAATATGAGTTTTAAATACTATAAGTATACGAATGAATCAGATGAATCTGATGCCTCTGATTCATCTTATACAAAATTAGAATCACAATTTCAAAATTAATCTAGAAACTATTAATAATTAAAAGGTTTTACTTTAAAACCAGACACAAGGAATTGGTACCCTCAACCACTCCTCCTGATCTACATTAGAAGAAAGTAGTAACAGAATTTCTACAGCTTACGGAGGAAAGTCAATTTATGAAGGGAATATAGATGGTCAATCTGAATATCAAATTCTTATATATTACAAGAAATGACTATGCAGCCAATGCCTATAACAAAACGGAAATACTGAACCACAATATTTAGGATGATTGTTTCTGGGTTTTCTGGAAATTTAAAAGGTGGTGGGATATTATGTACAGATTATGATAAGCAATTCATATTAAATGCAAAAAAGGTAAAAATTGAGAATAATGCACAGTCCAAACTGATGAATCAGATATAGTCAATACGCTTATATTTGCTATTACAGAACTTTATTGGAAATCCTTCAGATTATCAAGAAAGAAGTTCTTTAATATTATTAAATTTAACATGTAGAAAATTACAAGATTTTAGATGGTATAAAGATGTTTTTCTATCTAAGTTTGAATAGGACTGATTGTAAACAGTCGTATTGGAAAGAAAGATTTATTGCTGGTTTACCAAAACTATTTGCTGAAAAGATAGGTTATGAAAAGGAAGAACTATTAAAAATAATAATCATATCCATATGATGATTTAACATATGGGCAAATTATAAATCATATAATCAAGAGGTCTGAAATTATGTAATGATTTAAAATTAAAACAAAAGATGAAAAGAGACGGTTATAACCAGTAAAAATGAATTAGGAAATTTCTGTGAACAATATGGTTTGAAAGAATAAATATACCAAAAATTATAAAAGAAAAACTAATTATACAAGGGAAGAATTTTAGAAAAATTATAAAAATAAAAAATTTAAAAATGAAGAACAAAAATACTATAAAAAAGATAAAAGAAAAAATTTTATAAAAAACGAATTATAACTTGTTATACTTGTGGAAAAAGAGGTCATACTTCAAAAATTGTTATTCTAAAAGAAAAATAAATGAACTAAATATTTCTGATGAAATAAAAGAGCAAATAAATAAAATTCTAGATACCCAATTAGTGAAGGAGAATTTCAGATTATAATAGTGATGACTTAAATTATATTTCTAATAGTGAAACTAGTAGTAATAACGATTGTGAATGTATCGGTCCATGTATATGTAATATTGATTCAATAAATATGATAGATAATGAAGAAAATACAATATTACTAAAACTATTAGAAGAAACTGAAGATTTAAATTTAAGACAATTATATTTAAGAAATTAAAAGAAAATTTTAATAAAAATCTGAAGAAAATGAAGAAAACACTGAAATATATATTTAGATGAATTTAATAAAAAATTTAAAAGGGACAAAAAACCAATTACTATGAATGAATTACAAGAAGAACTCAAAAATATAAAAAATGATATTACTATAATAAAGCACAAATTAAAGATATAGAAAAGCAAAAGGAAAAACAGATACTGATAACAGTAAAGTTAATAATTAATAATTTTAAAAGATTAAATTTTCAAAAATGGTATACTAAATTAAATATAATTATTAATAATGAATTTAGAATAACACTAACAGCTCTAATTGATAGCGGAGCTGATATGAATTGTATTCAAGAAGGTATTATACCTACCAAATATTATGAAAAACTTCTTATAGGTTATCAACCGCAAGTGGTTCTAGACTAATAATAATTATAAACTATCTAATGTTCATATTTGTAAAGAAGGTTATTGTTTTAAAACTCAATTAATATTAGTAAAAAACTTGACATCACAAATTATACTAGGAACCCCTTTTATTACTCAATTATATCCAATTACTATAAACAGTAATGGTATAAGTACTAAAGTCTTAAATAAGGAAATTATATTTGAATTTGCTGATCCAGTTCTAACTAAACAAATTAATATGATAAATTTGAAGGAAAAACAAAAGGAATTCTTAACAATGAAATTAAGAGTGAAAGAATAAAAGAGCAATTAAAACAAAAACTAATATTATTAAAATAAAAAGTATTGAAGAAAAATTTTTAAGAAATGTATGTTCTAATATACCTAATGCCTTCTGGCAAAGAAAACAACATATTGTTGATTTACCATATATAAAGGATTTTGATGAGAAAAATTACCAACAAAATCCAAATCTATACATATGAATCAAGAATTAGAAGAACACTGTAAAAAGGAAATAAAAGATTTATTGGATAAAAAATTAATTAGGGCAATCTAAATCTCCTTGGTCATGTTCAGCATTCTATGTTAATAATAGTGCTGAAATAGAAAGAGGTGCCCCAAGATTAGTAATAAATTATAAACCCTTAATAAGGTCTTAGAATGGATAAGATATCCTATTCCAAAAAGAGGGATTTATTAAAGAAAGTATATGAGGCTAAGATATTTTCTAAGTTTGATATGAAATCAGGATTTTGGCAGATTCAAATCTCTGAAAAGGATAAATATAAGACAGGATTTAATGTCCCATTTGGACATTATGAATGGAATGTAATGCCATTTGGATTAAAAAATGCTCCTTCAGAATTTCAAAATATTATGAATGATATAATATTCCTATAGGAAATTTTTCAATAATCTATATTGATGATGTTTTAATATACTCTAATTCTTTAGAACAACATTTTAAGCATTTAAACATATTTTATGATACAATTCATAAGAATGGATTAGTAGTATCACCTACTAAGATGAATCTATTTAAGACAGAAATAAGATTTTTAGGTCATGATATTAAACAAGGGACTATTATACCAATAAATAGAAGTTTAGATTTTTCTGATAAATTTCCAGATGAAATTAAGGATAAGAAACAATTGCAGAGATTTTTAGGATGTTTAAATTATATACATGATTTCTTTAAGGATTTAGGAATTTTTGTAAACCTTTATATAATAGATTAAAAAAATCCCGAACCTTGGACTCAGAGCATACTAACATAATAAAACACATAAAAATAAAGTAAAACAATTACCATGTCTAAATATTCCACATCCTAATGCTAGGTTAATTGTAGAAACCGATGCTAGTGATTTAGGATTTGGAGGAATATTAAAACAATCCTTAAAAATAAAGAACAATTAGTTAGATATTATTCTGGAGCATGGAATGATACTCAAAGAAATTATTCAACTATAAAAAAGGAAATTTTAAGTATTGTTTTATGTATTAAAAATTTGAAGATGATTTATATATGAAACCCTTCTTGTTAAGAATTGATTGCTTATCAGCAAAACACATTTTAGAAAAGGATATAAAAAATTTAATATCTAAACAAATATTTGCAAGATGGCAAGCATTACTAAGCAATTTCGATTTTCAAATAGAATTTTTAAAGGAGAAAATAATTCTTACTTTACCTGACTTTTAATCAAGAGAATTTTTACAGGGAACATGAAGCAAATTCTAAAAGATTGTATTATCAAATCATCATTATCATCATCAGCAAGTTCTTCTTCAAATTCTCCATTACCTATTACAACAGCTTTACTCCATTATCTCCATTTCCAAGACTAAGGCCATCTTCTCCTACTCCTATATCTTCCAGACCACCCTATTCTTCTATGGTTCAAACAACTAGTTTTACCTCAATCAATTATTCGACCCAATACACCTCCCGTATCTTCTCCTCCTACGGATTCTAGCCTATACTTTATTAATCCCAATCATAAAATTATAAAAATCCTAGAACCCATTGAAGAAGAGAAAGTTTTCTCAAAGTTTTTTAACCCTTATAGATTATCTATATCCAAGAAACTGTCATTTCTTTGATACTGATCAAAAGAATATAGACTATTATCAAGCTATATAGTAGACACTGAATCTGTTGTTATTCAGCATATTCTCAATCCTCAGAATCCTTCGAAAATTGATTACTCTAAAATTAAAATTAAAAGAGTAATTCTCCTGAAGAATGGAAATCTAAGCCGTTCGTTCAGAAGACTCTTTCAATTTTAATTCCTATTCTCAGTTCAATTATTATGATTCAATAAGCATGGAGAAGGCACTATTATTCAGAAATTTCAATCATTCTTGGTTTATATATTATGATGATCAATTTTCAAATAATTATCCAAGATGGTTTGTAAAATGGTTTAAGTATATGGGAATTGTTCCCGATGCTTTTCCCAAAACTATTTCTGATTCATATAAAAGGTTTATAGACTATTTTAAGCAAGATGGAATTCCTGATTTTGAATATACTCTTCAATTTATGACTGTGTTTCGAATTCCATGGATTTTCTCTTGGACTACCATTATCAAGTTAAACAAAATATATCTCCTCCTCTTCTATTAAGATATTATAGAAGCAAGTGGTGGAATAAATTCTCAATAGAAAAGGCCAATATTGCCGCAGTCCAAACTATTATAAGTCTATAACAAATCAACAAGAGAGATCTTTAAAATCTCCTGTCAATCGATCTCTCAATACTTTTGAAGACCAAGATTATATTATAAGGTTACAGTCTTGTTCTTCACCCGAGGAAATGCAACGTATTATAAGTGAAATTAAAAATTCTCCATCTTCATCTAGAAAGTCTACTGATGAAAAATATTTCAAGATTCTCAAGATCCAAATGATGATCCATATGATGATATTGGACCCATATAAAATACCCATGGGTTGATCCGATTCATAATGGGTTAACTATAATTATTGTCAAGACTATCTGTCAAGGCTCAATTATCAAGACTCATTTTTTCAAAGATGCCTTTCAACTTTATGTCAACTTTATCTTTCAAGATGCTTCAAGGACAATTATATACAAAGACAAACTATGATGAAGACAAACTACTTTATCAAGATGGCCGACATAGATCAATTATTTTGAAGACTCTGAAGACCCTCAATTATGAAGAAATCTCTATAAATAGAGAACCCCATAAGCTTAGACAGAATCAGAAAAAATACTTAGAATAAATGTATGAAAAAATCCTCTCATCAAAAACTTGTATTATCAACCACTCTCAATGTTCGAAATCTTTAGATTTTCATGTTATTATAGCTCCTCCCAATTGTAAGGAAATCATTTGTAATCAAGATATTCAAGAAATCAATAAAGGTATTATTAAATATGAGTTGTTTATTTAATGCTTCTGCCATAAATTTATATTATCTGTTGTCTAAATCTTCATGCTCTCGATCCACTCCAAATGGTATCAGAGCCATGATTACTCAAGTGATATTATATCTAAATATCTCTATTAATTATTTGTAAATGTTATAATGGAAAAATTTTATTGAAAAAACAAAATTATATTTTGAAAATTTAGTATTATGCTGTGTTGGCAAGTCCTGTCGGCTAGACGGTTGGATTAGCGTAAGGCTCCAAGATAGAGAGCAGCCGGACCACGTCTTGGGCTTTGGGGATGTTCCATCAGTATAATCTAAGAGTTCAAAATATTGATTAAGTTAATTCAAAAAATTTTTTTTCAATAAAAAATACAAATAATGAATCAGATATCTAGATTTTTATCACGAAGAGATCATAGCTCAAATACTTCAGCTAATGATCAAGAGGAAGATTTAAACAATAATATGAATTCTTTAGAAATAAGCATTTCTCAAATTGAAAACAATTTATCAAATTGGAATATACCTAAACAAGATGTTAAAACTATATATAAAATAGGAACCTTTTTGATTTCTTTCAAGATTATTCAATTAAAATGAATGAACAAACTATACCTATAAATAAAGAACATCAAAATCTACAATTATTAACTAAAGAAGCTATATTAAAACATAGAAAGAATTATAAATTTTTACATATAGGATTAATTCAGGTAGCAATAAAACCTATGTTTAGATTAGGAATAGATGCTCCTGTATTAACTATATTAAGAGATGCTAGGCATACAAATTTCAATAATTCATTATTAGCTATGGCTGAATCTAACATAGCTAATGGTCCTATATATTTTAATTGTTATCCCAATTTCTCTATAGGATTGTTTGATCCAAATATATTAGATACCTTAACTTTAACAATTAAAACAAAAAATTTAGAATTTAAAGAAAAAACTAATGCTGCAGTTGTTATATATAGAGTTTATTATAAAACAATGACTACAACTATAGAACCAAAAACTAAGTTATCTTCTCCAAAAGATGAAACAATATTATTTGAAGCTAATACTATGCATGCTAAAGTTATTACTCCAAAAAGATTAAAATGGAATGAAATAACACAATCTTTAAATTGGAATTTACAAGATATAAATCCACCAAAACCAATAGATATAGAAAATCAAACATCTAGTATAATAGAAAAATCTGATGGTTCGATAGAAATATCTTTTAATAATAACAACTCTTTTAGACATTCTATTTCAAGTTTTAATACAAATGATTTACAAGAGAATAATTTGAGAAGAACACAATCAATGAAAATATCAGGAATAGATTATTCTAATTCTATACCTAAAGCAGTTTATGAAGAAGAAACAGATAATAAATCTGATAAATCATATAATCCTAGTAAATCTGATATGCAATTTTACGAAGATTTAAAATTAAATGAGCGATACTAAAATACAAATAAAAAATTCTCAAACTCAATTTTATGTTTTCAGCGTTAAAAGAGTTTAATAAAAAATCAAAAATATACAAAATAGAGTTAGAAAAAATAAAACAATATTAAATGAAAATAAAAATAATAACCAAACACAAAAATTTCATCATAAAGAATTTAAATATTGTTAGAAGACAAAATAAAAATTAATAAAGAACTTATAAAAATTTGTAAAACAAATATAACAAAGTATACTTGTTAAATATGAGTGATACAAAATTACAGTGTAGAAATCCTCAAATGAGATTTTTAAAAGAGTTATTAAAAGATTGTTACGAATTATAAAAATTCATCAAGATAAGTTACATTTTATTGACAATTATTTTAGTGAAGATAGTTTTGAAGATGATATAGAAGAACAAGTAAATAAATATATTATTATACTAATTTACAATTAAATCTAGTAGAAGAGATAAAATATCAATTAAAAAAGATAAGAATAATTTCTACAGAAATATCAAAATATACTTGTTAAAATAAATATGTTTGATAATCAAAAATTATTACAACAAGAACTAAAACAAGTTAATTTTGAAATCAAGCATACTAATTTTCTTATTTCTAGTATAGGAAAAGGCGAACTTAATAAGAAAGCAAAATCAATTCGAAAGAATGGTTTAAATTCAAGATTAACTTCATTATTAGCAAATAAGAAAACTCTTGAAAATCAGATAATTATCTTAAAAAATTAAGATGCTTAATCATAAAGAAACTATGAAATATTTAAAATGTGAAATATTAAATAAATACAATATAGATAATTTATTATGGTATTATGATACTTTTGATTATAACTCTAGAGAAAAACATACTAAAGAATGGGAAGAATATATTATTAAAAATTATGAAAATATTACATTTTTTACTTGGTTACCTATATATTGTAAAAATAATAATATTAAATATCCTACTATAGAACATATATCTGTTAATAATAAAATTACAAAAACCTATACTTTAATAAAAAATAATGAAGAATTAAATAGTATTCATCCACCTCAAGAAAATATAAAAATTATAAAGGACAAACAGGAATATATAGGAATACCATTGGCAAAAATTAGTGATGAAGATACAAAAAATTTAAAAACAATTCTTTGTCAAAATAATTATACAAATGAAAAACTAAACACTATAGCAGAACAATTAGAAAGGATCGAGAATGAAAAAATTGATATAGAAACAAAAAAGAATAAAGGAAAAGAAATTATAAATGAAAACCCTATATTTAAACCTTATATTATAGATACTCCTATTATCCTCAATAAAAAGAAGAAACATTAAATCTATTAAAACAACAATTAGAAAAATTGAAAAATTAAAGAATATGAGTTTAAATACTATAAGTAATACGAATGAATCAGATGAATCTGATGCCTCTGATTCATCTTATACAAAATTAGAATCACAATTTCAAAATATTAATCTAGAAACTATTAATAAATTAAAAGGTTTACTTTAAAACCAGACACAAGGAATTGGTACCCTCAACCAACTCCTCCTGATCTACAATTAGAAGAAAGTAGTAACAGAATTTCTACAGCTTACGGAGGAAAGTCAATTTATGAATGGAATATAGATGGTCAATCTGAATATCAAATTCTTAATATATTACAAGAAATGACTATGGCAGCCAATGCCTATAAACAAAACGGAAATACTGAACCACAAATATTTAGGATGATTGTTTCTGGATTTTCTGGAAATTTAAAAGGTTGGTGGGATAATTATGTAACAGATTATGATAAGCAATTCATATTAAATGCAAAAAAGGTAAAAATTGAGAATAATGCACAAGTCCAAACTGATGAATCAGATATAGTCAATACGCTTATATTTGCTATTATACAGAACTTTATTGGAAATCCTTCAGATTATCAAGAAAGAAGTTCTTTAATATTATTAAATTTAACATGTAGAAAATTACAAGATTTTAGATGGTATAAAGATGTTTTTCTATCTAAAGTTATGAATAGACTGATTGTAAACAGTCGTATTGGAAAGAAAGATTTATTGCTGGTTTACCAAAAGTATTTGCTGAAAAGGTTAGAGAAGCTATTAAAAAGGGAAATAATAATCATATACCATATGATGATTTAACATATGGGCAAATTATAAATCATATAAATCAAGAAGGTCTGAAATTATGTAATGATTTAAAATTAAAACAAAAGATGAAAAGACGGTATAACCAGTAAAAATGAATTAGGAAATTTCTGTGAACAATATGGTTTTGAAAGAATAAATATACCAAAAAATTTAAAAAGAAAAACTAATTATACCAGGGAAAGAATTTTAGAAAAAATTATAAAATAAAAAATTTAAAAATGAAGAACAAAAATACTAAAAAAAGATGAAAAGAAAAAAATTTTATAAAAAAACGAATTATAACTTGTTATACTTGTGGAAAAAGAGGTCATACTTCAAAAAATTGTTATTCTAAAAGAAAAATAAATGAACTAAATATTTCTGATGAAATAAAAGAGCAAATAAATAAAATTCTAGATACCCAAATTAGTGAAGGAGAATTTTCAGATTATAATAGTGATGACTTAAATTATATTTCTAATAGTGAAACTAGTAGTAATAACGATTGTGAATGTATCGGTCCATGTATATGTAATATTGATTCAATAAATATGATAGATAATGAAGAAAATACAATATTACTAAAACTATTAGAAGAAACTGAAGATTTAAATTTAAGACAATTATATTTAAAGAAATTAAAAGAAAATTTTAATAAAAAATCTGAAGAAAATGAGAAAACACTGAAATATATAATTTAGATGAAATTTATAAAAAATTTAAAAGGACAAAAAACCAATTACTATGAATGAATTACAAGAAGAACTCAAAAATATAAAAAATGATATTACTATAATTAAAGCACAAATTAAAGATATAGAAAAGGCAAAAGGAAAAACAGATACTGATAACAGTAAAGTTAATAAAATTAATATTTTAAAAGAGTTAAATTTTCAAAAATGGTATACTAAATTAAATATAATTATTAATAATGAATTTAGAATAACACTAACAGCTCTAATTGATAGCGGAGCTGATATGAATTGTATTCAAGAAGGTATTATACCTACCAAATATTATGAAAAAACTTCTTATAGGTTATCAACCGCAAGTGGTTCTAGACTAATAATAAATTATAAACTATCTAATGTTCATATTTGTAAAGAAGGTTATTGTTTTAAAACTCAATTAATATTAGTAAAAAACTTGACATCACAAATTATACTAGGAACCCCTTTTATTACTCAATTATATCCAATTACTATAAACAGTAATGGTATAAGTACTAAAGTCTTAAATAAGGAAATTATATTTGAATTTGCTGATCCAGTTCTAACTAAACAAATTAATATGATAAATTTGAAGGAAAAACAAAAGGAATTCTTAACAAATGAAATTAAGAGTGAAAGAATAAAAGAGCAATTAAACGACAAAACTAATATTATTAAAATAAAAAGTATTGAAGAAAATTTTTAAGAAATGTATGTTCTAATATACCTAATGCCTTCTGGCAAAGAAAACAACATATTGTTGATTTACCATATATAAAGGATTTTGATGAGAAAAATATACCAACAAAATCCAAATCTATACATATGAATCAAGAATTAGAAGAACACTGTAAAAAGGAAATAAAAGATTTATTGGATAAAAATTAATTAGGCAATCTAAATCTCCTTGGTCATGTTCAGCATTCTATGTTAATAATAGTGCTGAAATAGAAAGAGGTGCCCCAAGATTAGTAATAAATTATAAACCCTTAAATAAGGTCTTAGAATGGATAAGATATCCTATTCCAAAAAGGGATTTATTAAAGAAAGTATATGAGGCTAAGATATTTTCTAAGTTTGATATGAAATCAGGATTTTGGCAGATTCAAATCTCTGAAAAGGATAAATATAAGACAGGATTTAATGTCCCATTTGGACATTATGAATGGAATGTAATGCCATTTGGATTAAAAAATGCTCCTTCAGAATTTCAAAATATTATGAATGATATAATTATTCCTATAGGAAATTTTTCAATAATCTATATTGATGATGTTTTAATATACTCTAATTCTTTAGAACAACATTTTAAGCATTTAAACATATTTTATGATACAATTCATAAGAATGGATTAGTAGTATCACCTACTAAGATGAATCTATTTAAGACAGAAATAAGATTTTTAGGTCATGATATTAAACAAGGGACTATATACCAATAAATAGAAGTTTAGATTTTTCTGATAAATTTCCAGATGAAATTAAGGATAAGAAACAATTGCAGAGATTTTTAGGATGTTTAAATTATATACATGATTTCTTTAAGGATTTAGGAATTATTTGTAAACCTTTATATAATAGATTAAAAAAGAATCCCGAACCTTGGACTCAAGAGCATACTAACATAATAAAACACATAAAAAATAAAGTAAAAATTACCATGTCTAAATATTCCACATCCTAATGCTAGGTTAATTGTAGAAACCGATGCTAGTGATTTAGGATTTGGAGGAATATTAAAACAATCCTTAGAAGATAATAAAGAACAATTAGTTAGATATTATTCTGGAGCATGGAATGATACTCAAAGAAATTATTCAACTATAAAAAAGGAAATTTTAAGTATTGTTTTATGTATAAAAAATTTGAAGATGATTTATATATGAAACCCTTCTTGTTAAGAATTGATTGCTTATCAGCAAAACACATTTTAGAAAAGGATATAAAAAATTTAATATCTAAACAAATATTTGCAAGATGGCAAGCATTACTAAGCAATTTCGATTTTCAAATAGAATTTATTAAAGGAGAAAATAATTCTTTACCTGACTTTTTATCAAGAGAATTTTTACAGGAACATGAGCAAAGATTCTAAAATTGTATTATCAAAATCATCATTATCAGCAAGTTCTTCTTCAAATTCTCCATTACCTATTTACAACAGCTTTACTCCATTATCTCCATTTCCAAGACTAAGGCCATCTTCTCCTACTCCTATATCTTCCAGACCACCCTATTCTTCTATGGTTCAAACAACTAGGGTTTTACCTCAATCAATTATTCGACCCAATACACCTTCCGTATCTTCTCCTCCTACGGATTCTAGCCTATACTTTATTAATCCCAATCATAAAATTATAAAAATCCTAGAACCCATTGAAGAAAGAAAGTTTCTCAAAGTTTTTTAACCCTTATAGATTATCTATATCCAAGAAACTGTCATTTCTTTTTGATACTGATCAAAAGAATATAGACTATTATCAAGCTATATTAGTAGACACTGAATCTGTTGTTATTCAGCATATTCTCAATCCTCAGAATCCTTCGAAAATTGATTACTCTAAAATTAAAATTAAAAAGTAATTACTCCTGAAGAAGGAAATAACTAAGCCGTTCGTTCAGAAGACTCTTTCAAATTTTAATTCCTATTCTCAGTTCAATTATTATGATTATCAGAAGCATGGGAGAAGGCACTATTATTCAGAAATTTCAATCATTCTTGTTTATATATTATGATGATCAATTTTCAAATAATTATCCAAGATGGTTTGTAAAATGGTTTAAGTATATGGGAATTGTTCCCGATGCTTTTCCCAAAACTATTTCTGATTCATATAAAAGGTTTATAGACTATTTTAAGCAAGATGGAATTCCTGATTTTGAATATACTCTTCAATTTATGACTGTGTTTCGAATTCCATGGATTTTCTCTTGGACTTACCATTATCAAGTTAAACAAGATATATCTCCTCCTCTTCTATTAAGATATTATAGAAGCAAGTGGTGGAATAAATTCTCAATAGAAAAGGCCAATATTGCCGCAGTCCAAAACTATTATAAGTCTATAACAATCAACAAGAGAGATCTTTAAAATCTCCTGTCAATCGATCTCTCAATCATACTTTTGAAGACCAAGATTATATTATAAGGTTACAGTCTTGTTCTTCACACCCGAGGAAATGCAACGTATTATAAGTGAAATTAAAAATTCTCCATCTTCATCTAGAAAGTCTACTGATGAAAAAATATTTCAAGATTCTCAAGATCCAAATGATGATCCATATGATGATATTGGACCCATATAAAATACCCATGGGTTGATCCGATTCATTAATGGGTTAACTATAATTATTGTCAAGACTATCTGTCAAGGCTCAATTATCAAGACTCATCTTTTTTCAAAGATGCCTTTCAACTTTATGTCAACTTTATCTTTCAAGATGCTTCAAGGACAATTATATACAAAGACAAACTATGATGAAGACAAACTACTTTATCAAGATGGCCGACATAGATCAATTATTTTGAAGACTCTGAAGACCCTCAATTATGAAGAAATCTCTATAAATAGAGAACCCATAAGCTTAGACAGAATCAGAAAAAATACTTAGAATAAATGTATGAAAAAATCCTCTCATCAAAAACTTGTATTATCAACCACTCAATGTTCGAAATCTTTAGATTTTCATGTTATTATAGCTCCTCCCAATTGTAAGGAAATCATTTGTAATCAAGATATTCAAGAAATCAATAAAGGTATTATTTAAATATGAGTTGTTTATTTAATGCTTCTGCCATAAATTTATATTATCTGTTGTCTAAATCTTCATGCTCTCGATCCACTCCAAATGGTATCAGAGCCATGATTACTCAAGTGATATTATATCTAAATACTCTAATTATTATTATTAAATGTTATAATGGAAAAATTTATTGAAAAAACAAAATTATATTTTGAAAATTTAGTATTATGCTGTGTTGGCAAGTCCTGTCGGCTAGACGGTTGGATTAGCGTAAGGCTCCAAGATAGAGAGCAGCCGGACCACGTCTTGGGCTTTGGGGATGTTCCCTCAGTATAATCTAAGAGTTCAAAATATTGATTAAGTTAATTCAAAAAATTTTTTTTCAATAAAACAAATACAAATAATGAATCAGATATCTAGATTTTTATCACGAAGAGATCATAGCTCAAATACTTCAGCTAATGATCAAGAGGAAGATTTAAACAATAATATGAATTCTTTAGAAATAAGCATTTCTCAAATTGAAAACAATTTATCAAATTGGAATATACCTAAACAAGATGTTAAAACTATATATAAAATAGGAACCTTTGATTTCTTTCAAGATTATTCAATTAAAATGAATGAACAAACTATACCTATAAATAAAGAACATCAAAATCTACAATTATTAACTAAAGAAGCTATATTAAAACATAGAAAGAATTATAAATTTTTACATATAGGATTAATTCAGGTAGCAATAAAACCTATGTTTAGATTAGGAATAGATGCTCCTGTATTAACTATATTAAGAGATGCTAGGCATACAAATTTCAATAATTCATTATTAGCTATGGCTGAATCTAACATAGCTAATGGTCCTATATATTTTAATTGTTATCCCAATTTCTCTATAGGATTGTTTGATCCAAATATATTAGATACCTTAACTTTAACAATTAAAACAAAAAATTTAGAATTTAAAGAAAAAACTAATGCTGCAGTTGTTATATATAGAGTTTATTATAAAACAATGACTACAACTATAGAACCAAAAACTAAGTTATCTTCTCCAAAAGATGAAACAATATTATTTGAAGCTAATACTATGCATGCTAAAGTTATTACTCCAAAAAGATTAAAATGGAATGAAATAACACAATCTTTAAATTGGAATTTACAAGATATAAATCCACCAAAACCAATAGATATAGAAAATCAAACATCTAGTATAATAGAAAAATCTGATGGTTCGATAGAAATATCTTTTAATAATAACAACTCTTTTAGACATTCTATTTCAAGTTTTAATACAAATGATTTACAAGAGAATAATTTGAGAAGAACACAATCAATGAAAATATCAGGAATAGATTATTCTAATTCTATACCTAAAGCAGTTTATGAAGAAGAAACAGATAATAAATCTGATAAATCATATAATCCTAGTAAATCTGATATGCAATTTTACGAAGATTTAAAATTTAAATGAGCGATACTAAAATACAAATAAAAAATTCTCAAACTCAATTTTATGTTTCAGCGTTAAAAGAGTTTAATAAAAAATCAAAAATATACAAAATAGAGTTAGAAAAAATAAAACAATATTTAAATGAAAATAAAAATAATAACCAAACACAAAAATTTCATCATAAAGAATTTAAATATTGGTTAGAAGACAAAATAAAAATTAATAAAGAACTTATAAAAATTTGTAAAACAAATATAACAAAGTATACTTGTTAAATATGAGTGATACAAAATTACAGTGTAGAAATCCTCAAATGAGATTTTTAAAAGAGTTATTAAAAGATTGTTACGAATTATTAAAAATTCATCAAGATAAGTTACATTTTATTGACAATTATTTTAGTGAAGATAGTTTTGAAGATGATATAGAAGAACAAGTAAATAAAATATATTATTATACTAATTTACAATTAAATCTAGTAGAAGAGATAAAATATCAATTAAAAAAGATAAGAATAATTTCTACAGAAATATCAAAATATACTTGTTAAAATAAATATGTTTGATAATCAAAATTTTACAACAAGAACTAAAACAAGTTAATTTTGAAATCAAGCATACTAATTTTCTTATTTCTAGTATAGGAAAAGGCGAACTTAATAAGAAAGCAAAATCAATTCGAAAGAATGGTTTAAATTCAAGATTAACTTCATTATTAGCAAATAAGAAAACTCTTGAAAATCAGATAATTATCTTAAAAAATTAAGATGCTTAATCATAAAGAAACTATGAAATATTTAAAATGTGAAATATTAAATAAATACAATATAGATAATTTATTATGGTATTATGATACTTTTGATTATAACTCTAGAGAAAAACATACTAAAGAATGGGAAGAATATATTATTAAAAATTATGAAAATATTACATTTTTTACTTGGTTACCTATATATTGTAAAAATAATAATATTAAATATCCTACTATAGAACATATATCTGTTAATAATAAAATTACAAAAACCTATACTTTAATAAAAAATAATGAAGAATTAAATAGTATTCATCCACCTCAAGAAAATATAAAATTATAAAGGACAAACAGGAATATATAGGAATACCATTGGCAAAAATTAGTGATGAAGATACAAAAAATTTAAAAACAATTCTTTGTCAAAATAATTATACAAATGAAAAACTAAACACTATAGCAGAACAATTAGAAAGGATCGAGAATGAAAAAATTGATATAGAAACAAAAAAGAATAAAGGAAAAGAAATTATAAATGAAAACCCTATATTTAAACCTTATATTATAGATACTCCTATTATCCTCAATAAAAAGGAAGAAACATTAAATCTATTAAAACAACAATTAGAAAATATTGAAAAATTAAAGAATATGAGTTTAAATACTATAAGTAATACGAATGAATCAGATGAATCTGATGCCTCTGATTCATCTTATACAAAATTAGAATCACAATTTCAAAATATTAATCTAGAAACTATTAATAAATTAAAAGGTTTTACTTTAAAACCAGACACAAGGAATTGGTACCCTCAACCAACTCCTCCTGATCTACAATTAGAAGAAAGTAGTAACAGAATTTCTACAGCTTACGGAGGAAAGTCAATTTATGAATGGAATATAGATGGTCAATCTGAATATCAAATTCTTAATATATTACAAGAAATGACTATGGCAGCCAATGCCTATAAACAAAACGGAAATACTGAACCACAAATATTTAGGATGATTGTTTCTGGATTTTCTGGAAATTTAAAAGGTTGGTGGGATAATTATGTAACAGATTATGATAAGCAATTCATATTAAATGCAAAAAAGGTAAAAATTGAGAATAATGCACAAGTCCAAACTGATGAATCAGATATAGTCAATACGCTTATATTTGCTATTATACAGAACTTTATTGGAAATCCTTCAGATTATCAAGAAAGAAGTTCTTTAATATTATTAAATTTAACATGTAGAAAATTACAAGATTTTAGATGGTATAAAGATGTTTTTCTATCTAAAGTTATGAATAGGACTGATTGTAAACAGTCGTATTGGAAAGAAAGATTTATTGCTGGTTTACCAAAAGTATTTGCTGAAAAGGTTAGAGAAGCTATTAAAAAGGGAAATAATAATCATATACCATATGATGATTTAACATATGGGCAAATTATAAATCATATAAATCAAGAAGGTCTGAAATTATGTAATGATTTAAAATTAAAACAAAAGATGAAAAGAGACGGTATAACCAGTAAAAATGAATTAGGAAATTTCTGTGAACAATATGGTTTTGAAAGAATAAATATACCAAAAAATTATAAAAGAAAAACTAATTATACCAAGGGAAAGAATTTTAGAAAAAATTATAAAAATAAAAAATTTAAAAATAAAGAACAAAAATACTATAAAAAAGATGAAAAGAAAAAATTTTATAAAAAACGAATTATAACTTGTTATACTTGTGGAAAAAGAGGTCATACTTCAAAAATTGTTATTCTAAAAGAAAAATAAATGAACTAAATATTTCTGATGAAATAAAAGAGCAAATAAATAAAATTCTAGATACCCAAATTAGTGAAGGAGAATTTTCAGATTATAATAGTGATGACTTAAATTATATTTCTAATAGTGAAACTAGTAGTAATAACGATTGTGAATGTATCGGTCCATGTATATGTAATATTGATTCAATAAATATGATAGATAATGAAGAAAATACAATATTACTAAAACTATTAGAAGAAACTGAAGATTTAAATTTAAGACAATTATATTTAAAGAAATTAAAAGAAAATTTTAATAAAAAATCTGAAGAAAATGAAGAAAACACTGAAATATATAATTTAGATGAAATTTATAAAAAATTTAAAAAGGACAAAAAACCAATTACTATGAATGAATTACAAGAAGAACTCAAAAATATAAAAAATGATATTACTATAATTAAAGCACAAATTAAAGATATAGAAAAGGCAAAAGGAAAAACAGATACTGATAACAGTAAAGTTAATAAAATTAATATTTTAAAAGAGTTAAATTTTCAAAATGGTATACTAAATTAAATATAATTATTAATAATGAATTTAGAATAACACTAACAGCTCTAATTGATAGCGGAGCTGATATGAATTGTATTCAAGAAGGTATTATACCTACCAAATATTATGAAAAAACTTCTTATAGGTTATCAACCGCAAGTGGTTCTAGACTAATAATAAATTATAAACTATCTAATGTTCATATTTGTAAAGAAGGTTATTGTTTTAAAACTCAATTAATATTAGTAAAAAACTTGACATCACAAATTATACTAGGAACCCCTTTTATTACTCAATTATATCCAATTACTATAAACAGTAATGGTATAAGTACTAAAGTCTTAAATAAGGAAATTATATTTGAATTTGCTGATCCAGTTCTAACTAAACAAATTAATATGATAAATTTGAAGGAAAAACAAAAGGAATTCTTAACAAATGAAATTAAGAGTGAAAGAATAAAAGAGCAATTAAACGACAAAACTAATATTATTAAAATAAAAAGTATTGAAGAAAAATTTTTAAGAAATGTATGTTCTAATATACCTAATGCCTTCTGGCAAAGAAAACAACATATTGTTGATTTACCATATATAAAGGATTTTGATGAGAAAAATATACCAACAAAATCCAAATCTATACATATGAATCAAGAATTAGAAGAACACTGTAAAAAGGAAATAAAAGATTTATTGGATAAAAAATTAATTAGGCAATCTAAATCTCCTTGGTCATGTTCAGCATTCTATGTTAATAATAGTGCTGAAATAGAAAGAGGTGCCCCAAGATTAGTAATAAATTATAAACCCTTAAATAAGGTCTTAGAATGGATAAGATATCCTATTCCAAATAAGAGGGATTTATTAAAGAAAGTATATGAGGCTAAGATATTTTCTAAGTTTGATATGAAATCAGGATTTTGGCAGATTCAAATCTCTGAAAAGGATAAATATAAGACAGGATTTAATGTCCCATTTGGACATTATGAATGGAATGTAATGCCATTTGGATTAAAAAATGCTCCTTCAGAATTTCAAAATATTATGAATGATATAATTATTCCTATAGGAAATTTTTCAATAATCTATATTGATGATGTTTTAATATACTCTAATTCTTTAGAACAACATTTTAAGCATTTAAACATATTTTATGATACAATTCATAAGAATGGATTAGTAGTATCACCTACTAAGATGAATCTATTTAAGACAGAAATAAGATTTTTAGGTCATGATATTAAACAAGGGACTATTATACCAATAAATAGAAGTTTAGATTTTTCTGATAAATTTCCAGATGAAATTAAGGATAAGAAACAATTGCAGAGATTTTTAGGATGTTTAAATTATATACATGATTTCTTTAAGGATTTAGGAATTATTTGTAAACCTTTATATAATAGATTAAAAAAGAATCCCGAACCTTGGACTCAAGAGCATACTAACATAATAAAACACATAAAAAATAAAGTAAAACAATTACCATGTCTAAATATTCCACATCCTAATGCTAGGTTAATTGTAGAAACCGATGCTAGTGATTTAGGATTTGGAGGAATATTAAAACAATCCTTAGAAGATAATAAAGAACAATTAGTTAGATATTATTCTGGAGCATGGAATGATACTCAAAGAAATTATTCAACTATAAAAAAGGAAATTTTAAGTATTGTTTTATGTATTAAAAAATTTGAAGATGATTTATATATGAAACCCTTCTTGTTAAGAATTGATTGCTTATCAGCAAAACACATTTTAGAAAAGGATATAAAAAATTTAATATCTAAACAAATATTTGCAAGATGGCAAGCATTACTAAGCAATTTCGATTTTCAAATAGAATTTATTAAAGGAGAAAATAATTCTTTACCTGACTTTTTATCAAGAGAATTTTTACAGGGAACATGAGCAAAGATTCTAAAAAGATTGTATTATCAAAATCATCATTATCAGCAAGTTCTTCTTCAAATTCTCCATTATCTCCATTTCCAAGACTAAGGCCATCTTCTCCTACTCCTATATCTTCCAGACCACCCTATTCTTCTATGGTTCAAACAACTAGGGTTTTACCTCAATCAATTATTCGACCCAATACACCTTCCGTATCTTCTCCTCCTACGGATTCTAGCCTATACTTTATTAATCCCAATCATAAAATTATAAAAATCCTAGAACCCATTGAAGAAGAGAAAGTTTCTCAAAGTTTTTTAACCCTTATAGATTATCTATATCCAAGAAACTGTCATTTCTTTGATACTGATCAAAAGAATATAGACTATTATCAAGCTATATTAGTAGACACTGAATCTGTTGTTATTCAGCATATTCTCAATCCTCAGAATCCTTCGAAAATTGATTACTCTAAAATTAAAATTAAAAGAGTAATTACTCCTGAAGAATGGAAATCTAAGCCGTTCGTTCAGAAGACTCTTTCAAATTTTAATTCCTATTCTCAGTTCAATTATTATGATTATCAAGAAGCATGGGAGAAGGCACTATTATTCAGAAATTTCAATCATTCTTGGTTTATATATTATGATGATCAATTTTCAAATAATTATCCAAGATGGTTTGTAAAATGGTTTAAGTATATGGGAATTGTTCCCGATGCTTTTCCCAAAACTATTTCTGATTCATATAAAAGGTTTATAGACTATTTTAAGCAAGATGGAATTCCTGATTTTGAATATACTCTTCAATTTATGACTGTGTTTCGAATTCCATGGATTTTCTCTTGGACTTACCATTATCAAGTTAAACAAGATATATCTCCTCCTCTTCTATTAAGATATTATAGAAGCAAGTGGTGGAATAAATTCTCAATAGAAAAGGCCAATATTGCCGCAGTCCAAAACTATTATAAGTCTATAACAAATCAACAAGAGAGATCTTTAAAATCTCCTGTCAATCGATCTCTCAATACTTTTGAAGACCAAGATTATATTATAAGGTTACAGTCTTGTTCTTCACCCGAGGAAATGCAACGTATTATAAGTGAAATTAAAAATTCTCCATCTTCATCTAGAAAGTCTACTGATGAAAAAATATTTCAAGATTCTCAAGATCCAAATGATGATCCATATGATGATATTGGACCCATATAAAATACCCATGGGTTGATCCGATTCATTAATGGGTTAACTATAATTATTGTCAAGACTATCTGTCAAGGCTCAATTATCAAGACTCATCTTTTTTCAAAGATGCCTTTCAACTTTATGTCAACTTTATCTTTCAAGATGCTTCAAGGACAATTATATACAAAGACAAACTATGATGAAGACAAACTACTTTATCAAGATGGCCGACATAGATCAATTATTTTGAAGACTCTGAAGACCCTCAATTATGAAGAAATCTCTATAAATAGAGAACCCCATAAGCTTAGACAGAATAAGAAAAAATACTTAGAATAAATGTATGAAAAAATCCTCTCATCAAAAACTTGTATTATCAACCACTCAATGTTCGAAATCTTTAGATTTTCATGTTATTATAGCTCCTCCCAATTGTAAGGAAATCATTTGTAATCAAGATATTCAAGAAATCAATAAAGGTATTATTTAAATATGAGTTGTTTATTTAATGCTTCTGCCATAAATTTATATTATCTGTTGTCTAAATCTTCATGCTCTCGATCCACTCCAAATGGTATCAGAGCCATGATTACTCAAGTGATATTATATCTAAATTGTAACATCACTGTACTTTCAGCTGTCCGTACGTCCGTACATCCGTACGATTGTACTGTTACGACTGGAGATTTATTTATTATGAATGATTATGAAATTATTGATTGACATTACTGATATTATCACTATTACTGGTATACATGATTATAATTTATTATACGCGTAAACCAAGGGAAGTTTAGTTGTAATTCAATTAAACAGACCCGTAGGGTTTATCGCGGTTACTTATCACTGATAATGATGGATTATTGGACTGAGAATGGATTGTGATGGAATTGGAAGTTTGGTTGAGTCTGGTTACTAAACGTAGTCAAGGACCCATGGTCATGGTTTATCGAAATAGCGGTGGGACGGTGGCTAGGGCAGTTGCGACTGACCCTTACATATGCCCTATACATATGCATATTTCGGTCTATCATGGATGTGTCAGTGACTAGGGTTTAGTGGGATTTTGGTTTGGGAAATGATAATATTAATGTATTAGATAATGGGAATAATAAATACGCGATGTGAGGTTACGGTCATTATTTAAACGCGAGTATTGATTCAGAAATATTAATTTAATAATGTATTCGCGTGGGTGACGATTCACACGAATATAATTATTAAGAATAATATACTGAAACGATATTCATAAATAGTAATTCAAATCGAAATACGGTACGAGCATCGGATTCGCAAAGGTGACGATCTTTACGAATACGTACGCGAGTAACGCGTTTCGACGAGATAATTAAATATTATCAAACGATATTAATCTAATAAATAAAACTAAAAATATTTATTAGGAATCACAACCTAAATTTAATTAGAATAATTTAATTTATTAATCGATTATTTCACAATAATAAAACGGAAGCAATTTACGAAATAACTTATTCAAACTTATTTTATTTGAACAAAACTAAACTATTTAAAATGATTTGTTGTTTAAATATTTTACGATTGAAAACTGAGTTTTATTATGTTTATCGCGATAAAAACGGGACCGAGCACACGGGAAATAATACGCGTATAAGAAAGGAAATTCCTTCCTTTCTTCCTCATTCACCAACTTCTCCCTCTCTCTCTAAAAACACACACACACATTCTCCACCTTCTCTCTAGCCATCCTCCTTCGTTTCTAGTCGGATTCGAGAGATCTTGGCGGCCACGCGTTCGGGTGATCGAGAGGAACAAGGGGATACGAAGAAACCTTGCTTTTAACCGACAAATCAAGGTAGATCTAATGCTTTCTTTTCGATTTTGTTGTTTGATGGTGATTCTCAAATTGGTTGTAATTAAAAACGGTTTAATCATGCTTAAAACCCTATAACGAGTTAATAGAATCATGTAGAAACCGTAGTTGGCCATGATATTGCAGGAACGTGAGGATGATGATTCTGGATTCGCTACAGCAGGAAGGAGGCGAACCCTGTTGGGTCGCGAACCTGTCTACTTGCTGGAAACGAACCCTAGGGTGGCGAACCCTAGGGACACCGAACCATGCAGATAGAAACGAACCAGTTACATCACCCACGAACCCTAGGCAACTGTTTTGGTCAACGAACCATCTGGACGTAGCAACCGAACTCACACCAGCCAGTCACGAACCCTCAACACTTCACGAGCCTAGTGAACCATAGTGCTCAGCGAACCCTTGTACTAGGGACGAACCTAGGAAGCTTCACGAACCATGCACCTTATGAGCCGAACCCTATCCTTTTAAGGAGAAGGTTCGCTGCCTTTAGGGACTGCCGGACTAAAACCCAATTAAACAAATAGGAAATTGGGTACTTGGGAGCAACACATATACATACATCATATATATAACATGCATGCATGAATGATGATACAAGCCACCACCTTTTATTGTCCTAACTTAATTCTTCTCTAAAATCATGAAGTTATATAAGCATGTATGGAATTTGTTTGATGACACTTAACTTTTTATGAGGATAAATTAATTGCAACTTTCTTAAACATAAAATTTAATTTAATAACTTCGATTGTGGTGGTTAATTGAATGAAATCATGCATGCAATCATAGGTATGTGTATACTTATGATTACCCCTTACTTATACATACCTATGAATATATACATGGTATCTCAAGAATTGTTCATTAATAGGGGATGATAAAGGAACCAATGGGTCTCAATTATAAACTAGTAGTGACTAATTTCGAAATGTTGGTTGAAACACTTTAACCTTGGATAAATAAACTAAGTTGAGTTAATACTTTGTAATTAAAAGTTAACACTTATGGATAGTTGGTGAGAATAAGACATATATACTTATGAACACCAAACACACAATAATCACAGATTGTTGAGTTGACTTGAGTTACGCACGCGAGCGCGCATTTTTAGAGAACACTGAGCTTAAGGACTGCAGGTGAGTTCTCATAACCTCCCTTTCTTTAAACTGTTTTTGGTTTTAAAACCCGGAGGTGAAACATGTATACCAAATTAAATATTATTTTGATAACACAAGGTTAATACCTGTTTATCAATATGATATTCACATTTGAAATTATTATTATTATGAGATTATCTCTTATTATTTTATATCCATGTAAACATTGTTATTGACCTAGGTCAATAACAAAGATTACAAGTATTGTCACAAATCCCGAGAATCATCGCTCTTAACTTCGGTTAATTGCTTTGACATCGTGTATTGTCACGTGGATGGTTTCCACATCTGTGAAGCATTGCCTTTGACTTCGGTTATCTGCTTTGGCTTCATGTATTGTCACGTGGTTAGCGACCACTCCATGATTCATGTATCTAACTTATGTTAAATACATAAGGAATCATGTATAGTCACGAACATTGATTGAGAATATGATTGATTGAGTTTGGTTGATTAGTTTGTGGATTGATTATCTATATTTGATTATGATTATTTGTGATTGACTATGATTGATTTGGTTATGTGGTTATGTGATTGTGTATGTGTTTGGTTGTTGAATTGATGGATGTGTGTTGGATTATCTCATACAGGTATTCATATGGAATTTCTCATGAAAATCATAAGTTTTATAATCGTTTTAAACAAAGCATTTTATAAAACCCTTTTAAGTATAAACTTTCAAACTCATTTTTACTAAAACATTTTTTAAATATAAAGACTTATGATTACTCACCAACTACTTTTGTAGTTGACACTTGTTTTCTTACATGTTTCAGGTGATGGAGACAAGTAGGAAAGGAAGAGAGGATCTCTTCTGTTTTGGACATCATCATCATATAGGATCTTGGACTTAGTTAATTAACTAAATTTCTGGCGATTAGAGTTTAGTTAGTTTAACTAAATCTTTTGTGTATTTGAATTACTTGATTCATGATGAACATGATTTTTGTGTAATTATCGTGGTTGCTTAAATGATATATGATGACTTGATTTAGATGCCCATGAGCTTTTGAACAATCTACACATCCCTCGTGGCATCCCGATGATTCCGCCGTCGGTCGGGGTGTTACAGATTGGTATCAGAGCCTGGGTTATAGGGAATTAGGTTACTAGAAATGGTTGACCTAGTCTATAACCATAGGATACCCTAGTATGAATTAAATTCATACACTAGTTAGTATATTCAGGATTTCATGCTTATGTGTTTATTACATGTTAATTGAAACCCTGTTATACATCTGATATAAATATGCTGATTATAAATTTCTTGCTTACGTGTGCCCTAATGATTCGATAAGGACATGCACGTGGTGTATCGTAAAGGTGGTGGGACGTTGGCTAGGGCAGTTGCGACTGACCCTTACATATGCCCTATATATATACCATTTACGGTACATTAGGTGGATGTCAGTATTGAAGAATGTGGGAACTACCCGTTTGGGAAATTATTTGCTTAGGAACTTAATTGTTTATGAACTGCTTGCCTTAGGAAATATTTGTTTGAGCTATAAACCCCAGACAAGGACACACTCGTAGTATACTACAAAGGTGGTGGGACGGTGGCTGGGGCAGTTGCGACTGACCCCTACATATGCCCTATACATATACCATTTGTAGTATATTGGGAGTCTGTCAGTGTCAGGAACTTAGGATATTACTAGGAATTATTGTGAGATGGATGTTGATGGTTAAGGTTGGTTTGGATTGACACTTTGGATGATCACACTTGATAAACACTTATAAGTTCCCTTATAAAAACATACGGATTGGACACGTAGGGTGCATAGGATTAATGAACAATAATGAGCGATTAGTGATGTGATATGGACTTGGGTGATGGTATAGACACTTGATGATAATATAAACGCATAGTGATGATACTAACACTTAGTGATGGTATGGACACTTGATGAGAATAAACTATAGGGAGGATATGAACGCTTAGTGACAATAAGAGCACTTCGTGATGATATGAACCCTTAATGATGATTATTGACATTGGAATTGATATGGATTTTAGTGAACTTAGACAATTGGGGGAAACTTAATGTCAGGTGAACTTAGACATTAGGTGAACTTAGAAATAGGCAAGCCTACATGTCAGGTGAACTTAGACATTAGGTAAACCTAATTGTCCAAGGGAACTAGAGATCACTTCACTCAAAATCATCCTACTAAGGATAAGGTGTGTGAAGTGAGATTTATGGTGAAGTACATGACACACTCTACACACTAGCAAGGGCATAATCGTGGTGCAATGGAACGGTGGTGGGACGGTGTAGGGGAGATTGCGATCTACCTCTGCATATGCCCTATATATAAGCTTGTTGCATTGCATTGGGAGGTTGTCAGTGTTAGTATAGAGTGAAGAACGTATAGGATTTAGGAAATAGTTAGCTAACACTAGTTATGACCAACTAGGACACTTAGAATGATAATAGGCAAATTTATAGACATTATGAGTTTAAATAACAGATAGGAAATAAATATAGTTCCTATATGTAATCCTAACTGTTTAAAATAAACTCAATTGACCATTGTTTGTATGACTTACGTTGTAAACGGTAGTAACATGTTTCTATTTCCTTCAGAAACATGCCGCCTCGCCGTCACAACGAAGATGACTCGAACAATGGGGAAGCTAACAACAGTAATGCCAACTCCGGCATACAAGAGTTAGCTACACTTATTTCTGGATTGGTGAGCCAACTGACTCAGGCTAACCAGAACATTAACCAGAATCGAGGTGGTGCAAACCAGACAACTTGCACATTCAAACACTTCAATTCCTGCAATCCCCTGAAATTTACGGGTGCTGAATCAGCCACTGGTCTGCTGCAGTGGTTCGAGAGTATGGAGAACACCTTCATCAACAGCGAATGCCCTGAAAATCTGAAAGTTCGCTATGCCACTAGTGTTTTCCAAAAGAGAGCACTGACTTGGTGGAACGGGGAAAAGCGAACTAGGGGAGTGGATGCTGCACTCGCATTGACGTGGACTGAGGTCAAGAACTTGATGACCACTGAATTCTGTCCTCGAAGCGAAATGAGGAAACTGGAGACTGAGTTCTGGGAGCTCAAGCAGGATAGCGGGGAGAACGTCATCTATAATACTCAGTTCCATGAGTATAGTCTACTGGTGCCTCATATGGTGACACCCTTGGAGAGGGCGATTGAGAAATATATCGGCGGGCTGCCGGTACAGATTCAGGATACGGTCTACGGGAGTAATCCCAAAACACTGGAGGCTGCTATCCGTCTATCTGCAACTCTTACTGATAACCATGTGAAGAATGGGACACTTACTCGGAAGGGACACAAGAAGACTGACACCAAGACTACTGCAAAAGAAGTCAAAACTGAAGTCAAGTCTGAAGCTGCTAGCTCGTCCAAAAGCAGCAACAAGAAGAGAAAGAATCGGAACTTCATGGTCACTGTACCTGCTGCGAAGTCTGCGCAGCAATCATCAAACAATTCTGCTGCAAGAAGTTACACTGGGAACACTCCCCAATGTAATACTTGCAGGTATCATCACGCACCTAACTTGCCATGTCGCGTCTGCAACAACTGTGGCAAGTTTGGGCACTATGCAAACGTCTGTCGGAGTGCACCGCAAGCACAAAGGATGCAACAAGCACCGCTTGCACTACCAGCTCCTCAAACTCAACCTATTCTGGCTGTACCCATTCGCCAGGTACCTCAGGCACAGGCAAGAGCCTGTTATGAGTGTGGTGAAGTGGGTCACTTCAGGAATCAATGCCCGAAGTTGACCGGGAATAATCAAAGGGTGGCAAGAGGCCGGGCTTTTCAACTGAATACTCCAGCTGCTCAAGCCAACCAGGATGTGGTCAACGGTACATTTCTGATCAACAACTCTTATGCATCTGTCTTATTTGATTCTGGTGCCGATAGGAGTTTCGTTTCATATGATTTTGAATGCTTACTTGGTAGGACACGTACATACTTAGATAAACCGTTCAATGTGGAGGTGGCTGACGGAAACACTATTGATATTGACACTATTATCGTTGGATGTACGGTGAACTTAAATGATCACGTTTTCCCAATTGATCTTATACCTATGCATCTTGGTAGCTTTGATGTTATCATAGGCATGGACTGGTTAGCCACCCACAGAGCGGAGATTGTTTGTCATGAGAAATATATTCGTATTCCTTTAGCTTCGGGTGAAACTTTGAGAATAATTGGAGAAACTGCTAGTAAAGGTCTTAAGCTGATGTCTTGCACTAAAGCACATAAGTACATTAGGAAGAAATGTATAGCCTTCTTAGCACACATTGTGGAGAAGAAAGAGAAAGAAAAGAGAATTGAAGATGTTCCGGTGATACGAGATTTTCCAGAAGTTTTTCCAGACGATTTACCAGGTCTTCCACCAGAACGTCAAGTTGAGTTCCGAATCGACTTAGTACCTGGTGCGAACCCAGTCGCCAAAGCTCCCTACAGACTTGCGCCTTCGGAGTTACAAGAATTGGCGAGCCAGCTACAAGAGCTGACTGACAAAGGATTCATTCGCCCGAGCCATTCGCCATGGGGTGCACCGGTCCTATTTGTCAAGAAAAAGGACGGGTCATTCCGGATGTGCATCGACTATCGCGAATTGAACAAGTTGACTATCAAGAATCGATATCCACTGCCGCGCATCGATGACCTCTTCGATCAGCTTCAAGGCTCGGCATGGTTTTCAAAGATCGATTTGAGGTCTGGGTATCATCAGCTTCGCGTACATGATGATGATATTCCCAAGACTGCTTTCAGAACAAGATATGGCCATTACGAATTTCTGGTAATGCCTTTCGGCCTTACCAATGCACCTGCGGTTTTCATGGACCTCATGAACCGTGTTTGCAGGCCATACTTGGATAAATTTGTGATTGTATTCATTGATGATATTCTGATCTACTCAAAGACTAAGGAAGAACACGAGAAACACCTTAAGTTGGTTTTGGAGATCCTAAGAGAGGAGCGGCTGTATGCCAAATTCTCTAAATGTGAATTTTGGCTTAAAGAAGTTCAATTCTTGGGACACATAGTCAACGAATACGGTGTTCACGTGGATCCTGCAAAGATTGATGCTGTGAAGAATTGGAGTACACCAAAGACACCGACGGAGATTCGATCGTTCCTTGGACTTGCCGGTTACTATCGGCGGTTCATATCAAACTTCTCCAGGATTGCTGTCCCTCTCACTGCTTTGACTCAGAAGAATAGGCCATACGAGTGGGGACCAAAGCAAGAAGAGGCATTTCAGACTTTGAAGCAGAAACTTTGTGATGCTCCTGTCTTGACACTGCCTGATGGAAATGATGATTTTGTAGTTTATTGTGATGCATCCAACCTAGGTCTCGGTTGTGTTCTCATGCAACGGGGAAAGGTTGTAGCTTATGCATCAAGACAACTGAAGATTCACGAAAAGAACTACACCACACACGACTTGGAACTTGGTGCAGTCGTGTTTGCCTTGAAGATATGGAGACACTATCTTTATGGCACTAAGTGTGTAGTGTTCACTGATCATAAAAGTTTGCAACATATTCTGAATCAGAAAGAGCTCAATATGAGACAACGGAGGTGGGTTGAACTGTTGAACGATTATGACTGTGAAATTCGCTACCATCCTGGTAAAGCGAATGTAGTAGCAGATGCGCTTAGTCGCAAAAGTCAAGTTCAGATCCATAGTGTCCGAGTGCACAATAACCTCCGTAATGATATTCTCACAGCCCAACAACACTCCTTGGCTCAAAATGACTTGAAAAATGAGATGTCTTGCGGGGCTGAGATACTGTTGGAAACTAAGGATGATGGTTTAATGTATTACTTGAACCGATTGTGGATACCGAACAGGGGTGATCTCAGGATGATTATTATGGATGAAGCTCATAAATCCCGTTACTCAATCCATCCGGGCTCTGATAAGATGTATCAAGACCTTAGGGGCTTGTACTGGTGGCCTGGAATGAAGAAGGATATTGCTGAGTATGTGTCTAAGTGCCTTAACTGTGCAAAGGTCAAGGCGGAACACCAGCGACCTTCTGGATTGTTAATACAACCTGAAATACCGATGTGGAAATGGGAGAATATCTCTATGGATTTCATTACTAAACTTCCACGTACCGCGAACGGTAAAGATAGTATATGGGTTATTGTTGATAGATTGACTAAGTCGGCTCATTTCTTACCGATACGCGAAACTTACCCTGTGCGGAAGTTGGCTCGTATTTACATTGATGAGATCGTTAGCCGACATGGTATTCCCTTAAGCATAATATCGGACCGTGATGCTCGTTTCACGGCACGATTTTGGGAATCACTTCATGAAGCCTTTGGAACAAGACTGGATCTTAGCACTGCTTATCATCCTCAAACGGATGGTCAAACGGAGCGAACGATTCAAACATTGGAAGACATGTTGAGAGCTTGTGTCATCGATTTCGGTGGCAATTGGGATAGCCATTTACCATTGGTTGAGTTCTCGTATAACAACAGTTATCACGCGAGCATTGGTATGGCACCGTTTGAAGCTCTTTATGGCAGGAAATGTCGGTCACCTATTTGTTGGACCGAAGTCGGCGATTCGCAGATTACTGGTCCTGAGATTATTCAGGAAACGACTGACAAGATCCGCCAGATCCGTGACAATCTGTTAGCTGCCCGCAGTCGACAGAAGAGCTACGCGGATAAAAGAAGAAAACCTTTGGAGTTTGAATTGGGAGATATGGTATTACTTAAAGTATCGCCTTGGAAGGGCGTAGTTCGATTCGGAAAGAAGGGGAAGCTTGCTCCACGTTATGTTGGCCCTTTTAAGATCCTTGAACGGATCGGGAAGGTTGCCTACAAGTTAGAACTTCCTCCTGAACTTAGTAATGTGCACCCGACGTTTCACGTGTCCAATCTAAGAAAGTGCTTAGCTGATCAGGATCTTCAGGTACCACTCGATGACATCCGCATCGATGATACCATGCACTTTGTTGAAAAACCAGTGGAGATAATGGATCGCGAGATTAAACAGCTCAAACGCAGTAGAATTCCAATTGTCAAGGTACGTTGGGAATCGAAGCGGGGTCCAGAATTCACATGGGAGCGGGAAGATCAGATGAAGCTCAAGTACCCACATTTATTTACTACGGTCACTCCAAGTTGAATTTCGGGACGAAATTCCTTTAACTAGGGGAGACTGTAACATCACTGTACTTTCAGCTGTCCGTACGTCCGTACATCCGTACGATTGTACTGTTACGACTGGAGATTTATTTATTATGAATGATTATGAAATTATTGATTGACATTACTGATATTATCACTATTACTGGTATACATGATTATAATTTATTATACGCGTAAACCAAGGGAAGTTTAGTTGTAATTCAATTAAACAGACCCGTAGGGTTTATCGCGGTTACTTATCACTGATAATGATGGATTATTGGTCTGAGAATGGATTGTGATGGAATTGGAAGTTTGGTTGAGTCTGGTTACTAAACGTAGTCAAGGACCCATGGTCATGGTTTATCGAAATAGCGGTGGGACGGTGGCTAGGGCAGTTGCGACTGACCCTTACATATGCCCTATACATATGCATATTTCGGTCTATCATGGATGTGTCAGTGACTAGGGTTTAGTGGGATTTTGGTTTGGGAAATGATAATATTAATGTATTAGATAATGGGAATAATAAATACGCGATGTGAGGTTACGGTCATTATTTAAACGCGAGTATTGATTCAGAAATATTAATTTAATAATGTATTCGCGTGGGTGACGATTCACACGAATATAATTATTAAGAATAATATACTGAAACGATATTCATAAATAGTAATTCAAATCGAAATACGGTACGAGCATCGGATTCGCAAAGGTGACGATCTTTACGAATACGTACGCGAGTAACGCGTTTCGACGAGATAATTAAATATTATCAAACGATATTAATCTAATAAATAAAACTAAAAATATTTATTAGGAATCACAACCTAAATTTAATTAGAATAATTTAATTTATTAATCGATTATTTCACAATAATAAAACGGAAGCAATTTACGAAATAACTTATTCAAACTTATTTTATTTGAACAAAACTAAACTATTTAAAATGATTTGTTGTTTAAATATTTTACGATTGAAAACTGAGTTTTATTATGTTTATCGCGATAAAAACGGGACCGAGCACACGGGAAATAATACGCGTATAAGAAAGGAAATTCCTTCCTTTCTTCCTCATTCACCAACTTCTCCCTCTCTCTCTAAAAACACACACACACATTCTCCACCTTCTCTCTAGCCATCCTCCTTCGTTTCTAGTCGGATTCGAGAGATCTTGGCGGCCACGCGTTCGGGTGATCGAGAGGAACAAGGGGATACGAAGAAACCTTGCTTTTAACCGACAAATCAAGGTAGATCTAATGCTTTCTTTTCGATTTTGTTGTTTGATGGTGATTCTCAAATTGGTTGTAATTAAAAACGGTTTAATCATGCTTAAAACCCTATAACGAGTTAATAGAATCATGTAGAAACCGTAGTTGGCCATGATATTGCAGGAACGTGAGGATGATGATTCTGGATTCGCTACAGCAGGAAGGAGGCGAACCCTGTTGGGTCGCGAACCTGTCTACTTGCTGGAAACGAACCCTAGGGTGGCGAACCCTAGGGACACCGAACCATGCAGATAGAAACGAACCAGTTACATCACCCACGAACCCTAGGCAACTGTTTTGGTCAACGAACCATCTGGACGTAGCAACCGAACTCACACCAGCCAGTCACGAACCCTCAACACTTCACGAGCCTAGTGAACCATAGTGCTCAGCGAACCCTTGTACTAGGGACGAACCTAGGAAGCTTCACGAACCATGCACCTTATGAGCCGAACCCTATCCTTTTAAGGAGAAGGTTCGCTGCCTTTAGGGACTGCCGGACTAAAACCCAATTAAACAAATAGGAAATTGGGTACTTGGGAGCAACACATATACATACATCATATATATAACATGCATGCATGAATGATGATACAAGCCACCACCTTTTATTGTCCTAACTTAATTCTTCTCTAAAATCATGAAGTTATATAAGCATGTATGGAATTTGTTTGATGACACTTAACTTTTTATGAGGATAAATTAATTGCAACTTTCTTAAACATAAAATTTAATTTAATAACTTCGATTGTGGTGGTTAATTGAATGAAATCATGCATGCAATCATAGGTATGTGTATACTTATGATTACCCCTTACTTATACATACCTATGAATATATACATGGTATCTCAAGAATTGTTCATTAATAGGGGATGATAAAGGAACCAATGGGTCTCAATTATAAACTAGTAGTGACTAATTTCGAAATGTTGGTTGAAACACTTTAACCTTGGATAAATAAACTAAGTTGAGTTAATACTTAGTAATTAAAAGTTAACACTTATGGATAGTTGGTGAGAATAAGACATATATACTTATGAACACCAAACACACAATAATCACAGATTGTTGAGTTGACTTGAGTTACGCACGCGAGCGCGCATTTTTAGAGAACACTGAGCTTAAGGACTGCAGGTGAGTTCTCATAACCTCCCTTTCTTTAAACTGTTTTTGGTTTTAAAACCCGGAGGTGAAACATGTATACCAAATTAAATATTATTTTGATAACACAAGGTTAATACCTGTTTATCAATATGATATTCACATTTGAAATTATTATTATTATGAGATTATCTCTTATTATTTTATATCCATGTAAACATTGTTATTGACCTAGGTCAATAACAAAGATTACAAGTATTGTCACAAATCCCGAGAATCATCGCTCTTAACTTCGGTTAATTGCTTTGACATCGTGTATTGTCACGTGGATGGTTTCCACATCTGTGAAGCATTGCCTTTGACTTCGGTTATCTGCTTTGGCTTCATGTATTGTCACGTGGTTAGCGACCACTCCATGATTCATGTATCTAACTTATGTTAAATACATAAGGAATCATGTATAGTCACGAACATTGATTGAGAATATGATTGATTGAGTTTGGTTGATTAGTTTGTGGATTGATTATCTATATTTGATTATGATTATTTGTGATTGACTATGATTGATTTGGTTATGTGGTTATGTGATTGTGTATGTGTTTGGTTGTTGAATTGATGGATGTGTGTTGGATTATCTCATACAGGTATTCATATGGAATTTCTCATGAAAATCATAAGTTTTATAATCGTTTTAAACAAAGCATTTTATAAAACCCTTTTAAGTATAAACTTTCAAACTCATTTTTACTAAAACATTTTTTAAAATATAAAGACTTATGATTACTCACCAACTACTTTTGTAGTTGACACTTGTTTTCTTACATGTTTCAGGTGATGGAGACAAGTAGGAAAGGAAGAGAGGATCTCTTCTGTTTTGGACATCATCATCATATAGGATCTTGGACTTAGTTAATTAACTAAATTTCTGGCGATTAGAGTTTAGTTAGTTTAACTAAATCTTTTGTGTATTTGAATTACTTGATTCATGATGAACATGATTTTTGTGTAATTATCGTGGTTGCTTAAATGATATATGATGACTTGATTTAGATGCCCATGAGCTTTTGAACAATCTACACATCCCTCGTGGCATCCCGATGATTCCGCCGTCGGTCGGGGTGTTACAGATTGGTATCAGAGCCTGGGTTATAGGGAATTAGGTTACTAGAAATGGTTGACCTAGTCTATAACCATAGGATACCCTAGTATGAATTAAATTCATACACTAGTTAGTATATTCAGGATTTCATGCTTATGTGTTTATTACATGTTAATTGAAACCCTGTTATACATCTGATATAAATATGCTGATTATAAATTTCTTGCTTACGTGTGCCCTAATGATTCGATAAGGACATGCACGTGGTGTATCGTAAAGGTGGTGGGACGTTGGCTAGGGCAGTTGCGACTGACCCTTACATATGCCCTATATATATACCATTTACGGTACATTAGGTGGATGTCAGTATTGAAGAATGTGGGAACTACCCGTTTGGGAAATTATTTGCTTAGGAACTTAATTGTTTATGAACTGCTTGCCTTAGGAAATATTTGTTTGAGCTATAAACCCCAGACAAGGACACACTCGTAGTATACTACAAAGGTGGTGGGACGGTGGCTGGGGCAGTTGCGACTGACCCCTACATATGCCCTATACATATACCATTTGTAGTATATTGGGAGTCTGTCAGTGTCAGGAACTTAGGATATTACTAGGAATTATTGTGAGATGGATGTTGATGGTTAAGGTTGGTTTGGATTGACACTTTGGATGATCACACTTGATAAACACTTATAAGTTCCCTTATAAAAACATACGGATTGGACACGTAGGGTGCATAGGATTAATGAACAATAATGAGCGATTAGTGATGTGATATGGACTTGGGTGATGGTATAGACACTTGATGATAATATAAACGCATAGTGATGATACTAACACTTAGTGATGGTATGGACACTTGATGAGAATAAACTATAGGGAGGATATGAACGCTTAGTGACAATAAGAGCACTTCGTGATGATATGAACCCTTAATGATGATTATTGACATTGGAATTGATATGGATTTTAGTGAACTTAGACAATTGGGGGAAACTTAATGTCAGGTGAACTTAGACATTAGGTGAACTTAGAAATAGGCAAGCCTACATGTCAGGTGAACTTAGACATTAGGTAAACCTAATTGTCCAAGGGAACTAGAGATCACTTCACTCAAAATCATCCTACTAAGGATAAGGTGTGTGAAGTGAGATTTATGGTGAAGTACATGACACACTCTACACACTAGCAAGGGCATAATCGTGGTGCAATGGAACGGTGGTGGGACGGTGTAGGGGAGATTGCGATCTACCTCTGCATATGCCCTATATATAAGCTTGTTGCATTGCATTGGGAGGTTGTCAGTGTTAGTATAGAGTGAAGAACGTATAGGATTTAGGAAATAGTTAGCTAACACTAGTTATGACCAACTAGGACACTTAGAATGATAATAGGCAAATTTATAGACATTATGAGTTTAAATAACAGATAGGAAATAAATATAGTTCCTATATGTAATCCTAACTGTTTAAAATAAACTCAATTGACCATTGTTTGTATGACTTAAGTTGTAAACGGTAGTAACATGTTTCTATTTCCTTCAGAAACATGCCGCCTCGCCGTCACAACGAAGATGACTCGAACAATGGGGAAGCTAACAACAGTAATGCCAACTCCGGCATACAAGAGTTAGCTACACTTATTTCTGGATTGGTGAGCCAACTGACTCAGGCTAACCAGAACATTAACCAGAATCGAGGTGGTGCAAACCAGACAACTTGCACATTCAAACACTTCAATTCCTGCAATCCCCTGAAATTTACGGGTGCTGAATCAGCCACTGGTCTGCTGCAGTGGTTCGAGAGTATGGAGAACACCTTCATCAACAGCGAATGCCCTGAAAATCTGAAAGTTCGCTATGCCACTAGTGTTTTCCAAAAGAGAGCACTGACTTGGTGGAACGGGGAAAAGCGAACTAGGGGAGTGGATGCTGCACTCGCATTGACGTGGACTGAGGTCAAGAACTTGATGACCACTGAATTCTGTCCTCGAAGCGAAATGAGGAAACTGGAGACTGAGTTCTGGGAGCTCAAGCAGGATAGCGGGGAGAACGTCATCTATAATACTCAGTTCCATGAGTATAGTCTACTGGTGCCTCATATGGTGACACCCTTGGAGAGGGCGATTGAGAAATATATCGGCGGGCTGCCGGTACAGATTCAGGATACGGTCTACGGGAGTAATCCCAAAACACTGGAGGCTGCTATCCGTCTATCTGCAACTCTTACTGATAACCATGTGAAGAATGGGACACTTACTCGGAAGGGACACAAGAAGACTGACACCAAGACTACTGCAAAAGAAGTCAAAACTGAAGTCAAGTCTGAAGCTGCTAGCTCGTCCAAAAGCAGCAACAAGAAGAGAAAGAATCGGAACTTCATGGTCACTGTACCTGCTGCGAAGTCTGCGCAGCAATCATCAAACAATTCTGCTGCAAGAAGTTACACTGGGAACACTCCCCAATGTAATACTTGCAGGTATCATCACGCACCTAACTTGCCATGTCGCGTCTGCAACAACTGTGGCAAGTTTGGGCACTATGCAAACGTCTGTCGGAGTGCACCGCAAGCACAAAGGATGCAACAAGCACCGCTTGCACTACCAGCTCCTCAAACTCAACCTATTCTGGCTGTACCCATTCGCCAGGTACCTCAGGCACAGGCAAGAGCCTGTTATGAGTGTGGTGAAGTGGGTCACTTCAGGAATCAATGCCCGAAGTTGACCGGGAATAATCAAAGGGTGGCAAGAGGCCGGGCTTTTCAACTGAATACTCCAGCTGCTCAAGCCAACCAGGATGTGGTCAACGGTACATTTCTGATCAACAACTCTTATGCATCTGTCTTATTTGATTCTGGTGCCGATAGGAGTTTCGTTTCATATGATTTTGAATGCTTACTTGGTAGGACACGTACATACTTAGATAAACCGTTCAATGTGGAGGTGGCTGACGGAAACACTATTGATATTGACACTATTATCGTTGGATGTACGGTGAACTTAAATGATCACGTTTTCCCAATTGATCTTATACCTATGCATCTTGGTAACTTTGATGTTATCATAGGCATGGACTGGTTAGCCACCCACAGAGCGGAGATTGTTTGTCATGAGAAATATATTCGTATTCCTTTAGCTTCGGGTGAAACTTTGAGAATAATTGGAGAAACTGCTAGTAAAGGTCTTAAGCTGATGTCTTGCACTAAAGCACATAAGTACATTAGGAAGAAATGTATAGCCTTCTTAGCACACATTGTGGAGAAGAAAGAGAAAGAAAAGAGAATTGAAGATGTTCCGGTGATACGAGATTTTCCAGAAGTTTTTCCAGACGATTTACCAGGTCTTCCACCAGAACGTCAAGTTGAGTTCCGAATCGACTTAGTACCTGGTGCGAACCCAGTCGCCAAAGCTCCCTACAGACTTGCGCCTTCGGAGTTACAAGAATTGGCGAGCCAGCTACAAGAGCTGAAAATTTAGTATTATGCTGTGTTGGCAAGTCCTGTCGGCTAGACGGTTGGATTAGCGTAAGGCTCCAAGATAGAGAGCAGCCGGACCACGTCTTGGGCTTTGGGGATGTTCCCTCAGTATAATCTAAGAGTTCAAAATATTGATTAAGTTAATTCAAAAAATTTTTTTTCAATAAAACAAATACAAATAATGAATCAGATATCTAGATTTTTATCACGAAGAGATCATAGCTCAAATACTTCAGCTAATGATCAAGAGGAAGATTTAAACAATAATATGAATTCTTTAGAAATAAGCATTTCTCAAATTGAAAACAATTTATCAAATTGGAATATACCTAAACAAGATGTTAAAACTATATATAAAATAGGAACCTTTGATTTCTTTCAAGATTATTCAATTAAAATGAATGAACAAACTATACCTATAAATAAAGAACATCAAAATCTACAATTATTAACTAAAGAAGCTATATTAAAACATAGAAAGAATTATAAATTTTTACATATAGGATTAATTCAGGTAGCAATAAAACCTATGTTTAGATTAGGAATAGATGCTCCTGTATTAACTATATTAAGAGATGCTAGGCATACAAATTTCAATAATTCATTATTAGCTATGGCTGAATCTAACATAGCTAATGGTCCTATATATTTTAATTGTTATCCCAATTTCTCTATAGGATTGTTTGATCCAAATATATTAGATACCTTAACTTTAACAATTAAAACAAAAAATTTAGAATTTAAAGAAAAAACTAATGCTGCAGTTGTTATATATAGAGTTTATTATAAAACAATGACTACAACTATAAAACAATGACTATATATATGGTAAAGATCCTATAATAAACCTCTCTTATTGCATAACCCGAAATAACCCTGCAAGATAAACCCGAATCTTTGGTTTTTTTTTTTCAAAATCTTAGTTTTACATGTACAAAAATATGTTCTATTATGTGTTTGAGCAAATTCTTTTTCGTTTGTGATCCTACATCAATGTAATTTGACTTACAGCAGTGTACAAAAAGAATTTACACTGCTGTAAGGCAAATTACATTGATGTAGGATCACAAACGAAAAAGAATTTGCTCAAACACATAAAAGAACATATTTTTGTACATGTAAAACTAAGATTTTGAAAAAAAAAACCAAAGATTCGGGTTCATCTTGCAGGGTTATTTCGGGTTATGCAATAAGAGAGGGTTATTATAGGATGCGGATCCTATATATATAGTAATGGAAAACATGTGTAATGCTGTTTATCATAATGTTAGTACCGAGCCCTAGGCTCCAAGTATCAATGCGTCACTACCGAACTAGACTTGTTTGTCCTTACCTCCGCTATGTCTTGTATTACATAGCAAGTTAGGTCAGAGTTTCGCGTGTTATGACCTCCAGTCAATATTGTGCCACGCGGTGTTAGTCATACCCAAACGGATCCATTCAAACCTACCATGTTGCTTGTACATTAACGGTAAGACTTTGTGAGGGCTTGTTACGAGTTCAACACTTATTGTTTGTCTATTAAACCAGCATACACATAAATATGTTTGTATAGAAATAATGTTTGACTCGATGCAACTATTATTCTCCCCCCTATTTGAAAAGTTTGAAAAGAGTAAAGAGGGGCCGTAAACTCACCTTAGTGAAATGAATAACGCAAGCGTAAGCTCCTGCTTGTAAAGCGTGTCGATTACCGGCTACCTATATCGTATACCATACGTGAGTTCGTGTAAGTGACCGTGCTCGTGTTCGTGTTAGTGCTCAACAACCCTCGGTTGTTCATGTTTGTCCGTGTCGGTCCATAATGACCGTGTTTGCTCATGTTGGTCCACATTGACTGTGTTTGACCAAGTTTGACTTTGTCAAGTCAATGACCCGTTGGTGAACCGTGTGTCGGTTGTGAATCGTGTAACATTCGTGTAAGTGCTCGTCTTGTGCAAAAACGCGCAAGTCACGTCTATGGACAACTTACTATTTATAGTAAGTTTTCATTTATGAATAGTTTCATAATACTTATCAATTTTAAAGTTCTAGCATGCTCGTTAAGTCCTACGTGATCATGTTAACACATAGCACGTTATCATACGAAGCCAATTAAGCATATTAGTCACGTTTGCATACAAAAGTTTCCTAAAATGGAAAGTTTCTAAATCTAGAAAGTGTGATATCGTAAACCATCTATCTTAGCATACATTAGCCATTTTAAGTCATAATAAACCATTTAGCATGCTCATGTCATACAATATGTTCGCCAATTGATAATTTACAAAATAAAGTTACTATAAATAGTAACTTTGTCAATTTACATCAAAATGACCATTCTAAACATACCTAAACCATTTTCATGTTACAAATAATCATTTTATACTATCCAGCATCATTTAAACATGCCAATTTAGTCCAAAGCACCACACTTCATTATTTTGACCCGAAAAGTTGCTAAATATAGTAACTGTGCCATATATGACCACAATCAACATCAAAATCACATCCTATGCATCAATATCATCCTAAATACATTTTAATAGTAAATCCATATACATGCATGTTACCAACATCATCATCATCATAAAAATGTAGCCACAAAGTTACTATAAATGGAAAGAAACATTAATGACCATATTTTAACCATCTCAAATGCAACAAATCATGTGACATACTTATAATATCATCAATAAACATCTACAAACATCCAAAATCATCTAATCAATCTTAGATCATACATGCATGTGGGTATTTCACCCATTTATGACCAAATCAAGCATTACACATACACCCATCATCATGGATCATCATGAATCATCAAAATAACATTGTAGATCATTAAAATCAGTAGTAAAAGCATCAAACCCAGATTCAAAATACAAGAAATTCGTGCATGTGATAGTGGGGTGCTTGCATGTGTGTTTAAGGCCATGCATGTGGGTGTAAGAATGTTTTTAAGCTACAAGGTTCATGTGACTACCTTCCCAAGCTTCAAGAACACCAAGATGAAGGTTCAATCAGTTCCTAAGCCCTCTGAACAGCTGGGTTCGACAGGAAGAGAGTGATGGTGGTGGTTTCAAGCTTCCTTGTGAGTGAAAGTCTTCAAGTTTCCAAGTCTTGAGCTCCCAAGGGGCTTCAATGGCTTCCAAGGAGCACAAGATGGCTGTAGCAGATGTTGGGAAAGAGAAATGGCCGAGGGGTTTCGTCTAGAGTCGGATAAAATGAGTGAAAGAATAGATTATCCATCATTTGACTTGGTTTCATAAAGATTTTGCGTACTGGCCTCGTCGCGTACGCTGTGAAGGCAGAAAAGATTCTCTGCGTACTGCGAAGGAATTCGGGATTCTAATCCTCCCGAAACTCGTCGCGTACCGCCATGAAGGTTCTTGTGGGCCTTCGCGTACCGCGATGGGTCCACAGAGAGCCCAATAGGCCCAGTTTCATTGGTTTGACCCGTTCGCCGCTGTTTTCACGTTTACGAACTATCGTTTGGCCTCGTTTGAACTTCCAAGTTCGAAGTTTGAGCGTTTCGTGAGGTTTCTAGTGCTTTGTTAGATGATGTGCTAACGTTCACCAACGTTCGTGTGTTTTGACACGTGTGTGCGGTTTTCTCGATAATTCCTCGAATTATCTCGTTGCGTGTCAGTATTCGTACTGTCATGCCACGTGTCACACTAAATTAAACTAATTCTAGTGCCACGTGTACAAAAATCATTTAAATAACATTCAAATAGATAATAAGCTGACCTGGAATTTACGATGTGTCACATAAACTTTTATTTTAAAAATCAAATTAAGTACACCTAACAAATCTCCAAAATACCATTAAAGAAATCTCAACCACTCATTTTTCCCAGATTTAATATGGATCACACATTTCAAATTCATTAAATTAGACAACCAATCAAATTGGGTTAATAAGGGTATTTTGGAGATTTGTTAGGTATACTTGATTTGATTTTTAAAATAAAAGTTTACCCCCCCAATTTTTTAAACCTTCATAACTTTTATATACATTATTATTTTTTTAAAAAATACACAATTAAATTTGTCACATTTTTATCTTTAATTCAAGTATAGTTTTGTCAATTCTTTTTAAAGTTTTCGAAATTACACTGATGTAACGAGCTGAATTTTTTAAAAGTGTTCGTAATTACACTGATGTAGCGAGCTGAATTTTTTCAAAATGTTCATAATTACACTGATGTAACAAGCTGAATTTTTTCAAAATGTTCATAATTACGCTAATGTAACGAGTCGTTACATTGATGTAAAGAGCTGTAACTTATTTTTTTACGTTACAATTATCTAACTTTATATCTTATTTGATATAAATTTATTTAATTAACTAAATTTTATAATAAAAAATAAGTTTGTAATATATATTTAAGATGAGAGAAAAAAATTGATGGAAAATTTTTGAAAAAAAGGGAAATTATTGTACTTATGTTTTTTACGTTAGTGTAATTACGAACGTCCGAAAAAAATTTGGCATGGCTATAATGAAATTAACGAGAAAAATATGACGAGTTTAATGGTGTAAGTTTTATAAAAAAATAACATCGTATAAAAAGTTATAAGTGTATAAAAATCAAGAGGGAAACTTTAATTTAAAAATAGGAAAATAAATGGTTTTTTAAGAGTGTGACACTTGTAACTCTTATATTAAATCTGACTATTGTAATTAACACAAAAGATCATAATACCCTTTTGTATTAAAAATTAATTAGTGACACATGTCACTATTAGATTAAATCTAGAAAAATTAAACCATTGGATTTGAGTTATAGAATTTTCTCAATTAGAGTGGATTATTATATGATCTCTCCCCTATATATATATGATGGAAAGATTTTACGTTGGTGTAATTACAAACGCTCGAAAAAATGAGAGAAAATTACGAACGATCAAAATAATTTGTAAAACATTTTAAAGATGGAAATATTTAGAAAAAATGAGAGAAAGTTATTGTATTTATTGTTCGTTACGTTGGTATAACTACGAACACTCGAAAAAATTCAAAAAAAAAATTGGCATGACTATTATGAAATTAACGAGAAAAATATAACGAGTTTAATGGTGTAATTTTTATAAAAAAATAACATGGTATAAAAAAGTTATAAGTGTATAAAAATTAAGGGGGAAACTTTCATTTAAAAAAAGGAAAATAGATAAATTTTTAAGAGTGTGACACTTGTCACATTCTTATTAAATATGACTTTTTTATATTTAGTGAAATGACTTAAATACCCTTTTTAATTTAAAAATGTTAAGTGACACTTGGCAAAATCGTATTAAATCTGGAAATTTAAAACCATTGGATTTGAGTTATTTGGTTAACACAATTATGGTGAGTTCTTATTTGAACCAAATCATATATATATATATATATACACACACACACATAGGAATGTGATCAAATACTAACTCACACTTAGAGCAATAACCCATTAACTCTCTTTACCCAATCAGAAATAAACACATGGATTTTTCTTTTATTATTTGATAAGGGTACATTAGTAATTTGTTTTATGTACTAACTTACCCCTCTTTTTATACATCCATAACTTTTTATATTATAATACTTTTTTATAAAAATTGCATCATTTTACTCGTCTTATTTTTCTCTTTAATTCCGTTATAGTCTTGACTAGGTTTTTTTATTTTTTTTCGGATGTTCGTATTTACAACAATGTAACAAGTATAAAAATAACAAATTATTTGTAACGAGTTGTAACGAATTTGGGTTTACATTGTTGTATTATAAATAGGGTTTACGTTTAAGACTGTAAACGAGCCAAGCCGATCCCGAGCTAGTTAATTACGTTATATTCTTGACTAGGTTTTTTTATTTTTTCCGTATGCTCCAAAATTCGTTATATGTACAAGATTGTAAATACATTTTAATACTATAAAAAATTATATCTACAAGATTGTAAATGCATTTTAATACTTTAAAAAAATACTATAACATTTTGTTGATAAAAACCAAAATTCGTTATATCTACTAGATTGTAAATACGTTTTAATACTTTTAAAAAAATTATATCTACAAGATTGTAAAGACATTTTAATACTTAAAAAAAAACAATATAACATTTTGTTGATAAAAACCAAAATTCGTTATATATACAAGATTATAAATACGTTTTAATACTTTAAAAAAGTTATATCTACAAGATTGTAAATAGATTTTAATACTTTAAAAAAATACTATAACATTTTGTTGATAAAAACCAAAATTCGTTATATCTACAAGATTGTAAATACATTTTAATACTTTAAAAAAATACTATAACATTTTGTTGATAAAACCAAAATTCGTTATATCTACTAGATTGTAATACGTTTTAATACTTTAAAAAAATACTATAACATTTTGTTGATAAAAACCAAAATTCGTTATATCTACAAGATTGTAAATACATTTTCATACTTTAAAAATTATATTTACAAGATTGTAAATACATTTTAGTACTTTAAAAACCAAAATTTGTTACAAAATCAAGAATATAACGTAATTAACGAGAATCCAGAAAAAATAAAAAACCTAGTCAAGAATATAACGTAATTAACGAGCTCAGGATCGGCTTTGCTCGTTTACACTTTTAAACTTAACCCCTATTTATTATACAATAATGTAAATCCAAATTCGTTACAACTTATTACAAATAATTTGTTAGTTTTATACTTGTTACATTGGTGTAAATACGAACATCCGAAAAAAAATAAAAAAGCCTAGTCAAGACTATAACGGAATTAAAGAGAAAAAAAGACGAGTAAAATGGTGCAATTTTTATAAAAAAAATATTATAGTATAAAAAAGTTATGGATGTATAAAAAAGATGGGGTAAAGTATTTAATATAGCAAATTACATTAATACCCTTATTCCTTTTTCTTTCAAATCAATTACATTATTATATTATAATTTAATATCAACCATTAGATAAACATCTTGTAATTTGATCATTAAATATTGTAATTAGATAAACTTCCTATATATATATATATATACAGGGCATAGAATTTTTGATAACCCTCATCTTTTGTTACAACCCATTAACCATCATCTAATGGTTACTTTAAAAATGTAAGTGTATAGGATGGTGAAACGTGTCAGATTCCTTTTTTTTTTCTTTTTTTTAATATAAAGGGCATTTAAGACATTTGTTATTTAAGTAAAGTTTCCCCCATTTTTTTAAACATTCATAACTTTTTTATACTATATTATTTTTTAAAAAAAATTTGTCACACCCCCGCTAAAGCGGAAACACGAGGGCGAGACGAAATTGGATTACAAATACATTGTTTATAAAGAAACTTACTAAATTGCATTCATAATCCAAATAGACATACATAAGAGAATTACATAAATTCAAATGACATATCAATAAGAGTTTTACAAAATGATATGATCAAAACAATACAACAATGGAAGATTTCTCTATATAGTCTAATCTAAATTAAACAATATCTTCAAAATCTTCTTGTTGTGACAAAATCCATGAAGCTAATTTCCTGAAATACATGCTCAAGTGTCAACTAAAAATAGTTGGTGAGTCCATAGGTTTATGACTTGATAAAGCATGGTTAGAAAAGAGTTTATATTGATATTCATCCATTAATGTTTAACAATAAAGCATGCATTTTATGATTATGAGTTTAAACGATGTCAAACGTATACTTCACTCAAAATATTGCTAATGTACATCATGAATATTAAAGAAGTTTAAACGATAGTAACACGTATACTCAAGTAATCACTAAAATGCCTATTTCAATTAAACACATATGGATGTAAAGATTTTAGCATCTAGCATGTATTCCACCCCAAAACATTAAAGTAAAAGAGGGGCTATGAAACTCACTAGTAGTAAGATGCTAGAAGGTAGATGATATTAAGATCTTGTTTCTCGTCACGAACTTCAAACTCCTAAAATAAGGAAAGTATACATTTGTTGAGTTTTTCGATGGATTTAATATTTAGTATTTTTATAAGAGATGCGTTAACCCGATTAATAGATTGGGGTTATTGCAAAGTAATGACTTTCATTAAGTCATATAAGAGATGATAATACGTTACTCGAACTTGTCATCTTCCAACTTAATAATGATATTAAGCCATAACACAGTTCGCTTTTTAATTTGGCATTTTAATCGACTCGTTATTTTGAGTCGTACCAAATTACGAATGAAACCACGGATGGTTTAATAATAATAGGACCACAGATGGTCTAATAATAAATAATGAAACCAAAGATGGTTTAAAATGATTAAGTTTGTAATGCGTATAATCAAGTTTAGGAATAAGGTTTATGAATTTATTACTTTCAAGTAATATTGATTTAAAGTCAAACCTTAAATGGGTTAATCACATTTAAGTAATATGTTTGAATAATTACAAGTATATATTTGTGAATGTATTAAAATGCTAAAAATATAAAAGCATGGTAAACGTTGAAAGTATGTTTTGTATAGTTGTTGATCTTTGATTAAAGACCCCTAATTATACAAAACCTTTGTGTTATCAACATTCAAAATAATAAGGCAAATATTGAAGGTATGTTTGGATGTTTGGTAGAGAACAAACACACAAACCTTTTTGTTATCAATATTGCAAGAATCCATAACTTGAAAATATGTTTGTGTATAGATTGATCATAGGTTACTTGTCATAAGACAAGTTATTAGGAAACCTCACAACACACAAACCTTTGTGTTATCAAGCATGGTAACAACTTAGAATTAGAGGGTTAGAAGAAGAAGAAGAAGAAGTATGAAGACATAATGTGAATAATGTAAGAACATTTAGTTTAAGTGAGCATTACCTTGAAAACCTTAGAAAGATTTCAAGAGAAGTGATTTAGGAAGATAGAATTAGAAATCCAAAGAAAGAATGGATTTGGTGCAAAGGATTTGTGAAGGATGGAAGGTGGTATTTATAGTTGAAATTGGAGAGGGGAGGGTCTTGGGGAGACAAAAATGTTGGAAGGGGACAAGGATGTGGGGGTGTAGATTAGTAGGTTAAAAAGTTAAATGATTATGTTTAATTAGGATTTTTGATTAAAATTTAATTAAGGAAAGAGTTCTTTCAATTTTTATAAATAAAAATGTGTAAAAATAATTATATAAAAAAAAAAAAAGTTTATTAATTCATATTTATTTAAAAGAACATTTTATAATTATTTAAATATTTATTTAAATATTAAAATAGTTATAAATTTATATTTATTGATATACTCAAAAATTTTATAAAATTTATTTTAATATTTGGGATATTTATAAATGGTTTATATTATAATTCACTTTATTAAATATTTCCAAAATCTCGTATTTATTCCTTGATTATTTTTATACGCATTACGATATTTGAAACCCGTGACAGATCATGGTTTCTTAGTTTTGTCTAAATACCATCAACTCAACATACGTAATACTTGGTTTTTGTTCGTAAATGACTGGATAGCTAAGATTTTAATATGGTTATTACCTGGGATTTTCACGGATGTCACAGTCTCCCCCGGTTAAAAGAATTTCGTCCCGAAATTCAGTCTTTATTTACCAAGGTAGAGTCGTTCGTGAATAACTGAGGATACTTTTTCTTCATATGATCCTCCCTTTCCCATGTGAATTCAGGTCCTCGTTTAGAGTTCCATCTAACTTTAACTATCGGAATGCGGCTTCGCTTCAATGTCTTCACATCTCGATCCATAACCTCAATTGGTTCTTCGATAAAATGGAGTTTGTCGTCGAGTCGAACCTCATCCAATGGTATTATCAATGTTTCATCCGATAGGCATTTCTTTAGATTGGACACATGGAACGTATCATGCACTCCACCGAGTTCTTGTGGTAATTGAAGTTTGTAGGCCACGGGACCAATTCTATCGAGAATTTCAAAAGGTCCGACGTACCTCGGAGCTAGCTTGCCCTTCTTCCCGAATCGCACAACACCTTTCCATGGAGACACTTTTAACATTACCTTATCGCCAATTGCAAATTCCAATGGTTTCCTTCGATTGTCGGCGTAGCTTTTCTGACGATCCCTGGCGGATTTGATTCGGTCTTTGATTTGTGCAATTTTATCTGTTGTTTCTTGAATGATTTCGGGACCGGTTATTTGACTTTCCCCGATTTCTGCCCAACACACGGGAGATCGACATTTTCGTCCGTATAAGGCTTCGAACGGTGCGCACTTGATGCTCGTGTGGTAACTGTTATTATACGAGAATTCAATTAATGGAAGATGGTTATCCCAACTTCCACCAAAGTCTACCACACAACACCTAAGCATATCTTCCAAGGTTTGGATTGTTCTTTCAGTTTGGCCGTCGGTTTGTGGATGATAGGCGGTGCTAAGGTCAAGACGAGTTCCGAGTGCCTTTTGCATGGATTGCCAAAATCGGGAGGTAAATCGGCTATCTCGGTCAGAGATGATGGATATGGGCACCCCGTGCCTTGTGATGATTTCAGTGATGTATAATTTTGCAAGCTTCTCCATCTTAAAATCCTCTCTAATGGGCAAGAAGTGAGCGGACTTCGTCAATCGATCGACGATGACCCATATAGAGTCATAACCACCAGAGGTACGTGGTAGTTTGGTGATGAAATCCATGGAAATTTGCTCCCATTTCCATTGCGGGATTTCGGGTTGTTGTAGCATACCCGATGGTTTTTGATGTTCGGCTTTCACCTTAGAACAGGTTAGGCATTTTCCGACATACAAGGCGATGTCTTTCTTCATTCCGGGCCACCAATAGTATTCCTTGAGATCTTTGTACATTTTGTCGGCGCCTGGATGAATAGAGTATTTGGATTTGTGGGCTTCATGAAAAATGAGCTCTCGGATGTTGTTCAGTTCGGGAACCCACATTCTTTCTTGGAAATACAACACATCGTCTTCCTTTGGTTTGAGTTTCTTCTCCGCCCCGCATAGTAGTTCTTCTTTGAGTTCCTTTGCCTTTAGAGCTTCCTTTTGTGCTTCAAGAATTTGGGTTTTGAGAGAGGTTTGGATTGTCATACCTAAGGCGCGTACGCGAACGGGTTTGACCCTCTCTTTCCTACTTAGTGCATCAGCCACCACATTTGCTTTACCGGGATGGTAGCGTATGTCACAGTCGTAATCGTTGAGTAACTCAACCCATCTTCTTTGACGCATATTCAGCATTTTCTGATCAAGGATGTGTTGGAGGCTTTTGTGATCGGTGTATATAAGACACTTGGTACCGTAAAGGTAGTGTCTCCAGATTTTCAAGGCAAAGATGACGGCTCCCAACTCTAAGTCGTGAGTGGTGTAATTCTTCTCATGCACTTTGAGTTGTCGAGATGCATATGCAATAACTTTGTCTTTTTGCATCAACACGCAACCGAGACCTTGGTGCGATGCATCACAGTATACGACAAAATTATCGATACCGTCGGGGAGTGATAGGATCGGAGCATGGCACAACTTATGTTTCAACAATTGAAAGGCTTCTTCTTGTTCACTTCCCCATTTGTACTTTTGCTCCTTTTGAGTGAGCATGGTTAAGGGCTTGGCTATTTTAGAGAAGTTCTCGATGAATCTCCGATAGTATCCAGCCAACCCTAGGAACTGTCGAATTTCCGTCGGGGTTGTTGGTGCTTCCCATTTCTTCACGGCCTCAATCTTGCTTGGGTCGACTTGAATACCCCTATCATTAACCACATGACCAAGGAAGTGAACCTCCTTTAACCAGAACTCGCATTTGGAAAACTTAGCATATAGTTTCTCTTTTGCCAAGAGTTGGAGCACTAGCTTCAGGTGTTGCTTATGATCTTCCTCGTTTTGTGAGTATATAAGAATATCATCGATGAATACGATCACAAATTTATCGAGGTAAGGTTTGCACACACGATTCATTAAATCCATAAATACCGCAGGAGCATTGGTGAGTCCGAAAGGCATTACTAGGAATTCGTAGTGCCCGTATCTTGTTCGGAATGCGGTTTTTGGGATGTCATCTTCATGAATCCTTAGTTGATGATAACCCGACCGAAGGTCTATTTTTGAGAAGTGTCTAGATCCTTGTAGTTGGTCGAACAAATCATCAATCCGAGGAAGAGGATAGCGGTTCTTAATGGTTACTTTGTTGAGCTCTCTATAGTCAATGCACATTCGAAACGATCCATCCTTCTTTTTGACAAACAGGATGGGTGCTCCCCATGGCGAGAAGCTTGGTCGAATGAATCCTCGATCCAAGAGTTCTTGTAATTGGCTTGATAACTCTTGCATCTCGGATGGTGCAAGACGGTAGGGTGTCTTTGCTATTGGTGCTGCTCCCGGAACCAGATCGATACGGAATTCTACTTGTCGCACGGGTGGTAATCCAGGTAGCTCGTTGGGGAATACGTCGGGAAAGTCTCGGACTATCGGTATGTCTTCGATTTTCTTTTCTTCTTGGTCCTTGACTTTGACGTGGGCAAGGAAGGCTTGACATTCCTTCTTCAGATACTTGTGTGCCTTCATGGCGGAAATGAGGTGTAGTTTCCTACTTGCTATCTCTCCTTGAATTTCTAGTGCTTCACCGTTCGGTAATGGGACTCGCACAATTTTGAGGTGACATTGGATTTCGGCTTGATGCTTGGACAACCAGTCCATTCCAACGACTACATCGAAACTTCCAAGTTGGATGGGTATGAGGTCTAGGTAGAACGAGTGACCGTCATAGTTAAGGACGCAACCTTTGAGGATCTTTCGTGCAGTTAATATTTTTCCGTTGGCTAGTTCTATGGTGTATATTTCAGTTAACGGGGTAGATTTTTGATTCACAACATGCTCAAACTTAGTTGATATAAAACTTTTATCAGCACCAGTATCAAATAAAATAGAAGCAGGATGATTATTTACAAGGAACGTACCAGTGACAACGTTGTTGTCTTCCCGAGCTTCTTTAGCTCCCATGACGAAAGCTCTTCCCCGTGGTGGATTGTTAGAAGATCCCGATCCTTGCGCCTTTTTGGGGCAAGTGTTGAGCATGTGGTCGGGGCTTCCACATCCGTAGCAAGCCCGTGGAGTGGGGTTGCTTCGACAATTATTGGCTTGATGCCCCGGCTTCCCACACTTGGTGCAGACGAGACACGTTCCAAAGTGGAAGAAGTTGCATTTTGCACACTTAGGTGCATGTTGATTCTTCCTTTCTTGGTTAACTGCCCATAGTTACGGACAGTTGCAGGCTTCTTGTTATTGTTGGGTTTCTTGAAGTGATTGGAGTGATTGGTTTGGTTGGTGTGGTTGGAATGGTTGGATGTGTTGGGGTTATCAAGTTTTCTCTTCTCTCCCGAGTTCTTGTTCTCGAAAGCATTAGTTCGGACCAGATGGTCCCGAAGTTGGCCGGCCAAGAGGATGGCACTTTTAAGTGTGGTCGGCCTAGAAGCGGTGACCATGCTTCCAATTTGGGGTGCAAGTCCCCAAATATAACGCTCGATTTTCCGAGCTTCCGAGTTTACCATGTGTGGTAGTAAACTCGAGAGTTCGTGGAATCGATCATTATAAGCCATCAAATCAGCACCCTTCATGGTTAGGTGCCAAAACTCGTTCTCTAGTTTTTGGAGTTCGTTAATAGGGCAGTATTCTTCCAGTAGTAGAGCTTTGAACTCTTCCCATTCCATCGACTCAGCTTCATCAATACCCCTAGCTTGTATCTGGTTGTTCCACCAGTTTAAGGCCTTTCCCTGAAAGGAATTGGCTGCGTATCTAACCTTGTGGGTTTCCAAGCAATCAGAAATGCGGAGTACGGCTTGGATTTTGTCCAACCACCTTAGTAACCCTATGGCCCCATCGTTGCCATAAAAGTCCTTTGGTTTGCAAGACATAAAGTGCTTGTAGGTACAACCCCTTCTCGTATTGTTGGTTTCGGGGTCAGTCCCGTTAGTGTTGCTGTTATTGGTATTATGATTATTGTTGTTTCCCGAATTAGCTTGATCCAGTATGCCGGGTATGGCCGCGGCTATTCTTTCTTCCACAAGTTTCTCGATGTCGGCCGGAGTCATTAGGATGGCCTCATCGGTGTTATCAGTTGGTCCCTTTTTTTTAATGGTCGTCCTCTTTTCGTTGGCGCCATTAGCTATGAAGTTTAAAAATGAAATGGTTTAGTATCTCATCGTAATGATTTATTTATTATATACTTGATTAAATTCTTTGTGCGTGCAAGAGTATGGATCATCCTTTTGTCAAAAAGTTTATCTTGTTGGTTATGACCAATGTTTTGAAAATCTTGCGATTAGGAACCCATATTAGTAGTGAACTTAGAATAGGAATTGCCAAAATTCTCATGCATTTCAAATGGCGATTACGCGTGCACTCGTAATGGTGGTTTGACTTGCATGATCACTTTGGTTCTTGCTATTTTAGGTTGACATATCAATGTGAGTATAGAATAATCATTTTGGAGTTTATCTAAATCAATGAGGTTGGCTTCAAAGTGAAGCGGAATGGCAACCCAAAGGAATTGCCGTTGACTTATTAGAGCCGTATAGTTCGTACAACGTTTGGTATAACATGCTTTGGCCTATAGGTTAGAATGTTCTCATCGGGAGTCCCTAGGAAAGCTAGACTGGTCCCGCAGTATGTCGGGGATTTATACGAATCGCTTTCCTAGACAGGAGTCCCAACTACCGGCATTCGCCCTTCCAGTTAATACATGTCCGTTTATACAAAACTTAGCTCTAACGAGAATAGAATAAAAATATTTTTGAGTGTAAGAGTGTTAAACATATTTTTGTCATACATACATATTATGTGTTTTAAATTTTTATATAATAGGGAAAAGTAAAAGTTGTAGGATTTAACTAAGGCTTTTACAATCTAAGGCATCCTTAATGGAATACTTAAATTCTAATGAATCTTATTTCTAACAAACAAGCAAGTAAGAATGTATAGTGGTAACAAGTAGTTCAAATAAGGTAGCATGTAGAGTTCATGTAAGTCCTAGGATGAGCTATAAGTTATAGTCTAGGTTTCATGCAACCTAATTCTCTATAACCAATGGCTCTGATACCAATCTGTCACACCCCCGCTAAAGCGGAAACACGAGGGCGAGACGAAATTGGATTACAAATACATTGTTTATAAAGAAACTTACTAAATTGCATTCATAATCCAAATAGACATACATAAGAGAATTACATAAATTCAAATGACATATCAATAAGAGTTTTACAAAATGATATGATCAAAACAATACAACAATGGAAGATTTCTCTATATAGTCTAATCTAAATTAAACAATATCTTCAAAATCTTCTTGTTGTGACAAAATCCATGAAGCTAATTTCCTGAAATACATGCTCAAGTGTCAACTAAAAATAGTTGGTGAGTCCATAGGTTTATGACTTGATAAAGCATGGTTAGAAAAGAGTTTATATTGATATTCATCCATTAATGTTTAACAATAAAGCATGCATTTTATGATTATGAGTTTAAACGATGTCAAACGTATACTTCACTCAAAATATTGCTAATGTACATCATGAATATTAAAGAAGTTTAAACGATAGTAACACGTATACTCAAGTAATCACTAAAATGCCTATTTCAATTAAACACATATGGATGTAAAGATTTTAGCATCTAGCATGTATTCCACCCCAAAACATTAAAGTAAAAGAGGGGCTATGAAACTCACTAGTAGTAAGATGCTAGAAGGTAGATGATATTAAGATCTTGTTTCTCGTCACGAACTTCAAACTCCTAAAATAAGGAAAGTATACATTTGTTGAGTTTTTCGATGGATTTAATATTTAGTATTTTTATAAGAGATGCGTTAACCCGATTAATAGATTGGGGTTATTGCAAAGTAATGACTTTCATTAAGTCATATAAGAGATGATAATACGTTACTCGAACTTGTCATCTTCCAACTTAATAATGATATTAAGCCATAACACAGTTCGCTTTTTAATTTGGCATTTTAATCGACTCGTTATTTTGAGTCGTACCAAATTACGAATGAAACCACGGATGGTTTAATAATAATAGGACCACAGATGGTCTAATAATAAATAATGAAACCAAAGATGGTTTAAAATGATTAAGTTTGTAATGCGTATAATCAAGTTTAGGAATAAGGTTTATGAATTTATTACTTTCAAGTAATATTGATTTAAAGTCAAACCTTAAATGGGTTAATCACATTTAAGTAATATGTTTGAATAATTACAAGTATATATTTGTGAATGTATTAAAATGCTAAAAATATAAAAGCATGGTAAACGTTGAAAGTATGTTTTGTATAGTTGTTGATCTTTGATTAAAGACCCCTAATTATACAAAACCTTTGTGTTATCAACATTCAAAATAATAAGGCAAATATTGAAGGTATGTTTGGATGTTTGGTAGAGAACAAACACACAAACCTTTTTGTTATCAATATTGCAAGAATCCATAACTTGAAAATATGTTTGTGTATAGATTGATCATAGGTTACTTGTCATAAGACAAGTTATTAGGAAACCTCACAACACACAAACCTTTGTGTTATCAAGCATGGTAACAACTTAGAATTAGAGGGTTAGAAGAAGAAGAAGAAGAAGTATGAAGACATAATGTGAATAATGTAAGAACATTTAGTTTAAGTGAGCATTACCTTGAAAACCTTAGAAAGATTTCAAGAGAAGTGATTTAGGAAGATAGAATTAGAAATCCAAAGAAAGAATGAATTTGGTGCAAAGGATTTGTGAAGGATGGAAGGTGGTATTTATAGTTGAAATTGGAGAGGGGAGGGTCTTGGGGAGACAAAAATGTTGGAAGGGGACAAGGATGTGGGGGTGTAGATTAGTAGGTTAAAAAGTTAAATGATTATGTTTAATTAGGATTTTTGATTAAAATTTAATTAAGGAAAGAGTTCTTTCAATTTTTATAAATAAAAATGTGTAAAAATAATTATATAAAAAAAAAAAAAAGTTTATTAATTCATATTTATTTAAAAGAACATTTTATAATTATTTAAATATTTATTTAAATATTAAAATAGTTATAAATTTATATTTATTGATATACTCAAAAATTTTATAAAATTTATTTTAATATTTGGGATATTTATAAATGGTTTATATTATAATTCACTTTATTAAATATTTCCAAAATCTCGTATTTATTCCTTGATTATTTTTATACGCATTACGATATTTGAAACCCGTGACAGATCATGGTTTCTTACTTTTGTCTAAATACCATCAACTCAACATACGTAATACTTGGTTTTTGTTCGTAAATGACTGGATAGCTAAGATTTTAATATGGTTATTACCTGGGATTTTCACGGATGTCACAAAATTGCACCATTATACTCGTCTCATTTTTCTCTTTAATTTCGTTATAGTCTCGACTAGTTTTTTTTTTTTATGTCATGTATTTACATCATTGTAACAAGCTTAAAGATAACAAATTAATTAGAAATTTTTTCTAACAATGGTAAATTGCAGTAATGTAACAAAAAATGAAGTAATGTAACACAAAATGAAGTAATTTACAATGACATAATTAACGGTGACGTAACACATTATTTTATTTTTTTTTCTCTAACAATGATAATTACAATGATAAATTACAGTGATGTAAATAGAACACATTATTTTGATTTTTTCTCTCACAATGATAATTATAGTGATGTAATTTATCATTGTTCGAAAAAAATTTAAATTAATTTGCTGTCAATGTAAATTACATCACTGTAATTTAAACCAAATTCACCGAAAAAAACCGAAACCGAATTTTACGTCAATGATAATTACAATGATAAATTACAGTGATGTAATAGAACACATTATTTTGATTTTTTTCTCTCACAATGATAATTATAGTGATGTAATTTATCATTGTTCGAAAAAAATTTAAACTAATTTGTTGTCAATGTAAATTACATCACTGTAATTTAAACCAAATTCACCGAAAAAAACCGAAACCGAATTTTACGTCAATGTAAATTACATCACGATAAATTACGTCAATGTAAATTACATCACGATAAATTACGTCAATGTAAATTACATGACTGTAATTTATCATTTTTAAAAAAAAATTCAAATAAATTTGTTATATTTAACCTCGTTACAATGATGTAAATATAGGGCATTTAAAAAAAGTAAAAAAATTAGTCGAGACTATAACGGAATTAAAGAGAAAAATGAGACGAATATAATGGTGCAATTTATTTTAAAAAATAATATATTATAAAAAAGTTATTAATGTTTAAAAAAGAGGGGGGGAAAACTTATAAGGGGTAAATGACTATGATGCCCTTTTTAATATTTTAATGTAATGCTTATGTGTAAGTTTCTGATTGGTTTGAATGGGTTATGTAGTTGTAGCAAAAGATGAGGGTTATAAAAAATCTCAGTTTTTTCTGTTAATTTGGTTCCGGTTCGGTTTTTTCGGTTAATTTGGTTTCGGTTCTGGTTTTTCAGTTAATTTGGTTCCGGTTCGGTTTTTTCGGTTAATCATCCCTAATTTGTAACGAGCCTAAATACAATAAATTATTTTTGTTAGAAAAAAATTCAAAATAATGTGTTATATTTATGCTCGTTATATCGATGTTAATAATAGACAATGAGAAAAAAAATAAAAAAACTAGTCAACATTATAACGGGAATTAAAGAAAATTACATCACTGTAAATAATGTGCTACGTCACCGTTAATTATGTCATTGTAAATTACTTCATTTTGTCTTATATTACTTCATTTTGTGTTACATTAATATATAGTTTAAATTGAAAATATTCTTCCCCTCACATAAACACTATTCACTTTTTCACACATTCACACACACACATCACACACACACACCCAACATCACACACACACAAACACACACCACACACACGGTAGAGTTTTTCACACACACACCCAACATCACACACACCGTGGGACACACATACACACACGGTGGGACCCAACATCTGTAACAACCTAAAATTTAGCAATCTAATAATAAACGTGTGAACTTTCGGTAACCGTTTATGTCCAAAATTTATATAAACGTTCGTAAAGTAATTATGATCAAAAGGATATAAACGATAAAAATATCTGGTAAAGTATGGACACGTTATAAAGCCTATTAATAACGTGTAAAAATTTCTGTGACCGTTTGGGTTCGAAATTTTTATGAACAATCCTGAAGTAATTACGATCACAATAATATAAGCCGGACCGTTATACGATAAAGTATGAACAAGATATAAGCTCGTGAATATTAAAATATATTATTTTTGACCCTGCTCCGTTTTCAACGAAACTTGGGTAGAAATGTAGAGAATAATTAGTAGATTTTAACGGCATATTCGAAAGTTTTTAAAACATTAGATGCAAAAAGTTATAAGAGAAAAACAAGATTTAAGCTAAATTAATTATAATAATATAATAATAATAATAAATTAATAAAATAATCAATTAAACATATGTCAAAAAGAAAATACGTTGAAGTTGACCATATATATATATATATATATATATATATATTCTTTCTTAATGACGAAGGAAATTTACATTTATAAATAGATATAGTTCGACGATCAAATATTCATTTCTCTTAAGTAACAAAACTCTGTCAAAATACTCTCCTAAAACCCTTAAGCGGGTACGGTAGTTACTATAATTTCGTTCAAAGATTGTTAAGCGAGCATTGGTACGAGCTACTTTAAGGTAACCACCTATTATACTCTTATTTTAAAATAATTATTTAATTAGTATGGTCGAGATATTGTTTGTTTAAAACCTCACTAATATTATGCGTGGAGGCTATTTTCAATATTTTTGTAAAACACGGAGTATGCATAGATGCTGCCCAAATATTTTATAAAATTATATATTTATAAGACGAGGTTCTGTCCAATTTAAAAGTCTAAAATAAAGTTTTATAAGCCGAAATACTTCCCAAATATTTTTAAGAAAACCGAAAAGCATAAGCCGTCATGCTGTCCAATTAAAGACTCGAGTCAATACCTGAAAATATAAAGATACGTTAAGTAATCCCATTAGGGTACTGATGTTATTAGGAAATTGGCGGTTACGTAAGATAAGAATTGAGGAGCCAAAATTGTACGATAGAAGCGTAGATCAGGTGAGTTCTTTGTTGCCCTATTTTAAATGTTTTATCATTTTGGGCTGATATGCATGTTATAAAAGTTATTTTATGAAAATGATTGTTTTAACTGACTACGGTCGGATAAAAGAATATGTTACAGTAAAGAACGTTTTATGCCTATTATAAAGTTATTATATGAAGTAGGGGTGTGTTTTTTACCCGAACCCGAAGAATCAACCCGAAAAACTCCTACCCGAACCCGAAAAACCCGAACCCGAAAATACCCAACCCGAAAAAGCATATTACCCGAACCCGAAAACTTAGAATGGTTCGGTCCTTGGGTACCCACAAGATTTGTTCGGGTAAACCCGAATAACCCGAACTAGGATTCTAAGGGGCGATAACATTTTTTGATTTTCAAATCCTTTATATTTTTTGACATTATTGAAGAAATATATGTTTTGGTTAAACACGTTTTTGTTATGTTATGGTTAAACATTTGAAATTTTTAAAGAAATGTATGTTTTGGTTAAACATGTTTTAATTTTATTTGTTTGAAAAATAGTATATTAGTTTTTCAAGTATTACCCGAGAACCGTTTAACCCAACCCGATTAAACCCGAGAACCGAAACCCGAGAACCAATTAAACCGAAGTTAAATGGTTCGGTTCTCGGTTCCAATTTCATATTACAAAAACCCGAATAACCCGACCCGAGCAACCCGAAACCCGAGGAACCAACCCGAATGACACCCCTAATATGAAGGTGATTTCAACCTGATTGTGATCAGATAAGGAATGTTTTCAGACAATGAATGTTTTAAAGTAAATAATGTTTTAAGTCTCAACTGTGGTTGAGAAGGAAATGTTTTTTTTTTAAAAGATATCGACCGAGGTCGAGAAGGAAATGTGATATTGAAGTCCCGGCTGCGGTTGGGCAAGACCTGAGCACTGCGGTGCGAAGGACCGTGTATGATATGATGGTATAAATGATTTAAACCATGTTATGTATGAATGATGTATGTTAAGAAGTCTTGTACCGGTATGAGCCGTCAATTTCGGTTGATGGTTTAAGAAGTCCTGTGAAAGAACAGGCAGAAGTCATGTGAAAGAACATGCAGAAGTCCTGTGAAAGAACAGGCCTGCCGACTGTGTATCGCCAGTTGAGGAAATCTTATGCATGTATAAGTTATCGACTTTGGGTTGATAGTTTAAGAAGTCTTGTGCAAGCATGTTGACCTCGGTCAACAGGACAGGCTACGTTTATGCACTGTGTGATTGATTTTATGATGTCATGTATGCTATGTATATGAAATGTTATATGTTCCGCAGGATTGAGACTGTTGACTTCGGTTAACAGTGAATGCTGATGCTTTATGTACTGTAAAGATTTTATTTTTATGAAAAGTTCACTTAGAACTCACCAGCGAAAGCTGACTTGTTTTAGCATGCATGTCAGGTTGAATGGTATTGAGGAAGAATTGCAGTAAGGCTCGTGGCATACCATAAGGACTACCCTAGCATAACTGGCTATGCTATAGAACTATAGAGACGTGGGTTATGTGAAAATGTTTGTTTAGATCTGTATAATATTTTATATAATCACCTTAAATTCCGCTGCTGTAATAAAGTAAGTATGTTTTAAGGACTATGGGTTTTGATGTTTGCTAACCGAGGGGACTCCCGGGATTCGGGGCGTCACAACATCTCACACACACATACATCCATACATACATACATATATAGAGTTTGTATCATGTGAAAACCTGATCTTAGAGAGAAAACCCGATCTTAGAGAGAAAACCCTTAAACCCTATCTGGGTCATTGATTTGGAATCTTGAAAATAAACATGTGGTCTACATTAACCCACATTAAAACTGATTTGTTTATCGAAAACCTAATTTTTTATTCAAGTTTAATGTGTACCACATATTTTATTTTCAAAAGTCCAAATCAATGGTCCAGATAGGGTTTAAGGGTTTTCTTTCTTATACCGGGTTTTCACAAGATACAAACCCTCACATAATCACTATTCACTACCGCGTCTAAAGATCAAAAGATAGATTTCAATACTTTTCAATTAATTTGAAATTTTCGTTTATAACCCTGAACTTTGAACTCTTATTTTTAAAGTCCCCTCTCATTTTATGTAACATCACTGTACATTCGGTTGTCCGTACGTCCGTACATCCGTACGAATGTACTGTTACGACTGAATATTTATAATTATTGATGATTATGAGATTATTGATTTACATTACTGATATTATCACTGTTGCTGGTATACATGATTATGAGTTATTATACGCGTAAACCACGGGAAGTTTAGTTGTAATTCAACTAAACAAACCCGTAGTGTTTATCGCAGTTACTTATTACTGATGGTGATGGATTATTGGTTTGAGAATGGATTGGGGTTGAAACTGGGAGTTTGTCTGAGTCTGGTTACTAAACATAGTCAAGGACCCATGGACATGGTTTATCGAAATAGCGGTGGGACGGTGGCTAGGGCAGTTGCGACTGACCCTTACATATGCCCTATATATATGCATATTTCGGTCTATCATGGATGTGTCAGTGACTAGGGTTTAGTGGGTTTTGGTTTGGGAAATGATAATATTAAAGATGATAAATAATGGGAATTAATTACGCGAAGTGAGGTTACGAACGCTATTTAATCGCGAATATTAATTTAGAAATATTAACTTAATGATGTATTCGCGCGGGTGACGATTCACGCGAATATAATTATTAGGAATAATATTCTAAAACGATATTCCATAAATCTTAGATCAAATCGAAATGCGATACGAGCATCGGATTCGCAAAGGTGACGATCTTTACGAATACGTACGCGAGTAACGCGTTTCGACGAGATAAGTAAATAATATTTAACGATATTAAATTAATGATTGTGAACTTAAAACGTTTATTAGGAATCACAACCTAAAACGTTTTCGAATAAATTAATTTATTTAAATAATTATTTAACGAAAACGAAACGGAATTTATTTTACGAAACAATTTCTTTAAGCTTATTTTAATTAAACAAAACTAACTTATTCAAAACGATTTATTGTTTTAAATATGTTACGTTAGAAAACCGGGCATGTTGTTACATTTCACGCGTATTAAACGAGACATGTTACGAGACAAAGGGTATTTAGAAATCATGATAATTAATGAAACCATATTATTATTTAAACACTTTTTATTTAAATATGTTTAACGAGAAAAACCGAGTTTTATTATGTTTTATCGCGATAAAAACGAGACCGAACACCGGGGACTTATACGCGATAAAAGAGGAGGAACCTCCTCCTTTTTCTTCATTTTCACAAACCCTTTCTCTCTCTAACCTACTCAAGGTTCGTCACCCTCAAGAACCCCCACCTTCTCTCTACCATAGCTCCTTCAAATCTTAACGAAATTAAGAGATCTTGGTGTCTAGACGACCACACGAACGAGGAGAACCAGATTTCACGAAGAAACCGGAGGTTTGGGCGACATATTGAGGTAAATCTGAGATGATATTTTCGGTCTTGTAGGGAATTTCGAATACATGTTTATTTGATGTTTTAACCGAGCTAGTAACTTGTAAAACATTAATATGAGATGGTATAAACCTAAGGGAAGCCATGGTCGGCCATAGACCCGTCGATGGGATGGATCGGATGTTGAAAGAATCCACAGGTTCGGGACAATGGGTTTTGCCGAACCCTGCGCAGCCTCTAACCCTACGGGCGAACCCTTTCTTCCCGCCCATGAAGCCGCGAACCTTCCTGGGTCGAGCGAACCCTGCTGCTGGCAGGTGAACGAACCTGATGGTTCGTAAGTCTATAGCAGCGAACCCTTTTCCTTGGCTACGAACCCTAAGGAGCCGAACCCTCTTTTCCCGTTGGCGAACCCTAGCTGAGTTATGTTAAACGAACCTTGCATGGCTGTATATGGCGAACCTTTAAGGTGGCGAATCCTTGATCATTAGCCGAACCATGCACAGGTCGGGGCTGACTCTCTTGGCCACGAACCCAAGCCCACCTAGCCGAACCCTAGGACAGCAACCTAAAGGTTCGCTGGTCCTAAGGTTATATATAAAAAAAAAAAGAAAAGAGTCATGGGTTAACGAAGGGCTAGGGATAAGATCATGGCGTATAAACATGCATATATATATGTATAAGTATAAATGCATGAAAGGATGCATCCATGCATGCAAAAGAGAGTTAGGCCACCACCTTTCTTAATGAGATAAACAATGAAGGTTTTATATAATAAGAAATAATTATGAAAATAATATACACATGGATTCTCTTAAATCTTAAGCTCGATATATTTTGCTAAGGTGGCCAATAAATTGATCATGCATGCATGTGGAAAGGAGTATATGATTAGGATTGTCATGTTGGAAATATATCTATATTAAAGAGATCCCACATGAGATAACATGAATTGCCACTATGGCTAACTAATGTAACTCATAAGTTAAACTATATGTTAATAATGACTAGTCATAAGATATATAACCTCTCATTTTGAATTAGGCAAAATGATCTGACTTAGCAAGATCATATTGCGTTTAAAGTAAAACTAAATGGACATTAAACAAAATTTAGAGGCCTATACTTATAAACACAAGCATTACAATGATTACAGATTCTTGAGTTACTTTGAATTTACATACGCGAGAGCGCATTATACAAGAACCCGGATTCTAAGGACTTCAGGTGAGTTCTCATAACCTCCCTTTCTTTAAACTGTTTTTGGTTTTAAAACTCGGAGGTGAAACATGTATACCGGTTTAAATATTATTTTGATAAAACAAGGATAATACCTGTTTATCATTATGATATTCACTATTATGAATTATCATTATTATGGATTACTACTGGTTATTATAAATCCGTGTAAACATTGTTATTGACTTCGGTTAATAACAAAGATTACATGTATTGTCTCATACTCCGTGAAATCATTACTTTTAACTTCGGTTATTTGTTTTGACTTCATGTATTGTCACGTGGAGGGTTTCCACATCCGTGAAGTATTGCTCTTGATTTCGGTTGATTGCTTTGACTTCATGTATTGTCACGTGGTTAGCGACCACTCCATGATTCATGTATTTAACTTATGTTAATTACATAATGATCATGTATAGTCACGAACATTGGTTGAGAATATGATTGATTTAGTTTGATTGATTTGTTGTGGATTGATTGTCTATAATTGACTATGATTAATTGTGATTGATTATGAACGACTGGTTATGTGATTATGTGATTGTATATGTGTAAGATTGATGAATTGATGGTTGTGTGTGGATTATTTCATACAGGTATTCATATGGATTTTCTCATGAAGATCATAAGTTTTATAACCGTTTTAAGCAAAGCATTTTATAAAACCATTTTAAATCATAAACCTTTAAACTCATTTTACTAAAACATTTTCCAATATAAAAACTTATGATTACTCACCAACTACTTTTGTAGTTGACACTTGATTTTCTACATGTTTCAGGTGATGGAGACAAGTAGGAATGAAGAGAGGATCTCTTCTATTTTGGACATCATCATATAGGATCTTGGACTTAGTTAATTAACTAAATTTCTGGCGATTAGAGTTTAGTTAGTTTAACTAATTCTTTTGTGTAACTGATGTATTTGATTCATGACGAACATGATTTTTGTGTAATTATTTTGATTGCTTTAAATGATATATGATGATTGAATTCTGATATACATCTGATTACATATGCTGCTTATTAATTTCTTGCTTACGTGTGCCCTAATGATTCGATAAGGACATGCACGTGGTGTATCGTAAAGGTGGTGGGACGTTGGCTAGGGCAGTTGCGACTGACCCTTACATATGCCCTATATATATACCAATTACGGTACATTAGGTGGATGTCAGTATTGAAGAATGTGGGAACTACCCGTTTGGGAAATTATTTGCTTAGGAAATTAATTGTTTATGGATTGCTTGCCTTAGGAATTATCTGTTTGATCTATAAACTCCAGACAAGGACACACTCGTGGTATACTACAAAGGTGGTGGGACGGTGGCTGGGGCAGTTGCGACTGACCCCTACATATGCCCTATACATATACCATTTGTAGTATATTGGGGGTCTGTCAGTGTCAGGAACTTAGGATATTACTAGGAATTATTGTGAGATGGACTGTTGATGATATGTTTGATGGATTGACTCTTGAATGATTATACTTGATGAATATTATAAATTCACTTATGAAATACACAGATTGGACACGTAGGATGCATAGGATTAACAAATGATATGAGCGATTAGTGATATGATAAGGACTTGGGTGATGATATAGACACTTGAGATAATATAAATGCCTAGTGATGATACTAACACTTAGTGATGGTATGGACACTTGACAAGAATCAACTATAGGGAGGATATGAACACTTAGTGACAATAAGAGCACTTTGTGATGATATGAACCCTTAATGATGATTATTGACATTGGGATTGATATGGATTTTAGTGAACTTAGACAATTAGGGGAAACTTAATGTCAGGTGAACTTAGACATTAGGCAAACCTAATTGTCCAAGGGAACTAGAGATCACTTCACTCAAAATTATCCTACCAAGGATAAGGTTTGTGAAGTGAGGTTTATGGTGAAATGCATGACACACTCTACACACTAGCAAGGGCATAATCGTGGTGTAATGGAACGGTGGTGGGACGGTGTAGGGGAGATTGCGATCTACCTCTGCATATGCCCTATATATAAGCTTGTTGCATTGCATTGGGAGGTTGTCAGTGTTAGTTTAGAGTGAGGAATGTATAGTACCTAGGGAATAGTTAGTTAACACTAGTTATGACCAACTAGGACACATAGTAGAGTAATAGGGAATTATGCACATTCTGAGTTTAATGACAGATAGGAGATAAATATAGTTCCTATATGTAATCCTAATTGTCTAATGAACTCATTTAAACATTGTTTGTATGACTTACGTTGTAAACGGTAGTAACATGTTTCTATTTCCTTCAGAAACATGCCGCCTCGCCGTCACAACGGAGATGATACGAACGCAGAGGATGCTAACGGTAATGCCAACCCTGGCATGCAAGAGTTAGCTAACCTCATCACTGGGTTGGTGAACCAGTTGACCCAGGCCAACCAAAACATCAACCAGAATCGAGGTGGTGCAAACCCTCCAACTTGCACATTCAAACACTTCAATTCCTGCAACCCCCTGAAATTTACGGGTGCTGAATCGGCCACTGGTCTGCTGCAGTGGTTCGAGAGTATGGAGAACACCTTCATCAACAGCGAATGCCCCGAGAATCTGAAAGTTCGCTATGCCACCAGTGTTTTCCAAAAGAGAGCACTAACTTGGTGGAATGGGGAAAAGCGAACGAGGGGAGTTGATGCTGCCTTAGCACTGACATGGACAGAGGTCAAGAACCTGATGACCACTGAATTCTGTCCTAGAAGTGAAATGAGGAAACTAGAGACTGAGTTCTGGGAACTAAAACAAGATAGTGGTGAGAATGTCCTCTACAATACTCAATTCCATGAGTATAGCTTACTGGTACCTCACATGGTGACACCCTTGGAAAGGGCGATTGAGAAATATATCGGCGGGGTGCCGGTACAGATTCAGGATACGGTCTACGGGAGTAATCCCAAAACACTGGAGGCTGCTATCCGTCTATCTGCAACTCTTACTGACAATCATGTGAGGAATGGAACACTCACTAGGAAAGGATACAAGAAGACTGACACCAAGACTGCTGCAAAGGAAGTCAAAACCGAAGTCAAGTCTGAAGCTGCTAGCTCATCCAAAAGCAGCAACAAGAAGAGAAAGACCAGAAACTTCATGGTCGCTACTCCTGCTGCCAAGTCTGCGCAGCAATCATCAAACAATTCAACTGCCAGGAATTTCATTGGGAACACTCCTCAGTGTAATACCTGCCGATATCATCACGCACCAAATTTGCCATGTCGCGTCTGCAACAACTGCGGCAAGTTTGGTCACTTTGCTAATGTTTGTCGGAGTGCACCGCAAGCACAAAGGTTGCAACATGCACCGCTTGCACTGCCAGCTCCTCATGCACAACCTATACCAGCTGTACCCGTTCGCCAGGTACCTCAGGCACAGGCAAGAGCCTGTTATGAGTGTGGTGAAGTGGGTCACTTCAGGAATCAATGCCCAAAGTTGACCGGGAATAATCAGAGGCTGGCCAGAGGCCGGGCATTTCAACTGAATGCTCCAGCTGCTCAAGCCAACCAGGACGTCGTCAACGGTACATTTCTGATCAACAACTCTTATGCATCTGTCTTATTTGATTCTGGTGCCGATAGGAGTTTCGTTTCATATGATTTTGAATGCTTGCTTGGTAGAACACGTACATATTTAGATAAACCGTTTAACGTGGAAGTGGCTGACGGAAACACTATTGATATTGACACTATTATCGTTGGATGTACGGTGAACTTAAATGATCACGTTTTCCCAATTGATCTCATACCTATGCATCTTGGTAGCTTTGACGTTATCATAGGCATGGACTGGTTAGCCACTCACAAAGCGGAGATTGTATGCCATGAAAAGTACATTCGTATTCCCTTACCTTCGGGCGAAACTTTGAGAATATTTGGAGAAACTGCTAGTAAAGGTCTTAAGCTGATGTCTTGCACTAAAGCACACAAGTACCTTAGAAAGAAATGTATAGCATTTCTAGCTCACATTGTGGAGAAGAAAGAGAAAGAAAAGAGAATTGAAGATGTTCCGGTGATACGAGATTTTCCAGAAGTCTTTCCAGATGATTTGCCGGGTCTTCCACCAGAACGTCAAGTTGAGTTCCGGATCGACTTAGTACCTGGTGCGAACCCAGTCGCCAAAGCTCCCTACAGACTTGCGCCTTCGGAGTTGCAAGAGTTGGCGAGCCAGCTGCAGGAACTTACTGATAAAGGGTTTATTCGCCCGAGCCATTCACCATGGGGTGCACCGGTCCTATTTGTCAAGAAAAAGGACGGGTCATTCCGAATGTGCATCGATTATCGCGAATTGAACAAACTCACAATTAAGAATCGATATCCACTGCCGCGCATCGATGATCTCTTCGATCAGCTTCAAGGCTCGGCATGGTTTTCAAAGATCGATCTTAGGTCTGGGTATCATCAGCTTCGCGTACATGATGATGATATTCCCAAGACGGCTTTTAGAACAAGATATGGTCATTATGAATTTCTGGTAATGCCTTTCGGTCTTACCAATGCACCTGCGGTTTTCATGGACCTCATGAACCGTGTTTGCAGACCATACTTGGATAAATTCGTGATTGTGTTCATTGATGACATTCTGATTTACTCAAAGACCAAGGAAGAACACGAGAAACACCTCAAGTTGGTCTTGGAGATCCTAAGAGAAGAGCGACTGTATGCCAAATTCTCTAAATGTGAATTTTGGCTTAAGGAAGTTCAATTCTTGGGACATATCGTCAACGAATACGGTGTTCACGTGGATCCTGCAAAGATTGATGCTGTGAAGAATTGGAGTACACCGAAGACACCGACGGAGATTCGATCGTTCCTTGGACTTGCCGGTTATTATCGGCGGTTCATATCGAACTTCTCCAGGATTGCTGTTCCTCTCACAGCTTTGACTCAAAAGAATAGGCCATACGAGTGGGGACCAAAGCAAGAAGAGGCATTTCAGACTCTGAAGCAGAAACTCTGTGATGCTCCTGTCTTGACATTGCCTGATGGAAATGATGATTTTGTGGTTTATTGTGATGCATCCAACCTAGGTCTCGGTTGTGTTCTCATGCAACGGGGAAAGGTTGTGGCTTATGCATCAAGACAATTGAAGATTCACGAAAAGAACTACACCACACACGACTTGGAACTTGGTGCAGTCGTGTTTGCCTTGAAGATATGGAGACACTATCTTTATGGCACTAAGTGTGTAGTGTTCACTGATCATAAGAGTTTGCAACATATTCTGAATCAGAAAGAACTTAATATGAGACAACGGAGATGGGTTGAACTGTTAAATGATTATGACTGTGAAATTCGCTATCATCCTGGGAAAGCGAATGTAGTAGCAGATGCGCTTAGTCGCAAGAGTCAAGTTCAGATCCATAGTGTCCGAGTGCACAATAGTCTCCGAAATGATGTTCTCACAGCCCAACAACACTCATTAGCTCAAGATGATTTGAAGAATGAGATGTCTTGCGGGGCTGAAATCTTATTGGAAACTAAGGATGATGGGTTAATGTATTACTTGAATCGATTGTGGATACCGAACAGGGGTGGTCTCAGGATGGTTATTATGAATGAAGCTCATAAGTCTCGTTATTCAATCCATCCAGGTGCTGATAAGATGTATCAAGACCTCAGGGCTTTGTACTGGTGGCCTGGAATGAAGAAGGATATTGCTGAGTATGTGTCTAAGTGCCTCAACTGTGCCAAAGTCAAGGCCGAACATCAGCGACCTTCGGGATTGTTATTACAACCAGAGATACCGATGTGGAAGTGGGAGAATATTTCCATGGATTTCATTACTAAACTCCCACGAACCACAAACGGTAAAGATAACATTTGGGTTATTGTTGATAGATTGACTAAGTCGGCTCATTTTTACCGATACGCGAAACTTACCCTGTGCGGAAGTTAGCTCGTATCTACATTGATGAAATCATTAGCCGACATGGTATTCCCCTAAGCATAATATCGGATCGTGATGCCCGTTTCACGGCACGATTTTGGGAATCACTTCATGAAGCTTTTGGAACAAGACTGGATCTTAGCACCGCTTATCATCCTCAAACGGATGGTCAAACGGAGCGAACGATTCAGACACTGGAAGACATGTTAAGAGCTTGTGTCATCGATTTCGGTGGAAATTGGGATAGCCATCTACCATTGGTTGAGTTCTCGTATAACAACAGTTATCACGCGAGCATTGGTATGGCACCGTTTGAAGCTCTTTATGGCAGGAAATGTCGGTCACCTATTTGCTGGACCGAAGTTGGCGATTCGCAAATTACTGGTCCTGAGATTATTCAGGAAACGACTGACAAGATCCGCCAGATCCGTGACAATCTGTTAGCTGCTCGCAGTCGACAGAAGAGCTACGCGGATAAAAGAAGAAAACCTTTAGAGTTTGAAGTGGGAGATATGGTATTGCTTAAAGTGTCGCCTTGGAAGGGCGTTGTTCGATTTGGAAAGAAGGGGAAGCTTGCTCCACGTTATGTTGGCCCTTTTAAGATCCTTGAACGGATCGGGAAGGTTGCTTATAAATTGGAACTTCCTCCTGAACTTAGTAATGTGCATCCGACGTTTCACGTGTCCAATCTAAGAAAGTGCTTAGCTGATCAGGATCTTCAGGTACCACTCGATGACATTCGCATCGATGATACCATGCACTTTGTTGAAAAACCAGTGGAGATTATGGATCGTGAGGTTAAACAGCTCAAACGCAGTAGAATTCCAATTGTCAAAGTACGTTGGGAATCGAAGCGGGGTCCAGAATTCACATGGGAGCGGGAAGATCAGATGAAGCTTAAGTACCCACATTTATTTACTACGGTCACTCCAAGTTGAATTTCGGGGCGAAATTCCTTTAACTAGGGGAGACTGTAACATCACTGTACATTCGGTTGTCCGTACGTCCGTACATCCGTACGAATGTACTGTTACGACTGAATATTTATAATTATTGATGATTATGAGATTATTGATTTACATTACTGATATTATCACTGTTGCTGGTATACATGATTATGAGTTATTATACGCGTAAACCACGGGAAGTTTAGTTGTAATTCAACTAAACAAACCCGTAGTGTTTATCGCAGTTACTTATTACTGATGGTGATGGATTATTGGTTTGAGAATGGATTGGGGTTGAAACTGGGAGTTTGTCTGAGTCTGGTTACTAAACATAGTCAAGGACCCATGGACATGGTTTATCGAAATAGCGGTGGGACGGTGGCTAGGGCAGTTGCGACTGACCCTTACATATGCCCTATATATATGCATATTTCGGTCTATCATGGATGTGTCAGTGACTAGGGTTTAGTGGGTTTTGGTTTGGGAAATGATAATATTAAAGATGATAAATAATGGGAATTAATTACGCGAAGTGAGGTTACGAACGCTATTTAATCGCGAATATTAATTTAGAAATATTAACTTAATGATGTATTCGCGCGGGTGACGATTCACGCGAATATAATTATTAGGAATAATATTCTAAAACGATATTCCATAAATCTTAGATCAAATCGAAATGCGATACGAGCATCGGATTCGCAAAGGTGACGATCTTTACGAATACGTACGCGAGTAACGCGTTTCGACGAGATAAGTAAATAATATTTAACGATATTAAATTAATGATTGTGAACTTAAAACGTTTATTAGGAATCACAACCTAAAACGTTTTCGAATAAATTAATTTATTTAAATAATTATTTAACGAAAACGAAACGGAATTTATTTTACGAAACAATTTCTTTAAGCTTATTTTAATTAAACAAAACTAACTTATTCAAAACGATTTATTGTTTTAAATATGTTACGTTAGAAAACCGGGCATGTTGTTACATTTCACGCGTATTAAACGAGACATGTTACGAGACAAAGGGTATTTAGAAATCATGATAATTAATGAAACCATATTATTATTTAAACACTTTTTATTTAAATATGTTTAACGAGAAAAACCGAGTTTTATTATGTTTTATCGCGATAAAAACGAGACCGAACACCGGGGACTTATACGCGATAAAAGAGGAGGAACCTCCTCCTTTTTCTTCATTTTCACAAACCCTTTCTCTCTCTAACCTACTCAAGGTTCGTCACCCTCAAGAACCCCCACCTTCTCTCTACCATAGCTCCTTCAAATCTTAACGAAATTAAGAGATCTTGGTGTCCAGACGACCACACGAACGAGGAGAACCAGATTTCACGAAGAAACCAGAGGTTTGGGCGACATATTGAGGTAAATCTGAGATGATATTTTCGGTCTTGTAGGGAATTTCGAATACATGTTTATTTGATGTTTTAACCGAGCTAGTAACTTGTAAAACATTAATATGAGATGGTATAAACCTAAGGGAAGCCATGGTCGGCCATAGACCCGTCGATGGGATGGATCGGATGTTGAAAGAATCCACAGGTTCGTGACAATGGGTTTTGCCGAACCCTGCGCAGCCTCTAACCCTACGGGCGAACCCTTTCTTCCCGCCCATGAAGCCGCGAACCTTCCTGGGTCGAGCGAACCCTGCTGCTGGCAGGTGAACGAACCTGATGGTTCGTAAGTCTATAGCAGCGAACCCTTTTCCTTGGCTACGAACCCTAAGGAGCCGAACCCTCTTTTCCCGTTGGCGAACCCTAGCTGAGTTATGTTAAACGAACCTTGCATGGCTGTATATGGCGAACCTTTAAGGTGGCGAATCCTTGATCATTAGCCGAACCATGCACAGGTCGGGGCTGACTCTCTTGGCCACGAACCCAAGCCCACCTAGCCGAACCCTAGGACAGCAACCTAAAGGTTCGCTGGTCCTAAGGTTATATATAAAAAAAAAAAGAAAAGAGTCATGGGTTAACGAAGGGCTAGGGATAAGATCATGGCGTATAAACATGCATATATATATGTATAAGTATAAATGCATGAAAGGATGCATCCATGCATGCAAAAGAGAGTTAGGCCACCACCTTTCTTAATGAGATAAACAATGAAGGTTTTATATAATAAGAAATAATTATGAAAATAATATACACATGGATTCTCTTAAATCTTAAGCTCGATATATTTTGCTAAGGTGGCCAATAAATTGATCATGCATGCATGTGGAAAGGAGTATATGATTAGGATTGTCATGTTGGAAATATATCTATATTAAAGAGATCCCACATGAGATAACATGAATTGCCACTATGGCTAACTAATGTAACTCATAAGTTAAACTATATGTTAATAATGACTAGTCATAAGATATATAACCTCTCATTTTGAATTAGGCAAAATGATCTGACTTAGCAAGATCATATTGCGTTTAAAGTAAAACTAAATGGACATTAAACAAAATTTAGAGGCCTATACTTATAAACACAAGCATTACAATGATTACAGATTCTTGAGTTACTTTGAATTTACATACGCGAGAGCGCATTATACAAGAACCCGGATTCTAAGGACTTCAGGTGAGTTCTCATAACCTCCCTTTCTTTAAATTGTTTTTGGTTTTAAAACTCGGAGGTGAAACATGTATACCGGTTTAAATATTATTTTGATAAAACAAGGATAATACCTGTTTATCATTATGATATTCACTATTATGAATTATCATTATTATGGATTACTACTGGTTATTATAAATCCGTGTAAACATTGTTATTGACTTCGGTTAATAACAAAGATTACATGTATTGTCTCATACTCCGTGAAATCATTACTTTTAACTTCGGTTATTTGTTTTGACTTCATGTATTGTCACGTGGAGGGTTTCCACATCCGTGAAGTATTGCTCTTGATTTCGGTTGATTGCTTTGACTTCATGTATTGTCACGTGGTTAGCGACCACTCCATGATTCATGTATTTAACTTATGTTAATTACATAATGATCATGTATAGTCACGAACATTGGTTGAGAATATGATTGATTTAGTTTGATTGATTTGTTGTGGATTGATTGTCTATAATTGACTATGATTAATTGTGATTGATTATGAACGACTGGTTATGTGATTATGTGATTGTATATGTGTAAGATTGATGAATTGATGGTTGTGTGTGGATTATTTCATACAGGTATTCATATGGATTTTCTCATGAAGATCATAAGTTTTATAACCGTTTTAAGCAAAGCATTTTATAAAACCATTTTAAATCATAAACCTTTAAACTCATTTTACTAAAACATTTTCCAATATAAAAACTTATGATTACTCACCAACTACTTTTGTAGTTGACACTTGATTTTCTACATGTTTCAGGTGATGGAGACAAGTAGGAATGAAGAGAGGATCTCTTCTATTTTGGACATCATCATATAGGATCTTGGACTTAGTTAATTAACTAAATTTCTGGCGATTAGAGTTTAGTTAGTTTAACTAATTCTTTTGTGTAACTGATGTATTTGATTCATGACGAACATGATTTTTGTGTAATTATTTTGATTGCTTTAAATGATATATGATGATTGAATTAGATGCCCATGAGCTTTTGAACAATCTATACATCCTTCGTGGCATCCCGATGATTCCGCCGTCGGTCGGGGTGTTACATTTTACTCACATATTTTTAATGTTCACATGATTTTAACGCGTCATTAGGTTATCTGATAAATGTCATAATTATATTAAACTTGCGCGTTGTTTACACGCCTATAACGCATATAACACATATTTTATTTTAACTCACATATTTTTAATGTTCACATGATTTTAACGCGTCACATGATTTTAACGATACAAATATTCGATAATTTACGTCAGTATATCAGACCCCGCCGCAACGCGCGGGTCCTGTGTACTAGTTACTGTAATTTACCATTGTTAGAAATTTTTTTTAATTAATTTGCTATCGTTAAGCTAGTTACAATGATGTAAATACATGACATCAAAAAAAAAAAAACTAGTCGAGACTATAACAAAATTAAAGAGAAAAATGAGACGAGTATAATGGTGCAATTTTTTTTAAAAAAATATAGTATAAAAAAGTTATGAATGTTTAGAAAACAAGGGGTAAACTTTACATAAATAACAAATGTCCTAAATGTCCTTCATACTAAAAACAAAGAACTTGACATGTGGCACGATCCTATACACTTACCTTTTTAAAGTAACCATTGGATGAGGGTTATGTAGTTGTAGCAAAAGATGAGGGTTATGTAGTTGTAGCAAAAGATTATGGTTATAAAAAATTTCATCCCCTATATATATATAATATATATATAGGGAATACATAATTTGAAAACCACTTCTTAGTGCAAAAACCGTGAAAACCATGTAAAAATCATGTAAAAAAATGTATTTTTTTTTGAATTTTTTTACAGGTTTGTAACAATATTGGGCACATTTTTATAAAAAAAATCAAAAAAGGGCCGACCATATATTTTTTAAAAAAAATATTTTATAAAACCATGTAAAACATACGTAACAAAACGTAAAAAATTTCGTCAGATCTGACGAAGAGTTACGTATGTTTTACATGGTTTTATTATTTTTTTTAAAAAAATATATGATCGGCGCTTTTTTGATTTTTTTATAAAAATGTGCCCAATAGTGTTACAAACCTGTAAAAAAAATTTAAAAAAAATACGTTTTTTACATGATTTTTACATGGTTTTCACAGTTTTCGCACTAAGAAGTGGTTTTCAAATTATCTATTCCCTACATATATATATATATATATATATATATATATATACATATAATTTCAAAGTCTTTTTGCAAACAAAATTGAAACCTTAAACAAATCCATATTTGGGTAGTTTAATTAAATATGTTTTTAGTTTTCAAATAGCCAATATCATCACTAAAAGAAAATAATTAAAAAAATTTTCTTGATTAAGAAATATTACCTCGTTAAGCGGATTCATATGTAACACTTTGGTTGTTTTCATAGCCGTCTTATAACTAGAACTGTTAAAAGATTGAACTTTTGTTGACCCGTTCCCAAAGTGGTTTCACCCCTAACTGATTCGAATCAAAAAACCGATTTGAGCACCTCTATATATTGATTATTTTTGTTGACATGTTCCCAAAGTGGTTTCACCCCTAAGGCCACTCGGAGTGGAGGCCGGGGAAGGCTCGGGGAATCCTTTTGCCGGCCGGGGTCTCAAGGGAACACCACCCCCCGGATTCGGGGTGGGGTAGATCGGGAAGACCACACCGATTCAAGCCGAAGTGAGGGGTAAAAAAATAACCGTTGCACAACGGTTGAATTTAAAAAAAAAAAAAACCAATTTTTTTTCTATTTAAACAACTCAAAAACCAACCAAAATCTCACACTTTTTTCTCTCATCTTCTATAAATTATACACCAAAATTTATAAAATTTTCAACTAAAATGGAAGGAGGTTCATCACGTGGTGGGTCATCAACCAAGAAATTTAGAAAACCACGACAAAAAAATGTTCAAACGCCTCAAATAAACCCGTTCAACACACCCGGGTATCATCCACAAATGCCATCTCCGAATCAACCATCATTTTTCTACGATCCAATGAACCCGCCTCCATATTTGCAATATTCACCGGGCACTCAACAACAATTCAACCGGTGGGAGCAATCGTATCAACAAGACCAACAAAATTTTCAACAACAATCTCCATTTCAAGGTATTTTTTATACGTTTATTTTTATATTTTATTTTATTTTGTTTATTTTTATAAGTTTATTTTTTAAGTCTATTTTATTTTGTATGTTTAGACTATCGTGACCATAATCAAGAACCAATGCTACAACTGATTCTCGATCGTAAACGAGAAATTGCTGCTCGTTGGGGATGGCATTGCCCTTTCTAGGTTTTTAATTTAATTTTTTAGGTTGTACTCTTTTTTTTTGTACTCTTTTTTTTTGTTGTATTTTTTTTAGTTGTATTTTTTTTTTGAATTCTTTTTTTTATTTTAAATTTAATGAATCTTTTTTTATTTTATTATATTTATTGTTAAAATAATTAATTAAAAATAAGATTTGAAAATGGGGAAAAGTGGGGAAAAGTGGGACGACACCGTGTAAAATGGGGAAAAGTGGGGAAAAGTGGGGAAAGCTGATGTGGCGCTGATGTGGCAACGGGGAAAAGTGGGGAAAACCTAGACCACTCCTTGTGGCCTAACTGATTCGAATCAGAAAACAGATTTGAGTACCTCTATATATTGATTACACTGGGTACATGTTGTTGTATATATTGATTATTGTTGTTGATAATTTTAAAAGGGAATGTATAAAGTATTAGATAAAGACTAATTGTCCTGAAAACTTGTCAAAGAAATGAAATAATGAAATTCTCATTTCTTCAATGATGGTCATTTATAATCAAATTTAAAAGATGGTATTATAAACACTCGTCGGGAAATAATTTATAATCAATTTATGACCGGTTGAATGACTATTTTAGCGACAAGTATTTCGGTCTCAAATGTTACTTTAGGTTTAATGGTATTTTCTTAATTATATACAAAGTATTTAAAACAGAAAATGTACATCGGAAGTAATTTAACACTATTGTTGGCATACTCGATTTTTTTGAAAAATATTTGATTCTTTTTCAACTTAGTTTCTTGTTTCATAATTAAATAGTAGTATTATAGTATTGATCATTCTCTTGATTTTACATCTTTCTTCTAAAGTAAAACTAGTAAAAATTTTCACAACACAAAATTTTTCTAACATCAACATGTGCCAATAATATGTTGTTGGCATTGGCTATATATATACGTCGTTTGTAAAAAAAAAAAAAAAACTCGACGCAATTGCTTTGACACAACTAAGAAAAATGTTGTTGCCTTAGATTTAGTCAGCACTGATTATACGTACAAAAATCATATATACATAAATCTCGTTGCAATTTTTTTTTTCTAAAAAGCTAAACAAAAAAATAAATAATTATTTGTCCTGACGACACGTAAAAGTATTTTTTTTAATTTCTTCTTTCAAAATCATTGAAAATAAATATAAAAAATTATAAACTTTTTTTGACAACATGCAATTAATGAGAATTGAAAAGTGGACTTTACAAAAAAAAATTTATATTTTTTCCGGCTTATTTCAAAGACTATTATAACAACGATATTAAACATGTAAAATTGTAAATTCACAAACTATAACATACCTACAAAATGACAAGTAATTAAAAACACAAACTGTCAAATTATATAATAATGTAAATTGTAATACAAACCATCACATATCTTAAACAAATTAGCAAATATCTTAATCTTTATTTTCTTTATTTGATGATTTGTCATCTTTATTTGCTTTGAGTATATAGATCTCGTCATACATTCATTTCATATTTACATTCATTTGACGAATCAATGTTAATTGTCTACGTCGACGACATGTCATCGAGACAAGGTGAACTATAACGATGTGATCTTGTTTGCTGAACATTTAAAAGTGACAAACAAAATACTTAACTTATTTACAATAGCATGTTATCGGGGAAAAACTACATAAAGCTTTTTTTTTTTTTTTAAATTTTATTTAGTATACAAAAGAAAAGGAGGAAATTAATTAACTGTGTCATAAAAGACAAGTTGTTGGTACAAGAATTTTAATTCTTTAAAGGAGAAATGTTTCATAATTACCAATGAAGAATGAGTATTATGCCGCACAAATAATGTTTGATGACTTGTCGTCTCGATAGGTTATCCAAAAAAAACATGTAAAAACTTTGTCCAATGATTTGTCGTCACTATAGTCCGGATACTTATGCCGATGACTTTATGTCATAAAAATTGGTCGAGGTGTATTGTAATTTATTGAATAACTTTTGATTTTTTTTTCTATTTAATACGCTAACATGTGGCAAATATAAGTGTCCTTGCACTGTATTTTTCCCCTCTTGTGCTTTCTTAATGTGAAGCTATTTAAGGCGAAAGGCATAAGACTTTAAGTTGGTCGTTCTTATGGGTCCATAATCGAATGGATGGAGTTACATGCAATTTGTGCAATTAAATGGTATTTTACCCCTTCTATAGTCTTATGTAAAATGTTGTATCTTAGGTGTGGGTTTGGTCGATTTTATCTTGAATCTTGGTCGCAATATAGAGTCTTGTTCCTGGTGGCATTTTATTAATTTAATGAGAACTTTTTTGGTTTTAAATAAAATAGTAAGTAAAGCTAGTAAATACCAAAGCGTGTGTAGCTTAATAATTCATAATACTAAAGACGTTAAACTGGTGTCTCTCTTTTAAAAGTTTAGAATTCAAGTTTCGTTAATTATGGGCAAAGTATATATCAATGATATTTAAGAAATTGTTAAGAAGGTGTCCTCTCTTCGCGAGGTTGAGTAGGAAGGAAGGTTGATTGTAACTTCAAGTTTGTTTTTATCAAAGATGTAGTTTAAGAGTATGATTTATTGGGTCTTTGTGTGTCTTGTGTTTACCAAAAAAGAAAAACTGGTAAACTAAATAATAAAGGTCAACAATGTCATTAAATAAACTAATCTCTATTAGGATTAAAAAAATTATTATGAAAATTTAGTTCTAATGAAATAAGTTATAACCCAAAATTCTTTTTATGTTTTTATTTAATTTGGTAGCAGTTTTTCGAGAAAAAAAAAGGTAAGGTTTATATATATGTGGTACGTAAATGTTGACAGACATAAGTACTATACATAAACAGACATATACCAAAAGTTGTGAGAAAAAACAATAATTCGTAAAATAGCCACACCGTTGATAATTAATTTAATAATTACTTTTACGTGATAAGTGTAAACATTTTGGCACGAAGAATTTTTTAAAAGTCTTGCACGTTTTTCTTTTTTCCCATAGAATCACAAGGCATCTTCCAATTCTACTTTCGATTTAATTCAATCTTTTTTCTAAATTTTGATTAGGGATTTGGATTAATAGTTTCTACTTAAGTTTCATCATATAATGTAAAAATATAATTCTGGAACATGTGTATCAAACGATATTATTTTAATGGTATTAAGTGTGTGTGTATTGATTTTTTGTTTTTCATTTTCAATTCCATGATTTAACATTAGGTTTAAAATTGGTTAATGTTGGAAAAAAATAATTTAAGAATATGTTTTTTAAAGGTAATCTTGATCATTGACGAGCCATAGACCCATCCGATCATATTCACATTTAATTGAGGAAACCCCCACCATGTGTGAGAAAAAATCTTCTAACACAGCATAAAACCCCTATTTTGTTCATGCAAGGACTTGAACTCGTGACCTTTTCAATATTAAAGTCACATGATACCTTCTCTCAACTAGCTGAGGATCATTGGTAATTTAAGAATATGTGATCCATCAACTTCTCCCGAGCTTCCATTTAAACATCTTGATGGTTAAAAGTGTAGTAAGTAACTAAATGGTTACCAAAGAGGCATTGCCTCAATGGTACCCCAGGATTCTTTCAAATGGGAGGTCTTGGGTTCAAATCCCTCCTACAGCGAAAAAGGAGTCTGTGGGGAGGGGGTTTTCCCAGTGAGGTTTCCTCCTGGGGTGGTTGTGGTGGCTTATGGGAGGTTCAGGTAACTAGACATTGGTGACATGGCCTGAAAACAGTGGGTTCACACGATTGAGACCTTCGCCATTCAAAAAAAAAGTAACTAAATGGTTGCAACATGTGAGTTCTAGATATTAGCTTTGTAGCTAGTGATTTTATTATGTGAGAAATAAAATAAGTGTGTGATGTTAAAATAAAACTAACTCCAATGTGAACTAGGGGTGGCTACAAATGGCTGACGGCAACCAATCACCACCACCGCCGGGACCAGAAAAGTATGTCTATTAGAATCTATGCCATCCAAACACATCACCATTTGATATTAAATGTGATTAAATACTACATTGTGCTTTAAATAATGTAATCAAGTATGTGACCAAGATTGATTTTAAATTTATCATGGATAAATATACCTATTTACCCAATTATATACCCAACATTAACTTTTCATCTGAGTATGTACCAAAATTATTTTCAGCATATACTATGCATTTTAAGGATATAACGAATTAGTTTAAGAATCGTGTCCTAATATCAATTCCTTTATTATATACATGATTTTTTTTGTTGATATACATGTTTTCAATCTCAATTTTCAGTTTAGTTCCATAACACCAATCATCAGCGTTATTCAGGATTTATTTTGTGTTTTATGAAACTTGTAAGCAAATTCAAAACTTAATTACAAATAAATAAGCTGATAAGTTGTAGTTATTTTTCTAAACTTTTTTGTTTTGCATATTTGAAATCTATATAATTACCCGATAATTATGTTAGACTGGTTTTGGGTTGGATATAACAAATGGGTATTAATAAACCAATGGACATGCCCGAAACCCGCAAGTATACTCAATATGTACCTAATGAGCTTTAAGTCAGGTATAAGACAAATTTTTATAGTTAGATATAGAGTTAAAAGATCTACCTATTTTCATCTCTAGAAGAATATCAGTGCCATTTTTAAGGAATAAACATCCTTTAAATAATTGAACAATATTGTGGTCCAAACTATAATTTATGTAGACTTGATTCTACACATATTGACAGCTTTTTCGTCATTCAATAAATTGTTTTTTTGAAAAAAAGGGGAAAAAATAATATGTTTTATTGTGTTTCCTTTAGTTCTCTATTTAAACACTTAAAGTAACATGTCTTGTTTTGACTATCCACAGCGGTCATCCCACTAAAAATCCTTCCCCACCGAAATTTCATGCCACGTCATCACCCCACTGAAAACATTAAACCCCTACAGTGGTCACCCCAGTGAAAACTCTTCCCCACTATTATCTTGGCACCAATCAGAAAGCTAGAAAGGGGGTTGGCACCAATCACAAAACGAGAAAAGTAGCGGGGAGCGGGGTCCGTGGGAGGGGGTTGGGCGAGAGCCGCTGATGAGGGGGGCGGTGTTCCCGCCGGAAGCCGCCGAAAGTAGAAGCCCCGCTGGGCGGGCGGGGCGACCACTGCGTCAAGTCTTAGAGCAGAGGAAAATTTATATCCCACACGACTAGCAATTAAGAAGCTAGACTAGGAAAGAAAGAAATATTACACAAACATGAGGGCCATTTTTTACCAAATTAACCTATTTAAAGTTGCCCTTTCCTTCCTATTTTCAAAGTGGAAAAATCAACAATAATATCAAAAATCGATCCCTTCCATTGTTTCGATCTGTAGTTGAAACACTCAAACACTGATACATTTTCAAAGCTAGAACAATGCACCTTCCCAGTAACATATAAATTCCCTATTTGTGTGCACGCATATAATGTATATATGTGTGGGCCCTTAAGGGGTAAAAGTAAAAGTACACTAATTTTAACGTTATTTCAATTATTTTGTGAAAATAGCGTTAAAATTATTGGGATTATCAACTTCAAACGATAACTTTGAGTCGGGGACTCTTTCGGAGCAGCCTCTCTATCCCACCCTCCCACACCCTACTAAAAAGTGGAAATATACTGGGTAAGGTTGTTGTTGTTGTTGTAGTAGGTCTTGAACTAGTCGAAAGGATGCATTACAAACACCTTTAACCGACGAATCAACGTCTCCATCCAAAGCCCAAACCCAACTGTCTTCAAAGCTCAAGAAAGTGAAAAAAAACGAAGAATACCTTTCATGATGGAATGCTATGACTCATCGACACCCCCATTAGTCTTCTATGTTTCCTTGAATCAACATGATGATAGCAGGAATGATCATTTATACTCTCTACAATAGAGCAAAAATCAAGCAAGATAAGCATCGATCTACACATTTTAAGTTCGATTTCTTGCTTACTTTCTCACGTATAAGACTATGCTCGCTCGTCTCGAAAGTCATACCACTTACCCAATCACCATTACTTCATTTGGAAAACACTAGTAGAATTTATGCCTAGGATAACAACACAAATTATAAAGATTAAAAGAAGACTCTTCTTTGAATATGAAGTTCACAAGATGTCACATAGGAGAGTAGACGAGGTCGATCCAAAATGAAAGAATTGTTCAAACTTTTGAAATGTATCAAACTAATGGGTTTACACTCCCATTTTTTGTGCCTGATATATATTATGAGATGATCAAAAATATCAAAACGAAAACACAATCCTAGATATAAAAATAAGTGTATTTCGTACAAAAAAATTAGTGTTATTTGGTTGTAAAACGTGAAAGCATGTGTAGTCGTAAGTGAACATCAATATATCTTAATGCAAACACAAACACAAAGATAAGCATAAAAAGATAGGTTAAAAACATAACATTAAACAACAAAATACAAAATAGGCATACCTGGTAGTAAAAGTGAATATTGAGAACCCGACCACAAACAAAGACGTCACAATAAACATCTTATTCATGGAAGATAAAACTAAATCAAAAGTTTCGAAAATAATAATAAAACAAAAAAATGGGGTCACTAAAAACACTACAAGGAAAGTCACCTATAGCGACGACAGAAATCGTTGCAATAGCCCCGAATTGTCGTCACAATAGGTTATAGCGACGACATGTGGTCGCCTCTTGGTCGTCGCTATAGGGTAGTCGCTATTGCCAAGACATGTCGTCGCTATAGCTTAGTCAGTAGCGACGACATATCGTCGCTATAGGTGTCTGATGCATTTTCTTTTTTGATTTATTTTTATTCTGTTAATAATTAAAATTTTTTTTTTCGAAATTACCTATAGCGACGATATATAGTCGCTATAGAAAATGGTCAAAAAGTCAAAGAGTCCGACTACTATGGAAGTTTAAGTTAAGAGTCCGACTACTATGGAAGGTGATTTGGTGTAAAAGTGGCTGCTAAAAAAACTAATCGTCCTAGCAGATCAGATTGCAAAATATTGAATTTAAAATAAAGAACGAAAGCCATTGGTAAAATCAAATATAAGAGAGGCTAAAGAACCAAACAAGAAACTTATTTGTAACAATAATCGTCTTTCTCTCGTTAGCAAACATCTGAGTCAGTGACGGACCCAAAAATTTATTTCATGGGGGCGAAAATTTTGAAGGTCGTTTAAGAATCACTATATATTAGAATTTTTTCTCTTCTGTTCAGGTCGGATTGGGCCGAATCAGGTCGGGTAATGTTAGGAAAAATGACAATCAAACTAACTTTCATATATAAAAACATAATAAAAATACACTTCCAAAGTTGTTCTCTACGGTGTTTTATTTTTAGAAATATATCCAAAACAACATCTTTGGAGACTTTTTTAACTTTTCTCCAAAAAACAAGAAAAACTATCACTTAAATTCTAATCATAATTCCGATTATGAAAATTTAAGGGGTGATTACAAAATATGAAGAAGGTCGGTCAGGATTTTTACATATATATATTACTGGGAAAAAAAATTTCAAGAAAGGGTGGCAGCTTCCCCAAGCTCCAAGGTGGGGTACTCTAATGATCTGAGTTATAATGTTATTCATCATTTATGAAATTTTGATTTTTCCTTTTTTATCTCATATTAAATATTATTAATTTACTTATATTTGGTAAATAATAAAATTACATCATAAGTCAATTTTATAGTCTTAATAAAATGTTTTCGAAAACTATATACTATAATTTTTGAAATAAATAATTTTGAAATTTATTATTTAACATTATAATAAACATGTTTTAACCTTATATATATATATATATATATATATATATAGGGGATGGTTCCATTAGTAACCCACTTCAAACGTGGTAACCCATTAACCAATTTTTATTGGTTGTTTAAATAATGTGTTTTAAAATGAGTGGTTCATATTAAATCTGGAAAAAACAAGTGGATGAGATTTGTTTAAGGGTATTTTTGACATTTGGTGGGTGTACTTGATTCCTTTTTTAAAAAAAGTTTACCCCCCTAATTTTTTAAACATTCATAACTTTTATATACATGACCGAACTTGTCAGTGGGGAGAAACCGTGGGGAGGCGTGATTATTGAGAATAGATTCTATTTGTGATTGACAATTCAAGTTGGAGACCACGTCGTGTTGAAGGTCTCACCTTGGAAAGGAGTTGTACGGTTCGGAAAACGTGGCAAATTGAACCCTCGATACATAGGGCCATTTGAAATCATTGCAAAGGTTGGACCCATTGCATACAAACTCAAACTACCACCAGAACTCAGTGGGGTGCATGACACATTTCATGTATCGAATCTCAAGAAATGTTTGTCAGACGAAACACTTGTGATACCGTTAGAAGAAATTCAAATTGACGATCAATTACATTTCATAGAGGAACGGGTGGAAATAATTGATCGAGAAATTAAACGGTTGAAACAAAGTCGCATCCCAATAGTAAAGGTCCGTTGGAACTCAAGTCGAGGACCGGAATTTACCTGGGAACGCGAATATCAAATGAAACTCAAATACCCCCATTTATTTGATTATACATTAGCCTTGAGGAGTGCAAACTGAATTTCGGGACGAAATTCAGTTAACGTGGGGAGACTGTGACAACTAGCAATTTCCAGGTTAGAATCATAACTCGAAAATAAAGAGAATGAGTGTAAGCAAAATCATGAAACGAGGCTCCGATTTCAAGATACACTGAGTCGAATATAACGTTAAATAAGAGATCATATATTTTTAACTCTTCAGGTCTTGAAATTATAATGGTTGGAAATAGCTCGAAAAATCATGAATGTGGGCGAAAACGGCGCGTAAAACGGATTTCGTATGCTCAAGTTATCGTGAAAACAAGTAACCAGTGAGATCGCACCCGGACGCGCCACGTGGCACGCATGCGAAATCCTAAATCCGGGCGTACCGCCCCGCGCCAAAAGTCGGGACCAGGCGATGCGCCTCAAACCCTGAACTCGCCTATAAATACCAGAACATCAGATTTTCGATTCTGATTGCGAAAAATCACTTTTCAGCTCTCAAATCTCGACCCTACACCTCCAAATACCCACATTTAACCCCTTCAATCATCTAGCATTCAACGTGAGGTACTGCCGAACTTTTGGGAGGTAAAAATCTCGTATAATTTCAATCTGTTATTATGTTTGTTTTAGATCTTATTATTATTAATTTATTATTATTATATAATAAGATTATGATTAATTGTTTGGTTTTAATCAAAAATACGTCGAGGTTCTGCCTGACTAATTTTTGGAAAACAAACAATTATAAGCAGAGATTCTGCCCAATTGTTTTCAAGAAACTTAAGAAATATAAGTCGAGGTTCTGCCTGACTTAAAACCTGAAAATTTCACTTTCATAAACAAAGACTCTGTCCAAAACAAGTATACGAAATCTCAGTTTTATAAGCCGTTATAATGTCCGATTATCATAAAACCATATCATAGATCATAATGGTTTTAACCATTTGATTATAACAATGGTTATGATTGTCTTGATCATTCTTTGGAATGATCAATGACAAGGATTAATTATTCCTAAACCTGAATCCATCAAGAAATTGTTTTGGTGATATAATCAACAGCCATACTAATTTGATTAATCTGGGAATGTCCTGATTAATCAAACGAGTCGCAGTTATCACACTTTTTGCGATATTAAGTCAAGGAAATTGATTAAACATTTGAGATAAGATTGATGATTTGAGTTGTAATGTACTTGACATTGAACGCCAAAGAAAATTCTGAGAGTCAGATTAAGCTTAAGTAACTCATAGAACTCTAATGACATACATGTTTAGAATTCATAAACTAGTGATACGAACGTTGTGCATTGTTATTGATTTGAATCAACTCAGGTGAGTTCACGACCCCTTTTCTGTATTTTGGCTTTTGAAACTCGGGGAATAAGAAAACATAACTACTCATTTGAAACTTTCTGATTTTTGTGAAACTCAACGCTTTTGATACATTTTGTGAAACATAAAACCTGATTGGATCAGGTGGAACTCTGAAACTTTTTCAATACATTTTGTGAAACATGAAACCAGATTGGATCAAGTGAAACTTTGAAATGCTTTTGATACATTTGTGAAACATGCAACCTGATTAGATCAGGCGGACTCTGAAACGCTTTTGATACATTTGTGAAACATGAAACCTGATTAGATCAGGTGGAACTCTGAAACGCTTTTGATACATTTTGTGAAACATGAAACCTGATTAGATCAGGTGGAAATCTGAAACGCTTTCGATCAATTTGTGAAACATGAAACCTGATTAGATCAGGTGGAACTCTGAAACGCTTTCGATACATTTTGTGAAACATGAAACGTGATTTGCATCATGTGAAACGTTGAAACACTTTTGAAACATTTTGTGAAACATGAAAATGAAAACATTGTAAAACAATTGGTTGAAACACGTGACAGTGGGGAGAAACACATGACCGAACTTGTCATTATTTCACGGGTTACACATTTGTCGCTAAGTCCCCTATTCTGTAACCGTTAACCGTGGGGAGGCGTGATTACTAAGAATAGATTCTATTTGTGATTGACAATCCATGCCCATGTGTAACATCAGTGCCGAAACTGGTGCCGGAACAGTGATCGCAACAGTAACATGAACAGTAATCAGGTACAAGTTCGATGCATTTGTCACACCCCCAAATTCCCACTCGTGGTGTCAGTCCACGTGGGTGTGACGTGGCCAGGATCACAGCTCATAGTCATATTGAACGACTAGTCTGTCACACCCCCAAATTCCCACTCGTGGTGTCAGTCCACGTGGGTGTGACGTGGCCAGGATCACAGCTCATAGTCATATTGAACGACTCTATATGAGTTAACTCAATCATACAGTTTGTAAAACAAGACTGGTTTCATAAGTTTAGCAGCGGAAAAGTTCATCATTAAAGCAGCGGAAATAAGTAATCAGAACTACACTGTTAACATCGTTTAAAATGACAAAAATCAAAACATAAGCCTAGGATTAGAGTCTATATGTATGCAGACTCTCTTGTGCATCTCCATGTGCCTCCTAGCTCATGCTGTTCAGTTACCTGAGAATACATGCTAAAGTGTGTCAACATAAAGTTGGTGAGTTCACAGGTTTAAGTATTGGAAAACAGTAATACAGTTATATATACTGGGTATGTTAAATAGTTTTGTTGGATCTACGATCCGTAGAGTGTGTCATGTCATCTTACCGAAACTCGACTGTTTCCATTTGTCTCTGCGGGTCATCGCGGAACCCGACATCAACATCGATATTACACTCGTTATGACATCCTGTCAACGTTGTTGCCGAGTGGGGTTGGTCAAACCCAGTAGTACTACGTAATAACGACTCGTTTGTACACAACTAACGGTAAGGGTGGAGAGGACTTGGTGCGATAATAGTACACTCAAAATAGTTTTTCGACATACCGGTCATATATCTAAAACAGTTGCATAGCATTCTCACCCCAAAAGTTTAGTAAAACAGTTAAGAGTAAAAGTGGGGCTGTAAACTCACCTGAGTCTGCTTGAGTGCGTTCTTACGAGAACGGAGTAGCTCGCTGGCTAGTAGTTACCTATATCACATAGGTGTTATAAGTTTGCGATCATATTTGTGTTGGTCTCACAGGACCGTATTCATGTCTAAACAACTCCTGGTTGTTATGCGGGTCGCGTTGACCGTGGTTGACCGTGTTGGTCGTGTTGACCGTGTTTGACCTAACGACCCGTTGGTGAACCGTGTGACGGTTGTGAATCGTGTAGCAAATGTGTAAGTGCTCGTCGTGTGCAAAACACGCAAGTCGCGTTTATGGACAACTTACTATTTATAGTAAGTTTCCAGTTTTGGAAAGTTCACAAAGCATAACAGTTTTAAAGTTCTAGCATGCTCGTTAGTCCTACGTGATCATGTTAACACATAGCACGTCATCATACGGTTTCACATAAGTCGTTTATAACATGCTAGCACATAAAAGTTTCCTAAAATGGAAAGTTTCCATTTATAGCATACGTGACATCGGAAACCATCTAACTTAGCATCTAACCAACATATTATAACATAACAAGTCATCTAGCATGTTCAAATCACACAACATGTTTACAAATCGGTTTTTGTAAAAATAAAGTTACTATAAATAGTAACTTTGTAGTTTTTTGCATCAAATAACCATTTTAACATTTCTGAACTAATTTTCATGTTACAAATCATCAAAATAATCCATCTAGCATCACTTTAAACATACCAATATAGCCAAATCATCACTTAACATTATTTCAACAAATAAAGTTACTATAAATAGTAACAATGACAAGTATGACTATTAACATTATCAAAATCACTTTCTAACAAATCAAATAACCATATTATCAACCTAATAATAATTCTACATACATGCATGTTCATGGATTCATCTCCAACAATCATTTTGCAAATAAAAGTTACTAATAATGGAAAGATTACTAAAAATCGACATTTTGACCATTTTAAACAAATCTAATCATGTAAATCATCATCAATATCATCTTTGAACATTTCTATATACATAAAATCATCCTAACACTATGGATCATGCATGCATGCATCAATATCATCTCATATCATCATTTTAAGCACAATGGCCTATACCCATCATTTTAGATCATCATAAAACATCATCTAATCACTTTAGATCATCATAATACACTGAGATATCAACAAACCCAGATTAAAACAAAGGGAAATTCGTGCATGTGAGCCATGGGTGCTTGCATGTGGGATTTACACATGCATGTGTGTGTAATGGTGCGAAAAGCGAAGTTTAGCAATGAGAACTACTTCTAAGGTTCCAAGAAGTTCTGAGATGATGATGAACAGCTCCTACACCTCCTGGTACGTGGGTTTGATCGAGAACAAGAAGGTGGTAATGAAGGGTGATGGTCTAGAAGGTCTTCCTCAAGGTTCTTGAGCTTCAAAAGGGCCTTCAATGGCTTCCAATGGCTGCTACAGGGGTCTGGAGGTTGAAGATGGTCGAATGGTTGCGTGCTCTGCCGAAGATATGAGTGAAATAGATAGACTAGCCATCATTGTCTTGGTTTTATAAGATTTTGCCGTCTGACACCCGTCGCGTACCGCGACACTAGGCCAGAAAGATGCTTCGCGCTACGCGAAGGAATCCGGGAGTCAACTCTTCGCGATGTCTGTCGCGTACCGCGACAGGAACTCCTGTTGGGCCATCGCGTACCGCGATGGGTTCCTGAGAAGCCCAATAAGCTTAGTTTTGTTGTTTCGAACCGATTTTCGCATATTTCACGATTATGATCATCGATTCTCGACATATAAACATTGCCCTCAATATTTTGGATTCTCTAGAACCTAGGTGCAGTGAAAGTGTACTGTGGTTTCACCAACGTTCGTTATTCAAGACACGTGCGTTGTGTTTTGCGATAATTCCTTGAATTATCGGTGCGTTTGGTCTGTTGTGCCACGTGTCACACTAAATAGTAGTTATTCTAGTGCCACGTATGAAATAATAGTATCAATTATTATCAAAATAAAGTTAGTGCTGACCTGGAATTTTACGGGGTGTCACATCATCCCCCAGTTAATAGGAATTTCGTCCCGAAATTCAGTTCGTGTTGTCGGTGTTTGGCTAGTTTGTGAACAGGTGAAGATATTTCCCCTTCATTTGGTCCTATTGTTTCAATGAAGAATTTCGATTCACGTCTCGAGCTCTATCATACCTTGTCTATCGGTATATGACTAAGTTTGAGCTTCTTGACTTTTCGTTCCATAACCCCTATTGATTCCTCAACGAAGTGCGGTTGCTCATCGACTAGAATTTCCTATTGTTTCGTTGCATAAGCTCTTCTAGAGGTTAGATACATGAAGGACTTTTGTGTACGTTACTTAGCTCATGTGGCAAGTTCTATTTGTAGGTCACGGGGCCTATTCGTTTGGTGTTCTCAAAAGGTGTGATGTAACGGGGATTCAGCCTCCCTTGTTTGCCAAATTGTATAACTCCTTTCCAGGGCGAGACCTCGAGTAACACTCTGTCTTCCACCTGAAGTCCCAAGGTTTCGCGCCTCTTGTCGGCATAGCTTTTCTGTCTGTCCCGAGCTGTTGCCATTCGTTTACGTATTTGCACGATTTTCTTGCTTGTCAGTTGGCTGTCACAACTTCCGCCTAACAAATGAATGATCATCACTTAAGTCCCTAGAATGCTTCGAATGTTGCAGCTTGTATACTTGTGTGATAAGTATTGTTGTACGAGGACTTAGCTAATGGTAAGCGAGTCTCCCAGCTGTTGTCAAAGTCATTGACACATGCTCAAAGCGCGTTTTCCAATGTCTGCATAGTTCGTTTGCTCCGTCCATCAGTTTGCGGATGGTAACGATTCTCATATCCAAGTCTCGTGCCCAATGTCTGATGATAGGATTCCCAGAAATGTGACGTAAATCAGTTGTCGCGGTTAGAGATGATCAAGATTTGCACTACACGTCGAGTGACCACTTCCTTCAGGTAAATTCGATCCTGTTCTTCTAGTTAGTCGGTCTCCTTGATGGGTAGTAAGTGTGCAGGCTTCGTTAGTCGTTCAACGATTATTCAAACAGTATCGCAACCACTTGCCGTCCTTGGCAGTTTAGTTATTAAGTCCATAGGAATCTACTCCCATTTCCACGTTGGTATCTTGGGTTGTTGAAATAGCCCTGATGGCTTTTGGTATTCAATCTTGACCTTTGGGCACGTTAAACACTTACCCACGTAAGTTGTTAATTCTGCCTTCACGCTCGGCCACCGATGGGTCGTCTTTAGGTCATGGTACATTTTGTCAGAGACCGGATGTAAAGAATGTCGGCTCCTTTGGGCTTCATTAATCACTACACCCCTCAGTCCTCCGTAGTGTGGAATCCAGTTCCGACCCATAAGATAGTAGGTTACGTCGGCCTTAGCCTCCATCTGTTTATCCGTGCCTCGCAGGGATAAATGAGTGAGGTCCTCGACCTTCAGAGCTTCCTGTTGTGCGGTTCGGATTCTGATTGGTAGCTTTGAGTGAATCGTAAGTTGTAGTGCACGTACGTTTTTGGGTTGTTTCTTTCCGGCTCATCGCGTTGGCTACTACGTTAGTTTTTCCAGTGTGGTACTTGATAGCACAATCATAATCTTCTATCAGCTAGTCCCATCTGAGTTGTCCCATGTTCAGTCCCTTCTGGTCGAAGGTGTGTTGCAGTCTCTTATGATTGGTGAATATCGTGCATTTCTTGTCGGATAGGTAGTGTCACTAGATCTTTCGTGCGAACACTACGGCTCCCAATTCCAAGTCATGAGTCGTGTAGTTCTTTTCGTGCACTTACAATTGTCGTGACGCCTAAGCTATCACCTTCTCGCGTTGCTTCGATACACAACCGAGTCCTTGTTTTGACGCGTCGCAATAAACTTCAAAGTCTTCGCACCCATCCGGTAGTGATAGAATAGGTGCACTGCACAATTTCTGCTTCAACAAGTCGAAAGCAGCTTCTTGTTTCTCTCCCCATTCGAATTTCTTGACCTTGTGCGTAAGGGAAGTCAATGATTGTGCGATCTTCGAGGATCCCTCAATAGATCGCCTGTAGTACCCGGCAAATCACAGAAACTGTCGCACATCAGTCGGAGTCTTTGGTGCTGTCCAGTTCTTAATGGCCTCGATCTTGGCTGGATCTACGTGTATTCCTTTTGCGTTTACTACGTGTCCAAGAAACTGGACTTCACGAATCCAAGTACCGCATTTGGAAACTTCGCGTATTGTTGTTCCCTCTTCAGTAGTTCTAAGACACGCTTTAAGTGGTCGGCATGTTCTTCTTGGGTCTTGGAGTACATCAGGGTATCATCTAGGAACACGATTACGAATTTGTCCAGATACGGCTTACACACCCGATTCATGAGATCCATGAATACTGCCGGTGCGTTGGTCAGTCCGAAGGGCATGACCAAACATTCGTAATGTCAATCTTGTGTCCTAAGGATCGTCTTAGGAATGCCCTTTTCTTGTATCCTCGTTTGATGGTAATCGGAACTCAAAACGATTTTCGGGTAATAGCTTGACCCTTACAACTAGTCTAACAAATCGTCCATTCGTGGTAATAGTATCAATTCCTGTTTGTCACCTTGCTTAACTCTCGGTAGTCGATACACATTCGGGAAGACCTGTCTTTCTTTCTCACAAGCAGGACTGGTGCTCCTCGTGTTGATAATCTTGGTCTGGTTAATTCTTTGTCTAACAACTCTTGCAATTGATCAGTACGTTTCTTGTATCTTAGTTGGACCAATCGGTATGGTGCTTTGACGGTTAGTGCGGCTCACGGTGTGAGGTCTATCCGAAACTCGACTTGTCGCTTTGAGGTAGTCCAGGTGAATCTTTGGGAAAATTACAAACAAATTCAATATCCTCCATCTTCCTTTCCTTCTACGATTGTTTCGTGATACGAACTAATATCGTTGAGTATCCTTTCTGCAGGTACTTGCCAGCCTATGACATGGTGTTTCGCGTTATTCTCCGTCGTTCTCTCTCTGAATAGGGATCTGATTTCCATTTGACAACGTAACATTGATCTATCTTCTTATTGCACACACTCTTGGCTTGGTCTGTAGTTACTAGTCTGTCCCCACCATTGCATCAAAGTTTTCGGGACTTACTGAAATTAGGTCGATCTCAAATTCGTGACCCGTCAACACCAAGGCGCATCCTTTGAAAATGTGTTGTGTCTCAATCAGCTTACAGTCGGTTAACTCTTATAGTCTAAGGATGTTGGGGTAATGTTAAGCATTTTACTAAATTCGCTAAGCATCAGGCTACTCTTAGCACCAATATCACATTACATACTAGCATAGGCATTATGTAAAAGGAACGTACCAGTCACAAAGATAGGATCATCTTTTGCTTCTTTGGAGTCATTTACAAATGCAGGGCCCATTGTCACGCTTTCTTTTTCCTTCAGCTGTGGGCAATCCATGCGCCAATGCCCAGGCTTGCCACACTTATAACACCCTTTAACGACTTTCTGGTTGTCTTTGCTACCAACTGGCTTGCTTCTACACTCCTTGGCCATGTGACCGTTTCTTCCGCATTTCCGACATCGATAGCATTCACATTGGCCGTTGTGATGATATGGGCATCTTTTGCACTTAGGGTATTTCCCCTGGTAGGCATTCTTGCCCTTGGTACTGGATGGTGTAGCAGTAGAGTCGCTAGTTGTTGCTGACTGGTTATGGAGTTGCATTTGTTGGGAAGAGGGCGTTTGGTTGTGACTAGTCCCCCGCTTGCGCTTGCAATCCTGAGACTTCAGGTGTTCACCCCTCTTGGGTAACTTACCCTGTGCTACCGCTTGGTTAGTCATATGGTGAGCCAGGCAAATAGTGGGTTGAAGGAGAGTGGGGTCTATCATGATAACCAAGCTTTGGATCTGTTCGGGTAATCCACTGACGTACGGCTCAATCTTTTTGTATTCTGGGGTCACCATTTCTGGGCATTGTTTACACCATTCGTGAAATCGAGCGGTGTACTGTTCGATTTCAGATCCTTCCATTTTGTGATTCCAGAACCCCTCAAGTTTCTTGATTTCGTTCTGTGGACCGTATTCTTCTTTCAACATTTTGACGAAATTTTCCCAGGGAATTGAGTTAGCAGTCTTCAGACTCAGTGTCTGGACATGCGAATTCCACCAAGTGAGGGCTTGTCCATCTAGAGTCCCGGTAGCAAATTTCACTTTGTCTTCTTCAGAACACTTGCACATGTGGAAGATTGATTCGGCCCTCTTAACCCATTGGAGCAGCCCTACTGCTCCTTCTGATCCCGTGTATGGTTGAGGATGGTAGCTGAGGAAAGTTTTGAAGGTGCATCCTCTTGAGCTGTTGTTGTGAGTCTCACTTCCTGTCTCATTGTTTAAGCATGCAGCCTCGTAATCCGTAATGGCTTTGTTAACCAGTTGTTCTACCATGGCTTCGACAGTCGCAGAATCGATTGACGGGTTGTCAGTGCGCACATACTTTCCTTGACCATCCATTTGTTGGTATCTATATACAATATATATTGTATTACTCACTGTTAGAGTTATTGCGTGTAAGCATGTGTAGGGAGGAAATATATCATAAGCTTAAGGTATCATTTCAAAAGTAGGATCATAGGTTTGACGAGATCACTACTACCAAAATGATTTGTATGAGCACAACTCGCTCATATCGGTTCTAACAATAGTACAATACTATATATAATAAAGAAATAAACTACGCGGTTGAAACAGCGGAGCTCGAATCTCCACTTCCAGAGGTGTACTATACAGTTTCCCAGCTGGTTGTAGCTTATCAATTGAACTTGCCAGAATTCGTATGCACCTATAAATTCACGATTACGTTGGCCACCATAATCGTCAATTTATCTTACACAGTCATTCTAGTTCATTCAATCTCAAGCTACTTAACAATCTCGGGTTCGAAGTTTTGCTTTCTGAGTGTCGATACTAAGGTTACAATCCATAAACATGCGTCATTTGACTGGGTTTACACTCAAAAAAGAGGTTGGAAAAGGCGTTCGATTTGAGTTGGATTGTGTTATAGGAGTCTTCTTCATAGCATAGAAGAGTTTCCTCTTCGGTTTTGTGTTCGCCTTTACTCTAATCCCCTTGCAGTTGAGTGTTAACGCCCATTAAGGGTGCCAGAGGCATGTTCGTAAGAGTCAGATCAAATCACAAAGCATGTTGTTAAGTTAAGCACATAATGTGTTGTGTGAAACTAGTGTAGTGTCTATTATATAGCAGTGGCTATAGTCTAAGTTCACTACATGCAAACCTAGTTCCCTATAACCAAAGTTCTGATACCAGTCTGTCACACCCCCAAATTCCCACTCGTGGTGTCAGTCCACTTGGGTGTGACGTGGCCAGGATCACAGCTCATAGTCATATTGAACGACTATTCTGTCACACCCCCAAATTCCCACTCGTGGTGTCAGTCCACGTGGGTGTGACGTGGCCAGGATCACAGCTCATAGTCATATTGAACGACTCTATATGAGTTAACTCAATCATACAGTTTGTAAAACAAGACTGGTTTCATAAGTTTAGCAGCGGAAAAGTTCATCATTAAAGCAGCGGAAATAAGTAATCAGAACTACACTGTTAACATCGTTTAAAATGACAAAAATCAAAACATAAGCCTAGGATTAGAGTCTATATGTATGCAGACTCTCTTGTGCATCTCCATGTGCCTCCTAGCTCATGCTGTTCAGTTACCTGAGAATACATGCTAAAGTGTGTCAACATAAAGTTGGTGAGTTCACAGGTTTAAGTATTGGAAAACAGTAATACAGTTATATATACTGGGTATGTTAAATAGTTTTGTTGGATCTACGATCCGTAGAGTGTGTCATGTCATCTTACCGAAACTCGACTGTTTCCATTTGTCTCTGCGGGTCATCGCGGAACCCGACATCAACATCGATATTACACTCGTTATGACATCCTGTCAACGTTGTTGCCGAGTGGGGTTGGTCAAACCCAGTAGTACTACGTAATAACGACTCGTTTGTACACAACTAACGGTAAGGGTGGAGAGGACTTGGTGCGATAATAGTACACTCAAAATAGTTTTTCGACATACCGGTCATATATCTAAAACAGTTGCATAGCATTCTCACCCCAAAAGTTTAGTAAAACAGTTAAGAGTAAAAGTGGGGCTGTAAACTCACCTGAGTCTGCTTGAGTGCGTTCTTACGAGAACGGAGTAGCTCGCTGGCTAGTAGTTACCTATATCACATAGGTGTTATAAGTTTGCGATCATATTTGTGTTGGTCTCACAGGACCGTATTCATGTCTAAACAACTCCTGGTTGTTATGCGGGTCGCGTTGACCGTGGTTGACCGTGTTGGTCGTGTTGACCGTGTTTGACCTAACGACCCGTTGGTGAACCGTGTGACGGTTGTGAATCGTGTAGCAAATGTGTAAGTGCTCGTCGTGTGCAAAACACGCAAGTCGCGTTTATGGACAACTTACTATTTATAGTAAGTTTCCAGTTTTGGAAAGTTCACAAAGCATAACAGTTTTAAAGTTCTAGCATGCTCGTTAGTCCTACGTGATCATGTTAACACATAGCACGTCATCATACGGTTTCACATAAGTCGTTTATAACATGCTAGCACATAAAAGTTTCCTAAAATGGAAAGTTTCCATTTATAGCATACGTGACATCGGAAACCATCTAACTTAGCATCTAACCAACATATTATAACATAACAAGTCATCTAGCATGTTCAAATCACACAACATGTTTACAAATCGGTTTTTGTAAAAATAAAGTTACTATAAATAGTAACTTTGTAGTTTTTTGCATCAAATAACCATTTTAACATTTCTGAACTAATTTTCATGTTACAAATCATCAAAATAATCCATCTAGCATCACTTTAAACATACCAATATAGCCAAATCATCACTTAACATTATTTCAACAAATAAAGTTACTATAAATAGTAACAATGACAAGTATGACTATTAACATTATCAAAATCACTTTCTAACAAATCAAATAACCATATTATCAACCTAATAATAATTCTACATACATGCATGTTCATGGATTCATCTCCAACAATCATTTTGCAAATAAAAGTTACTAATAATGGAAAGATTACTAAAAATCGACATTTTGACCATTTTAAACAAATCTAATCATGTAAATCATCATCAATATCATCTTTGAACATTTCTATATACATAAAATCATCCTAACACTATGGATCATGCATGCATGCATCAATATCATCTCATATCATCATTTTAAGCACAATGGCCTATACCCATCATTTTAGATCATCATAAAACATCATCTAATCACTTTAGATCATCATAATACACTGAGATATCAACAAACCCAGATTAAAACAAAGGGAAATTCGTGCATGTGAGCCATGGGTGCTTGCATGTGGGATTTACACATGCATGTGTGTGTAATGGTGTGAAAAGCGAAGTTTAGCAATGAGAACTACCTTCTAAGGTTCCAAGAAGTTCTGAGATGATGATGAACAGCTCCTACACCTCCTGGTACGTGGGTTTGATCGAGAACAAGAAGGTGGTAATGAAGGGTGATGGTCTAGAAGGTCTTCCTCAAGGTTCTTGAGCTTCAAAAGGGCCTTCAATGGCTTCCAATGGCTGCTACAGGGGTCTGGAGGTTGAAGATGGTCGAATGGTTGCGTGCTCTGCCGAAGATATGAGTGAAATAGATAGACTAGCCATCATTGTCTTGGTTTTATAAGATTTTGCCGTCTGACACCCGTCGCGTACCGCGACACTAGGCCAGAAAGATGCTTCGCGCTACGCGAAGGAATCCGGGAGTCAACTCTTCGCGATGTCTGTCGCGTACCGCGACAGGAACTCCTGTTGGGCCATCGCGTACCGCGATGGGTTCCTGAGAAGCCCAATAAGCTTAGTTTTGTTGTTTCGAACGGATTTTCGCGTATTTCACGATTATGATCATCGATTCTCGAAATATAAACATTGCCCTCAATATTTTGGATTCTCTAGAACCTAGGTGCAGTGAAAGTGTACTGTGGTTTCACCAACGTTCGTTATTCAAGACACGTGCGTTGTGTTTTGCGATAATTCCTTGAATTATCGGTGCGTTTGGTCTGTTGTGCCACGTGTCACACTAAATAGTAGTTAATCTAGTGCCACGTATGAAATAATAGTATCAATTATTATCAAAATAAAGTTAGTGCTGACCTGGAATTTTACGGGGTGTCACAGCATTTCAGTGTAATTCTTATTTGTAGCATATATCATTATCAATTCAAGTAACAAAACAGTGAATTCAAAATCATTTCAGAGAAACCAAACTTAGTAAACATGGTTCATCAGTTAGATAATTATCTCGCAACACAGAACCGTCATGTGACTACTTGTTAGGATTTTATTACGTATAAACGTATGTGAGGCTTTAATGATAAAACAACATCGGATGTCGTTATGTAAATGCTAAACCGACGGATTATTCGTATAGGTGACGATCTGTACGAATATATCTGAAAGTTTAACGTTCTGAATGATGTCCAATAATTAGAAAACCATGTTGAAAAGTATAGTTATCGCCGTGTTCGTACGGGTGACGATTCGAACGAATACGCGCGACGACCGTACGATTTGATATTAAACCAGGAATTAAATATTTTTGAAATTTTAAAATAAATAAAAGATATTAGTTAATTATTAGGAATCACAACTTAAAATAATTTTATATATTCGATTTTAAAAACCGAGTCGTTTCATTACGAAAACGACGAGAATCCTACGCTTTTACGCGAAACCGAACGAACCCGAACCCACCCGATTTATTTTGAGGCTTTAATAGGGCATTCAAGACCCCAACCACCCCCAACTACCAGCCATTTCATCTCCATCTCGCTCACTCTCTCTCTTGATTTTCTCTCTCTAGAATCCAAGCTTCAAACATCCTCATTTCTCAACCGATTTGAGCCATTTTGGTGTCTAAACGACCACCACATCACGTAGATCCTAGAAGTACAAAGGATCTGAGTTTTTATCCAGTGAAATCGAGGTAAAGATCGTATTTTGTTACGATTTTTAGGGTTTCTAACCCTTGGTTCGACCCACTAGTTTAACCGGTTAAAATCACTTTCAACCTTAGGGGAAACACTCAATAAACCTCTAGAGTGTGTTAGAAACAAGTATTAGTGAAAACCATAGTCACTTAGCTCGATAATGGGGGCTGTCACGATGCGGGTCGAATGGTCGAATGACATGAGAAACAGATGGGGCGAATGGCCTCATTCGACCAAATGGCCTAGGGCCCTTCTTCCTTCGGCTGAGGTCTCCTTTCGATTGGGACCACCTCATTCGGCCATGGTTTCATTCGTGAACCAACTCATTCGGTCCAACCTTGATTCGGGCAGCCACATCATTCGGCGAGTCTTCCTTCGGCAAACCACATTCGACCGAACCCTAATCAGTCGGCTCCTCCATTCGATCGGCCTTTCCTCTTCGGCCCAACTACATTCGGCCAAAGGCCATGTGGATAGCCATTTGCACATGTCTTTAGTCGGTCAGTTAAGGCCATTTGTATGGTATGCATGGATGGGTACGTGAACCCTATGCATGTGAGTGTGTGTGCACGGGAAAAATTATTAAGGGTTAATAACAAGAAGCTATCTTAATTTTATTAAACAAAAGTGATAAACTTAAAATCTTTTCATATTAAGGTTAAAGACATCAAACCTTGATAAACAAATGTGAAAAATATCTCGTGTCTAATAAATGGGATTGAAGATAAACAAGAAAGTATGCAATAACATTAAGGATTTTCACGATTTCAAGCATAAAGTGTAAGGAACGAAGGAACAAAGCATTTAACTAAGTTGGGTTGTTAGTTTGTTAACATCCAATACTTAGCAAAGGCTATCCTATATACAACTAAGTTAGATGGTTCCATGGAACCCTCTAATCTAAGTTATATACACCAGCAATCTAAGAAGCATGGAAAGCTAAAACTAAATATTAAGCTTGGAGTAAATTAAAATGGATTAACTTAAACCTAATCAATTAACTCATCGTTTCCTTAAAATACAATATAGTTATTAAATGATAAGCTTTCTTTAATTGATTAAAACAATTTCTTTACAAATACCTAATCAGAGTCTTACGGGATCACGGGTTTTATTTATGGTAATACCTTAGACTAGTTAGATGAAATTCTAGCAAGATATTAGTAACATAGGACACTTAGTTGCACACCGAGACCAGAATCCATAGTTCGCGACTACTATAACGACTTATCGTATTCAATTCTCTTAAATCAACTCAGGTGCTGAAGATACTTAAGCTACAACGAACGAGAGCGCATTTTCTGTGGTAATACATACTTAGCAACACAGGTGAGTTCATTTCCCCTTTTCTAAACATTTTTGTTTTCAAACGCGGGGCTAAGAAGCATGCGTAAGCTGTTTTATTTAAATTGTTTACTTAAATGCTTTTATTCATTATATGTTATGTCTTTATGCTTGTTTATACTCCTAGACTCCTGTCTAGGTAATTGCTATGTATAATTAACTTACAAGTTAATTAAATTACTCCTACGAGTAATACTTAAATTCTAAAACTCTAAACAAACCCTTAGTCCATCAAGCTCAAATTCAAGAACCTAAATTCAAAGTGAAATCAAAGGAACTAAAGCTAAGATCATGTTCAAGATAACTAATTCAGTGTGGTGATCATAATCAAAGGATCCTATTCATAAATCTATAATCATTGTGAAATCATGAAGTTCTAAAGATCAAAATCAAGAGACTCAAGGAAATCAAGGAAATCATAGTTATGTGTGAATCATTGAAATAATGAAATCATTAAAATCTAATGAAATCATTAATGCTTGAGTCAAGGTGGATGTCAGTTGTATGGAAATCAAGACCACGTGTAACACACATAAAGTCTCGACATAAATAGTAGACTCTTGTAGTCAAGCTATATGGGCAATAACGTGAACTATCTAATGAAATCAAAATCAAAATCAAGAGAATCAAAGAGATCAAGAATCAAAGGATATCCGTAAAGTCCCGGCATGTACAGTAGACCAGTGGGTCGAGCTGATATGGGCATCATTAAAATCCCAGCACGCTTAGGTAGACTCCTTCTGAGTCATACCTGATATGGGTCACGTGTGAGAGGGTACAACTTGGACAACCACCAACAACTAAGTCTAATTGATTGGGTCCAATAAGACCCAATCATCATGTCTTAGTTGTATTTAAATGCTTATTTATTTATTCAATTAAACATTTAATATTATATTCCTATAATTGATTTTTGGGAAATGTTGTATTCATGATGAACTCACTATATCAAAGGTAAATCTATTTATGGGAACCAGAATTTAACTAGAGGTGAATGGAGTGAAACGCTTAATTATCATTCACAACAATATGTTAAGCAGTCCAGTATGTGGTGGGATGTTGGCTGGGGCTTGTTCCCCCTACATATGCCCTATATATAAGCATACTTGATTGAATAGCATAGGTGGTTGTTAATGAGGTTAAGGTTGTAATTTCGGGGAATCAAAGTAAACATCTTCAGGGTAATCAAATACTAGGAATCAAAGGTCATAAAATCAAAGGTATGGGACGAAATGCTTAATTATCACCAGGAACAATATGTCATGTGATTTGGTATGTGGTGGGATGTTGGCTGGGGCTTGTTCCCCTACATATGCCCTATATATAAGCATACTGAATTGGATGGTATGGTTAATGGTGAGGTTAAGGTTGTCATTCGGGTTATTCAAACTCATTTTTTTTTATAAAACTATATGAACTCACCAACCATGTGTTGACTTTATATTTGCATGACTTCTCAGGTGACGAACAGGTCAACTAAGCAATTATTGCTTTTGAACTAGGATTTCAGTTAGAAGACCTAGCATTTTTGGACCTACATACTTTTGGACATCATTACACAATTATTTTGTATATCTTGTGCAGATACAAGATAGAAGATTATGATGTGATAGTATATTTACATTGTTAAATTATAAACTTAACTAATGTAATTTAATTTCGTAATTCTATTTTATATTAGCAGTTTCTCATTTATATATCATGTGCATTGTAAACAATCTGATCATTCCGATTATCACTCTCGATATCACGCCCAAGGAACCTTCCGCCCGACGAGGACTCCGATCCAACCCCACCGGCTCGAGGTGTGACAGATTGGTATCAGAGCCATGGTTATAGAGAAACATAGGTCATTTATTTAAACGGTTTTGCCTAGACTATAACCTAGGGACCCTGCATGTAGAGAATCTAAGACTTAAGACTTTATTGCATTGTGTCTTCTGTATTCGATCATTGCACTAACCGATAACTTTATTGGTTATGATCAGAATGCCGCCGAGATGACAGACTCCCTCGTTACCTCCACCACCACAGGATTTGGCTCCACATTCATCCACCCCTTCACCACCTGATTCACCACCGCCACTTCCTTTTCCTCCTCCATTTATTCCTCCTCCACTTGACTTACCTCCTAGTTCGAGCACAACTTCGATGATGGATCCTGCTACTATCGCCTTGGTGACTTTACTGAGCAGTCAGCTGACTAATCAGATGAAGGAGGTGATACCGGAGATGCTCAACCGTCTCCGTAATGATAGCACCAACACTGGGAATTCATCTGGAGAAGCCAGTGGTAACACGGGCGGTACCTCTCATTACTCCTACAAGTCCTTTATGGGATGTAAACCGCCGACATTCAGTGGAAATGAAGGAACCGTTGGCTTAATCCAATGGATAGAAAAGATTGAGGCTACTCAGGACCTCTGCAGTTGCCCAGAGCACCACAAGGTTCGTTACTCTGCTGGAACGTTCAATAAGCGAGCCTTGACTTGGTGGAACGGTCAGATCAATGCAAGGGGAAGAGAAGAAGCGATGTCAATGACCTGGGAAGACTTCAAGACCCTGTTGAGAACGGAATTCTGCCCCAAGAACGAACTGCAAAAGCTAGAGATTGAATTGTCAAACCATGTGATGAAAGGGGCAGATCACATGGGGTATATGACTCGTTACCACGAGTTGGTTGCTTTGGTGCCAGACATGGTACCAACTTTAGAGAAAAGAATTGATCGATATGTAGGTGGAATTCCCGCCTGCATTCAGGGTTTAGTTGTTGCTGCAAACCCTGTCACTCTAGAGTCTGCTGTGAGTTTGTCTGGGAAACTCACTGATCTTATGGTAGCCTCAGGAGTTCTGAAGAAAGAGACTGACACTGGCAAACGCAAGGAAGAGTTTTCAAAGAAACCCCATCACCATCAGAAGAAGAAGCAGAAACTCATCAAGAACTATACTGTGGCTACTCCCCTCAATCAAGTAGCAGTGGCACAACAAAATGTGCCAAAGAAACATTACACTGGCCCACATCCTTTGTGTACTAAGTGCCAGTACCACCATGCTGCAAGCAACCAGTGTCGTCAATGCACGGGTTGTGGGAGAAAAGGACACTGGGTTCAACAATGCAGACTGACACCAAACCCAGCAGTCAACAATGATGCTTTAGCTCCCCCTCCGCCAGCCAATCAGAACAATGGTGGATGCTTCAACTGTGGCGAACAAGGCCACTTTGCAAAGAACTGCCCGAAGAAGGCTCAACAGGCAGTTCAAGCACCAAGTGGACGAGCCTTTGCTATTAGAGCACCAGCTGCGCGCCAGGACCCGAATGTGGTCACTGGTACATTTTTCTTACATAACTTTTATGCATCTGTTCTATTTGATACTGGTGCGGATCAGAGTTTTATCTCTACCGATTTTTCATGCCAACTAGATTCCATAGAAGAATAGTTAGATTCCCTTTACATCATAGAAGTAGCTAACGGGAAACAAATCACAGTTAGTACAGTATATAGGAATTGCCTGTTGACTCTTAATGGTCATACATTCGCTATCGATTTGATACCGATGGAGTTGGGTAGTTTCGATATCATTGTTAGAATGGATTGGCTTTCTTCTAACCGAGTGGAAGTCATCTGTTCTGAAAAGCTGCTTCGAGTTCCATTGCTGAATGATCGTGTATTGGAAGTTAAAGTGGATCAAGCAAAACGAAGTGTCAAAATCATTTCTTGCATAAAGGGGCGTAAGTGTCTACAGAAGCGGTGCGTGGCGTTTCTGGCTCATGTGGTGGAAAAGGATAAGGACAAGAAAAAGATTCAAGATGTACCTGTGGTGAAAGAATATCTAGAAGTATTTCCTGAAGACCTACCGGGTTTGCCTCCTGCGCGACCGGTAGAGTTTCGTATTGACTTAATTCCGGGAGCAACTCCTGTTGCTAAATCTCCTTACAGGTTAGCACCTTCAGAGATGCAGGAATTGTCTAATCAGTTACAGGAGTTACTTGAAAAAGGTTTCATTAGACCGAGCTACTCACCTTGGGGAGCTCCGGTCTTGTTCGTGAAGAAGAAAGACGAATCGTTTCGGATGTGCATAGACTATCGTGAGCTGAACAAGCTAACCATCAAGAATCGGTATCCATTGCCGAGGATTGATGATTTGTTTGACCAACTGCAAGGAGCTCAATACTTCTCAAAGATTGACTTGCGGTCTGGGTATCATCAGCTAATAGTTCAAGATGAAGATATACCGAAGACGGCGTTCCGAACCAGATACGGGCATTACGAATTCATGGTGATGCCTTTCGGATTGACAAATGCACCTGCGGTTTTCATGGACCTCATGAACCGGGTGTGCAAGTCGTATCTGGATCAGTTTGTCATTGTATTTATTGATGACATACTAATTTATTCTAAGAGCAGAGCAGATCATGAGCAACATCTTAGAAAGATCTTGGAGCAGTTGAAAGAACAGAAACTTTATGCCAAGTTCTCTAAATGTGTATTTTGGCTAAGAGAAGTTCAATTTCTGGGTCATGTGGTTAACAACGAGGGAATACATGTGGATCCTGCTAAGATCGAGGCGATAAAGAACTGGGATACTCCGAAGACACCGACGGAGATACGGTCTTTTCTGGGATTAGCGGGTTATTACAGAAGGTTCATCTCGAACCTCTCTAAGATAGCTTTGCCTCTCACTAAGTTAACCCAGAAAAGTGAACCATTTGTTTGGGAGCAGAAACAAGAGGATGCCTTCCAGACATTGAAACAGAAATTATGTGATGCTCCGATTCTATCTCTCCCAGAAGGCTGTGATGACTTTGTCGTATATTGTGATGCCTCCCATCAAGGACTTGGTTGCGTGTTAATGCAACGGGACAAAGTTATCGCATATGCATCAAGACAGTTAAAGATTCATGAGAAGAATTACACTACTCATGATCTTGAACTGGGAGCTGTAATCTTCGCATTGAAGATTTGGAGACATTATTTATATGTCACTAAATGTACCATATATACTGATCACCAGAGCCTGCAACATATCTTTGATCAGAAGGAGCTCAACATGCGACAGCGTCGTTGGGTAGAACTTCTAAATGACTACGATTGCGTGATCAAGTACCATCCGGGAAAGGCAAACGTCGTAACTGATGCCTTGAGTCGGAAGGAACGAGTCAAACCCTTGCGCGTTAGAGCAATGAGAATGACGGTGCAGACCAGCTTACGTGACAAGATCATTCAGGCACAACAAGAATCAGTGGATCGAGGAAATCTAAAGAAAGAGCTTGACTGCGGAGCAGAGAAACACCTTAAGACTAAGCCTGATGGAATAATTTACTACCAGGATCGTATATGGATCCCGGCGGTAGACGAATTGAGAAAACTTATTTTCGATGAAGCACACAAACCTAAATACTATGTTCATCCAGGCGCTGATAAAATGTACCAAGACTTGCGTGGATGTTATTGGTGGCCTGGAATGAAGAAAGACATAGCCAAGTACGTCGGTCATTGTCTTACGTGTGCGAAGGTAAAGGCGGAACACCAGAGACCGTCTGGTTTAGTGGAACAGCCTGAGATTCCGCTCTGGAAGTGGGAACAAATAGCTATGGACTTCATTACCAAGCTACCCCGCACTTCAAGTGGTCATGATACCATTTGGGTTATCATCGATCGTTTGACGAAATCTGCTCATTTCTTGCCGATGCGTGAGACTTTCATGATGGATAAACTGGCAAGACTGTACATCAATGAGATAGTGGTACGTCACGGTGTGACATTGTCTATTATTTCTGACAGAGATAGCATATTCACTTCAAGGTTCTGGCAATCATTACAGAAATCTTTAGGGACGCATTTAAATCTAAGTACAGCTTACCATCCACAAAAGGACTGTCACACCCCGAGCCGGCGGGGTTGGATCGAAGTCCCCGTCGGGCTTAAGGTTCTCGGAGCGCGATATCGTGAATGATAATCGTGATGATCAGATTGTTTACATAGCATCAATGTTAAGAATAACTAAAGCACAATCAAACATTAGACTAGGATTACAAAGTTAAATTACAAATGTCAAGGTTTGGTAATTTAACTAAGTAAACCTATACAAAAGAATCAATTATATCTATCTTGTATCTGCACAAGATATCAAAAGAGATTCATATTGATCTCAAAAGATGTGCTTCTTCAAAGTCAACTAGGATCTATATCTGGGCATCCTACCATACAATCCTGAATCTTAGCTTAATCTTGTGCGTCACCTGAGAAAGCATGTAAGAAAACAAAGTCAACACAATGGTTGGTGAGTTCATGTAGTTTTTATGCAAAAATAGTTTGAAAAATCCTTTGAATGACAACCTTAACCTCACCATTAACCACCTATACCATCTGTTTCAGTATGCTTATATATAGGGCATATGTAGGGGACAAGCCCCAGCCACCGTCCCACCACATACTAAACCACATGATATATTGTTCTTGATGATAATTAAGCATTTCATCCTACATGTTTGATTTCATAACGTTTGATTCTTTGAATTCGATTACCCTGTAATTGTTTACCTTGATTCCCTGAATGACAACCTTAACCTCACTAACAACCACCTATGCTATCCAACCAAGTATGCTTATATATAGGGCATATGTAGGGGACAAGCCCCAGCCACCGTCCCACCACATACCGGGCTGCTTAACATATTGTTGTTAATGATAATTAAGCATTTCATCCCACTACTTTGATTTCATGACATATGATTCTTAGCATTTGTTTTTCCCTGCCAATGTTTACTTTGTTTCCCCGAAATGACAACCTTAACATCACTGACAACCACCTATGCTATCCAACCAAGTATGCTTATATATAGGGCATATGTAGGGGACAAGCCCCAGCCACCGTCCCACCACATACCGGGCTGCTTAGCATATTGTTATTAATGATAATTAAGCGTTTCACTCCACCCTATTGATTCCATAGCATATAATTATTTAGTTTAAGAGGCACCATTATGGACAGCTGAAAACCCTAAGGAGTTCAGCATCCATCCATAATGATCCTAAATATGACTCGTGACATGTTTTGATAGATGAACCTTCAAGTTAACACAAAGTCAACTAGAAGAACCCAATCATTCTAGTCACTTGTCATAACCATGGATGAATCAAGAAGAACACTGAATGACTAGTAGGGGTTGACACACAGGTTAACACGCGGCGGCCAATCAGTCTGTCTTACATGACTCTGACAAAGAAGAACACTGATGACTAGTAGGGGTTGACACACAGGTCAACACGCGGCGGCCAACATTCAGTCTTACAATGTCCTATAGCTTTAGCATACAAGTTTAACGCATTCACATAGTTTCACTGATGACTAGTATGGGTTGACACCAACATCAACACGCGACGGTCAATCAGTCTTTTGTTTAAGCATTTCAATGTTTCAAGCATCCAAATGTTCACATGTTCCAAGCATAGCAAGTATTCCAAGTGTTCATGTATCCCAAGTATATCATGCATTCAAGTATTTCAAATATCCCAAATGTATCAAGCATTCACGTGTTTTCAAGTATCTCAAAGTATATCAAGTATTCACGTGCTTTCAAGTATTTCAAGTACAATAAGCATCCAAGTGTTTCAAGCATCTCACGTATATAAGTATTTTCTAAGCATATAGGTTTCAAGTTAAGTTTAAGCAAATCATTGTAAGTGTAAAGTAATTTAATACTTTACTAAAGGTGTAAAACATTAACTTTTTGAAATAATTGTATAAAGCATTAGTGTTTAGTTTAAGTATTTTCCAAAGCCTTAAGATTTAGTATATAGTTAAACATAGAGTTTATAAGTTAAACCTCAATTGTATAGTTTAAGCACATAGCTTATAACATAAGTATTTTGCTCAAAGTTTAGGTATTAAGTTTATATCATAAGCGTTTAGCATAAGGTTTAGGCTTCAAATCTATATTGTAAGCCTCAAGTATATAGTTTAAACTTCTCGTTTGTAGTATAAGTAACAAGTTTATAGCTTCTCAAAGTATACTAGTTTCCAGTTTGATCACAAAGTGTTTGTATAATGAAAATAAGTATAAAGTAAATAGCATTTGCCATTTACACTATAGCCTTAGTCTTTGGTTTCCCATCCAAGCATTTCAAATTCAAGCATTAGTATAAGCATTGTAATTATGTGTAAAAGCATTATATAAACATTTCAATAATTGTTTAACATGCTTCTCAGTCCCGAAGTAAAACAAAAGGTTTGAAAAGGGACAAATGAACTCACCTTGTGTTTGTAGTGATTGACTAAGTAGAATAGAAATGCACGCGCTCTTTGTTTGCACTTGTTATGATTTTCACGCTCCTGTATAGATTTCATAGTGTTGTAGTTTATAAGTATAAGTTTGTAAGGGTTTGTTGTGCGTGTAAGTGTTAGTCTTAAAGTTGACTAACACAGTGAGTCTCGGTCATGATTCGGCCCTTATTCACTTGTTATCTCTTATTTTCCATATAACACGTCTTCCCATTATGTGTTTAATGCATTTCCTGTCACCATTAGATTAGTAATGTTTTGTTGCATCATAATTGTAGGATTTAAAGTCTCAAGTTTGGTTTTCCATTTCTTTTGCTATCATTCTAGCAATGAACATAAATTCTCTTTCGTTACATTTATATCATTTAGTTAAATGACTAGTTAATGTCCTTAAGTTCATGGGCCAAATACTGGATTGACTAAACAATACACATATGGGCCGAAATCAGTATATGGGCCTAGTCCGCTTAGGGTTTTGGGCCGTGAAGATTTGTGTGGTCCAAGGGGTTGGCCTGATCACTCAATATTGTTGGGCCAAATTGAATTGGATTGGGCCGAAACATAGAATGTGGCTCATCACTTGGGCCGAAAGAAAATCTCATGGGCCAAGTGAAAGGTGGTCGAGTAATGTGGGTCGTGGGCCTACACAGGGATATTGCTGTGTTCTCAGACCAGCGAACCCTCATGAGGTTGATGGTTCGGCTAAGTGGAGACCTTGTGGGTTCAGCCAGAAAAGTTCAAGCACCAAGGTTCGGCTAACATGTTTCCAATATCCATAGGTTCGCTCCAATTCAAGGGTTCGGCCGAAGGTTTTGGGTTCGGCTCTCATCAAGGTTCGGCTGTATGCATGGAGGTTCATGGTGCATGGAAGGTTCGTCAACAATCGGGTTCGTTGCTGGAGTTAATAGGTTCGGTGGTAGGTGAACATAGCAGGGTTCGGGAGTGGCTCACGCAGGGTTCGCCAATGGTGCACAGGTTCGTGACCATGCACGAGGGTTCGGCCATGTGCAGCCCCACGGACCTGTTCGTGGTCATCTTCTTCATGCAGCTTCAATCCTAACTCCCACTCCTGCTATACAATTGCTACATGTATTCAAGTCCTCGAAGGGGTGGTGGTTCCAAAATGATCTATTTATCCGGTTGTGAGTGTGTGTAAACCAAAACTAAAGAAAACCATATTTTTCAGCAAGTTCTAAGCTTCATACCTGAAATTTGGCCAAGTAAAACTTCAGATCGGTTGTACTTTCGTGTAGGGGGAGTCAAGAGCTTCGCGTGGACACCAAGAACGCCCGATTTTGTCTCCAAACGAGTGAGTTATGATGATTTGAAGGTGATGAACTTAGAGAGAGAGAGAGAGATTTCGTGAAAGAGAGCTTAGAGAGAGAGAGAGATGTGTGAAATGAAAGAAATTAGTTCTTTCAACGTTTATATACCCCGAGGGTATTAGGGTTCGTTTCGGTTACTCGGTTCGTATTTTCGTCGCGTATCCGGCTCGTTACGCGCGTGTTTTTCGTATTTTAAATAAAAGAACATTTTTAAAATTTTCGGAAGGTGTTTATTTCTAGTAATTAGTTTAAATATTATTTTCTTAAATTATCTGTCGTAAATTATTATTTTTACGCGTTTAATTATTTATTCGCGTATTTTGCTTTACAAGTCTTAAATTAAAATAGTTTCATTTTAAATTTATTCCTGATGAGTTTCAAAATTGTAAAACAGGAAATATTGTATTTCCTTAATTTTATTACCGTTCGAATCGTCTTCGTTTCGTCAGAAAACGTCACTTACGCGCGTCTTCGTACAGAGCGCCAACTGTACAAACACGATCGTACGTTTCATTTTCTGATTTTGTTTTCTAATTTTCAGTCATCGCTTCGGATCATTAAACTATCAGATCTATTCATACAGATCGTCACCTATACGAATAGTTCGTCGGTTTAGCATTCTGTAACAACAACTGTTATAGTTTTTTTCTGTTTATCCTCACATACGTTTATACCTAATAATACAAAATCAAACATATATGCCTCTGCTCATGATTGTCTGATGTGCTTCTGACTGTTTAAACCATAAAGTTTAAATCAGGATTTCAGAAACGTAGTGTAATAGTTTATGTTTAGCATCGAATGTTACTAGCTTCTATGTAATTCTCTAGTCTGTATCTAAGTTACTGTACAAGTTACTATACAGATTACTATTCCGACAACGATTCCGGCACAGATGTTACACGGACGGCCAAAGCAAACGTACAATTCAGACCCTGGAGGACATGTTGAGAGCCTGTGTATTGGATTTCGGTGGGAATTGGGATTCTCATTTGCCACTGATTGAATTCTCCTACAACAACAGTTACCACAGTAGCATCGGATGTGCACCCTTCGAGGCTTTGTATGGTTGAAAATGTCGATCACCGATCTGTTGGACTGAAGTTGGAGACAATCGTATAACTGGGCCAGAGCTTATTCAGGAAACCATAAGATCGCCCAGATTCAACGAAGACTACAAGCTTCTAGAAGCAGACAGAAAAGCTATGCCGATAAACGGCGCAAGCCGTTGGAATTTCAAGTGGGAGATCGTGTCATGTTGAAGGTATCCCCTTGGAAAGGTGTAGTACGTTTTGGGAAGAAAGGCAAGCTAGCACCACGATACGTGGGACCGTTCGAGATCATCGAACGTATTGGTCCTGTGGCGTATAGACTGAGATTACCAGATGAACTCAGTGGTGTGCATGACGTGTTTCACGTCTCGAACTTAAAGAAATGCCTTGATGACGAGTCACTCGTCATTCCGATCGAAGAAATTTAAATAGATGAACAGTTACACTTTATTGAGGAACCTTTGGAGATTATGGATCGCAAAGTTAAACAACTGAGGCGAAGCCGTATTCCGATTGTAAAGGTTCGATGGAACTCAAGGCGCGGACACAAGTTTACTTGGGAACGTGAAGATCACATGAAGTCAAAGTATCCCCAACTTGTGACACCCCGTAATTTCCAGGTCAGCATCTTATTTATTTAAATGTTTATTTAAATGCATTACGTACACGTGGCACTAGAATTAGAGTAATTTAGTGTGTCACGTGGCACGACAGTACGAACACTGGCATACAACAAGATAATTCGTGGAATTATCGACGAACAACACACACGTGTCAAAACACACGAACGTTGGTGAACGTCTAACACATTGTGTAGCACAACACTCGAAACTTCACGAAACACTGCCACAAGTCAATTATGGCTAATAATTGACCAATAAAGTCCAAACGACGCTCGAATGATGTTTTACAGTCAAGAAACGGGCAAGAATGGGCCAGAACAACAAAACAAGCTTATTGGGCTTGAAATCCAGGCCAGGCGGTACGCCTGACCCGAGACGCCCACGTCAGGCGATGCGCGCGGGAGGAAATTGAGCGCCTCGTCCGACCGGATCCGCGCGTAACGCCGGGCATAAACGCCCACGCCAGGCGATACGCCTGGGGCGTCAGAATCGCATAAATCTTAAAAAGGACCAACCAGGGGCTTGATACAACATTTCTACTCATTTCTCTCGAAACTAGCAGCTATACTCCGGCACAACACACTTCCTTTTCATCATTACATCCTGTGGAAGCCATTTTTGAGCATCTTGAAGCTCAAATTTGAAGAGGAGAAGCTAGGATCACACAAAGAACTTGAAGGAGAAGGGCATTGAAGCTTGGAGACCACCATCACCTTGTGCTCACTACGCGAACCTGCTGTCCAGAGGCAACTAGAGGTCGTTCTTGTCATCATCTCTGCAAGCTTGAAGCCATAGAAGGTAGTACAACACTTCTTGTAGCTTAGAAGCACCACTACACACACATGCAAGGGGTAAAACCCACATGCAAACACCTATGACCCACATGCACGAGATTTATTTCTGGGTTTGTTGATTTTAAAGTGTTTAAAGATGATCTAGAGTGATTAGAATACATTTCGTGACGATCCATGGTGATGTGAGTCATTAAAATGTGTTATTTGGTCTTGACTAGATGAGATGATGCCATGCATGTACGATCTATGATAGATAGAGTGATTTTCAGTACTTGAGCATGATGATTGATGATATTGGATGGTGATTACATGTTTAGATGATGTTGAAATGGTTAAAACAATGATTTTTATGAATCTTTCTATATTTAGAAACTTTTTAGTCACAAATAGATGATTTGGTGTATTTGATGAACATGCATGTATGGGAAATTGCTATTTGGATGATATTATGATGATTAGAAACCTAAGAATGTGATCTTGATGATATTATGGTCATTTTCAACATTGTTACTATATTTAGTAACTTTCTAGATAAAAATATTGATGGATGATGATTTGGACTATGTTGACATGATTAGGTGATAGTAAATAGCATATTATGATGAATGATGGTATGAAAAATTGCTTAGAAATGTTAAGTGGTCATTTTTATGCAAAAACCACAAAGTTACTATTTATAGTAACTTTATTTTTAGAAAAACCAACTTGTCAACGTGTTGTGTTATTTGAGCATGCTAAATGACTTATCATGTTATAATATGCATATTAGATGCTAAGTTAGATGGTTTCCGATGTCACGCATGCTAAAAATGGAAACTTTCCATTTTAGGAAACTTTTGTGCACTAACATGCTATAAACGGCGTATATGAACTTGTATGATAATGTGCTATGTGTTAACATGACCCCGTAGGACTAGTGAACATGCTAGAACTCTAAAACCGTTATGCTTTGTGAACTTTCTAAAAATAGAAACTTACTATAAATAGTAAGTTGTCCATAAACGCGACCTACGCGTTGTGCACACGACAAACACCTACACGATTGCTACACGATTCACAAACCGTCACAAGGTTCACCAACGGGTCGTTGACTTGAAACGGTCAACTTTGGTCAAACACGATCAACCTTGGTCAAACACGGTCAACTTTGGTCAAACACGGTCAAACATGGTCAAACACGGTCAATATGGACCAACACGAGCAAACACGGTCATTGTGGACCGACACGGACAAACATGAACAACCAAGGGTTGTTGGACACAAACACGAGCACTAACACTAGCACGGTCACTTACACGAACTCACGTACGATCTACGATATAGGTTGCCGGTGACCGACGTGCTACACGACAACTCGGGAGCTTACGCTTACGTACGATCATATCACTAAGGTGAGTTTACGGCCCCTCTTTACTCTTTTTCAAACGCTTTTAAATAGGGGGAGAATACTAGTTGCATCGAGTCAAACACTATTGCTATTACAAACATTTTTGTGTATGCTGGTTTATTGGACAAACATTAAGTGTTGAACTCGTAACAAGCCCTCACAAAGTCTTACCGTTAATGTACAAACAACGTGGTAGATTTGGATGGATCCATTAGGGAATGACTAACCCGACGGGGCACTATGTTGACTGGATGTCATAACCCGTGCAAATTCTGACCTAACTTGCTATGCATACGAGGCATAGTGGAGGCAAGGACAAACAAGTCTAGTTCGGTAGTGACGCACTGACACTTTGGGCCTAGGGCTCGGTACTAACATTGATAAACAGCATGACACACTTTTATTACAATATGTATATCAAAACCTGTGAACTCACCAACCATTGTGTTGACACTTTTCTAACTTGTATTCTCAGGAAACTAGCGTGGCTAGCAAGTGGACAGGAATGCACAAACTAAGGAACGAGCATTAGGAACTCGCATGCATCTTGTCTTGTCATTTTGAAAACAATTTACTTTCATTATGTTAAACAATGTTGTTTTGATCTGACAATTTACATTTCTGCTGCATGTATTCAAACATATTGTTTCCGATGCTATGAAATACTTTTCCGCTGCAAACTATTTTGTTATGTGTATGTGTCAAACTTGGATTTGTAAACGCATATAGAGGTGTTCTATATGACCTTGAGCTGTGATTCTGGACACGTCACATCCACGTGGACATACGCCACGAGTGGGAATTTGGGGGTGTGACACAACTGTTTGAAGAGGAAGCCGTACCCGATAACAACTCTTAATTTCGGGACGAAATTTCTCTAACAAGGGGAGACTGTAACATCAGTGCCGGAACTGGTGCCGGAACAGTGATCGCAACAGTAACATGAACAGTAATCAGGTACAGATTCGATGCATTTTAGTGTAATTCTTATTTATAGCATATATCATTATCAATTCATGTAACAAAATAGTGAATTCAAAATCATTTCAGAGAAACCAAACTCAGTAAACATGGTTCATCAGTCAGATAATTATTTAGCAACACAGAACCGTCATGTGACTACTTGTTAAGATTTTATTACGTATAAACGTATGTGAGGCTTTACAGAACAAAACAACAACGGATGTCGTTACGTGAATGATATACCGACGAATTATTCGTATAGGTGACGATCTGTACGAATATATCTGAAAGTTTAACATTCTGAATGATGTCCAATAATTAGAAAACCATGTTGAAAAGTATAGTTATCGTCGTGTTCGTACGGGTGACGATTCAAACGAATACGCGAGACGACCGTACGATTTGATATTAAACCGGGAATTAAATATTTTTGAAAATTTAAAATAAATAAAAGATAGTAGTTAATTTATTAGGAATCACAACTTAAAATAATTTTATAGATTCTATTTTAAAAACCGAGTCGTTTCGTTACGAAAACGACGAGAAACCTACGCTTTTACGCGAAATCGAACGAACCCGAACCCACCCGAGTTATTTTGAGGCTTTAATAGGACATTCAAGACCCCAACCACCCCCAACTACAAGCCATTTCATCTCCATCTCGTTCACTCTCTCTCTTGATTTTCTCTCTCTAGAATCCAAGCTTCAAACATCCTCATTTCTCAACCGATTCGAGCCATTTTGGTGTCTAAACGACCACCACATCACGTAGATCCTAGAAGTACAAAGGATCTGAGTTTTTATCCAGTGAAATCGAGGTAAAGATCGAATTTTGTTACGATTTTTAGGATTTCTAACCCTTGGTTCGACCCACTTGTTTAACTGGTTAAAATCACTTCCAACCTTAGGGGAAACACTCAATAAACCTCTAGAGTGTGTTAGAAACAAGTATTAGTGAAAACCATAGTCACTTAGCTTGATAATGGGGGCTGTCAAGATGCAGGTCGAATGGTCGAATGACATGAGAAACAGATGGGGCGAATGGCCTCATTCGAACGAATGGCCTAGGGCTGTTCTTCCTTTGGCCGAGGTCTCCTTTCGATCGGGACCACCTCATTCGACCATGGTTTCATTCGTGAACCAACTCATTCGGTCCAACCTTGATTCGGGCACCCACATCATTCGGCAAGTCTTCCTTCGGCAAACCACATTCGGCCGAACCCTAATCAGTCGGCTCCTCCATTCGATCGGCCTTTCCTCTTCGGCCCAACTACATTCGGCCAAAGGCCATGTGGATAGCCATTTGCACAGGTCTTTAGTCGGTCGGTTAAGGCCATTTGTATGGTATGCATGGATGGGTACGTGAACCCTATGCATGTGAGTGTGTGTGCATGGGAAAAACTATTAAGGGTTAATAACAAGAAGCTATCTTAATTTTATTAAACAAAAGTGATAAACTTAAAATCTTTTCATACTAAGGTTAAAGACATCAAACCTTGATAAACAAATGTGAAACATATCTCGTGTCTAATAAATGGGATTGAAGATAAACAAGAAAGTATGCAATAACATTAAGGATTTTCACGATTTCAAGCATAAAGTGTAAGGTACGAAGGAACAAAGCATCTAACTAAGTTTGGTTGTTAGTTTGTTAACATCCAATACTTAGCAAAGGCTATCCTATATAAAATTAAGTTAGATGGTTCCATGGAACCCTCTAATCTAAGTTGTATACACCAGCAATCTAAGAAGCATGGAAAGCTAAAACTAAATATTAAGCTTGGAGTTAATCAAAATGGATTAACTTAAACCTAATCAATTAACTCATCATTTCCTTAAAATACAATATAGTTATTAAATGATAAGCTTTCTTTAATTGATTAAAACAATTTCTTTACAAATACCTAATCAGAGTCTTACGGGATCACGGGTTTTATTTATGGGTAATACCTTAGACTAGTTAGATGAAATTCTAGCAAGATATTAGTAACATAGGACACTTAGTTGCACACCGAGACCAGAATCCATAGTTCGCGACTACTATAACGACTTATCGTATTCAATTCTCTTAAATCAACTCAGGTGCTGAAGATACTTAAGCTACAACGAACGAGAGCTCATTTTCTGTGGTAATACATACTTAGCAACACAGGTGAGTTCATTTCCCCTTTTCTAAACATTTTTGTTTTCAAACGCGGGGCTAAGAAGCATGCGTAAGCTGTTTTATTTAAATTGTTTACTTAAATGCTTTTATTCATTATATGTTATGTCTTTATGCTTGTTTATACTCCTAGACTCCTGTCTAGGTAATTGCTATGTATAATTAACTTACAAGTTAATTAAATTACTCCTACGAGTAATACTTAAATTGTGACACCCCGTAAATTCCAGGTCAGCTTATTATTTATTTAAATGTTTATTTAAATGCATTATGTACACGTGGCACTAGAATTAGATTAATTTAGTGTGACACGTGGCACGACAGTACGAATACTGACACATGACTAGGTAATTCGTGGAATTATCGACAAACAGCACACACGTGTCAAAACACACGAACGTTGGTGAACGTCAAGCACATTGTGTAGCACAACACTCGAAACCTCACGAAACACTCACACATTGAACTAGGAAGTTCAAACGAGGCCAAACGGTAGATCGGAAGCGTGAAAACGGTGACGAACGGATCAAATCCATCGAAACAAGCTTAATGGGCTTGCCAATTGGGCCAGGCGGTACGCCTGACCCGAGACGTCCACCCGGGGCGATACGCGCGAGACACAGAAGGCGCCTCGCACATCTGCCCATCCGCGCGTAACGATGGGGCCATGTTACCCCACGTCAGGCGTTACGCCTGGCAGCAAATATCGCAGAAAATTTCTTGAACTCCACAAACATCATTGCTAACCTATGTATACTCATTATAACCGGTTCTATACTCCACCATGCGAGCTCATCTTCCCCAAAACACCCAGAAGCTCTCTGGTTCAGCCATTGGAAGCCATTAGAGACCTTGAGGAAGCCATTGTTGAGAGTTTTGCTATCTTGGAAGAAGGTTTGAAGCTTTACATCACCACCCTCATCATCTACACGACTAAGAGAGGGATTCCAGGGACTTAGCGTGCTGTGGATCAATCATCTCAACTCATTTGGAGCATTAGAAGGTAATCCCTTAGTTATTTTGCACAAATCTCACTCAAAGACCCACATGCAAAGTCTTACACTCACATGCAATCACCATGGACTCACATGCACGAATTTATCTTCTGGGTTTGTTGATTTTAAGGTGTTTCATGATGATCTAACATGATTAGAATGCATTTGGTGATGATCTATGATGATGTGCTTGTGTAAGAATCATGATTTGGTCTTGACTTGATGAAAAACCCACATGCATGTATGATCCATGGCATGTGGGATGATTTTCAGTAATTAGATATGCATCTTGATGTTGTTGGAAGGTGATTACATGTTTAGATAGTGTTGAAATGGGTAAAACTATGATTTTTATAGATCTTTCCATTTATAGTAACTTTTTAGTTACAAGTTGAAGATTTAGTGTATTTGATGAACATGCATGTATGTGAAATTGCTATTAGTATGATATTAGGATTATTAGAATACTTGGAATGTGATTTTTATAATGTTTATGGTCGTTTTTGGCATAGTTACTATATTTAGAAACTTTTTGAGACAAAGAATTGGTAGATAATGATTTGGACTATGTGAGTATGATTAAATGATGTTAGAATGGTTATTTTAATGATTTGTGACATAAGAATGGTTTAGAAATGTTAAATGGTCATTTTTATGCAAAAACCACAAAGTTACTATTTATAGTAACTTTATTTTTAGAAAAACCGATGTGTCAACATATTGTATGATTTGAGCATGCTAAATGACTTATTATGCTATAATATGCGTATTAGATGCTAAGTAGATGGTTTCCGATGTCACGTATGCTAAAAATGGAAACTTTCCATTTTAGGAAACTTTTATGTACAACCATGATGAACATGACTTATGTGATATTGCATGATGATGTGTTATGTGTTAACATGATCACGTAGGACTAACAAGCATGCTAGAACTATAAAACCGATATGCTTTGTGAACTTTCCATAAATGGAAACTTACTATAAATAGTAAGTTGTCCATAGACGCGATTTACGCGTTTTGCACACGACAAACACTTACACGATTGCTACACGATTCACAACCGTCACACGGATCACCAACGGGTCGTTGACTTAACACGGTCAACTTTGGACAAACACGGTCAACTTTGGTCAAACACGGTCAAACACGGTCAACTTTGGTCAAACACGGTCAAACATGGTCAAACACGGTCAATGTGGACCAACACGAGCAAACACGGTCAATGTGGACCGACACGGACAAACATGAACAACCGAGGGTTGTTGGGCACAAACACGGGCACTAACACGAATACTAGCACGGTCACATACACGAACTCACGTACGGTATACGATATAGGTTGCCGGTGACCGACGTGCTACTTACTCGAGGAGCTTACGCATATCTTTCTTGATCACTAAGGTGAGTTTACGGCCCCTCTTTACTCTTTTTCAAAACGCTTTTAAATAGGGGGAGAATACTTGTTGCATCGAGTCAAACATCTATTACTGTACAAACATTTTGGTGTATGCTGGTTTATTTGACAAACATTAAGTGTTGTAATCGTAAGAAGTCCTCACAAAGTCTTACCGTTAATGTACAAACAACGAGGCGAGTTTGAATGGATCCGTTTGGGGTGTGACGAACCCCGCGTGGCGAAATATTGACTGGATGTCATAACACGTGAAAACTTGACCTATTTTGCCATGTTATTACGAGACATGGCGGAGGCAAAGACTAACAAGTCTAGTTCGGTAGTGACGCACTGACACTTTGGGCCAAGGGCTCGGTACTAACATATGATAAACAGCATGACACACTTTTATTACTATATGTATATCAAAACCTGTGAACTCACCAACCATTGTGTTGACACTTTTTTTAAACTTGTATTCTCAGGTAACTAGCGTGGCTAGCAGGAGGACAGGAATGCACACTTTAAGGAACGAGCAATTAGGAACTTACATGCATTCTGTCTTGTCATTTGAAAACAATTTACTTTCATTATGATAAAACAATGTTATGTTAAACTATTTACATTTCCGCTGCATTTTTGTCAAACACTTGATTTTCCGCTGCATTATGATAAGACAACTTTTATTCCGCTGCAAACTATCTTATTATGTGTATGTGTCAAACAATGGATTTGTAAACGCATATAGAGGTATTCTATATGACCTTGAGCTGTGATTCTGGACACGTCACATCCACGTGGACATACGCCACAAGTGGGAAATTGGGGGTGTGACATAAATTCTAAAACTCTAAACAAACCCTTAGTCCATCAAGCTCAAATTCAAGAACCTAAATTCAAAGTGAAATCAAAGGAACTAAAGCTAAGATCATGTTCAAGATAACTAATTCAGTGTGGTGATCATAATCAAAGGATCCTATTCATAAATCTATAATCATTGTGAAATCATGAAGTTCTAAAGATCAAAATCAATAGACTCAAGGAAATCAAGGAAATCATAGTTGTGTGTGAATCATTGAAATAATGAAATCATTAAAATCTAGTGAAATCATTAATGCTTGAGTCAAGGTGGATGTCAGTTGTATGGAAATCAAGACCACGTGTAACACACATAAAGTCCCAGCATAAATAGTAGACTCTTGTCGTCAAGCTATATGGGCAATAACGTGAACTATCTAATGAAATCAAAATCAAGAGAATCAAAGAGATCAAGAATCAAAGGATATCTGTAAAGTCCCGGCATGTACAGTAGACCAGTGGGTCAAGCTGATATGGGTATCATTAAAATCCCGGCACGCTCAGGTAGACTCCTTGTGAGTCATACCTGATATGGGTCACGTGTGAGAGGGTACAACTTGAACAACCACGAACAACTAAGTCTAATTAATTGAGTCCAATAAGACCCAATCATCATGTCTTAGTTGTATTTAAATGCTTATTTATTTATTCAATTAAACATTTAATATTATATTCCTATAATTGATTTTTGGGAAATCATGTATTCATGATGAACTCACTATATCAAAGGTAAATCTATTTATGGGAACCAGAATTTAACTAGAGGTGAATGGAGTGAAACACTTAATTATCATTAACAACAATATGTTAAGCAGTCCGGTATGTGGTGGGATGTTGGCTGGGGCTTGTTCCCCTACATATGCCCTATATATAAGCATACTTGATTGAATAGCATAGTTGGTTGTTAATGAGGTTAAGGTTGTCATTTCGGGGAATCAAAGTAACCATCTTGTAACATCTGTGCCGGAAACGTCGCCGGAACAGTGATCTGAACAGTGAAATGCACAGTAACTCAGGTACACACTTCGAGAAACCATGTTTATGCTATTACACTTAAGGCTTAACAGTAAACTATCATGCTATTGTTTCTGAAATCTGATTTAAACTTTACAGTTTAACAGTCAGAAACACGTTAGACAAAGCTGAACATACACACGGATGCTTGTTGTTATGCTAATATGTGTAAACGTATGCGAGGTTTAAACAAAACAGAACTATAATGGTTGTTGTTGCAGAATGCTAAACTGACGAATTATTCGTAGAGGTGACGATCTGTACGAATAAATCTGAAAGATTAACGTTCTGAAATAATGACTGAAATGTAGAAAACAAAAGTCGGAAAGCAAAACCATCGTCGTGTTTGTTCGGGTGACGATTCGAACGAATACGCGCGATGGTGACGCGTTCTGACGAAACGAAAACGAAAACGACACGAACGATAATAAAATTAAGAAAAATAATAAATCTCGTTTTACAATTTTGAAGCTCATCAAAAATAAAGAAATAAACTATTTTATTGAAACACATAAAATACACGCGTTACGTTCTGGAAACGCGACGAAAATGCGAACCGAGCAACCGAAACAAACCCGAACTCACTCGGGTTATAAATACCCTAAATGAGTTCATCTACCTCATTTCTCTCTTCACTTTCTCTCTCTAAAACACCCATTTCCGGCTACACTCTCTCACTAGATTTCAAACCTTCAATCCACTATAACTCACTCGTTTCTTGATGAAATTGAGTGATTCTTGAACCCAAACGAAGATCTTGATCTCTACTAAACAAAAGTACAAAGGATCCGCTCGAAAAACAGCCTGAAACGAGGTAATCTGAGCCTCAAAGTAGCGATTTTAGGGTTTTCTAAACCCTTATTTCGAACCCACCCTCTTGACCGGCTTCGAACCACCCAACCCTAGGGGAACGCTCACTAACACCAAAGGATGATGTAGGAACAAGCATTACACTAAACCAAGGTCGTCTGGCTTGAACCTTAGGGCTGCACCTGTGCGAAAGTGTCTTGGCCGAATGATCCTCACAAGTGGGCCGAATGGCATCTTTCGGTCGAATGGCCTCACCCTACTTTCGGTCGGCTCAGCTCTTTCGGCCTAAGTCATTCGATCGGTGTGACCCCATTCGACGCTAGCCATTCGCCCTCACACATACTCGGTTAAGCTCTCTTTCGGACATTCCCCATTCGCTCGGATCTCATACGGCCAGACCTCATGCGGCTAACCCATTCGACCTAGCTTCGGCCAACCCATTCGACCACCCTTATTCGGCCAACTTCATTCGGCCAAGGATATTCGACCAGGGTTGATTCGGGTAAGGGTTAGGGGTTAAAACCACCAAGTAACTTTGAATGTAGAGTATGCATGGGGAAGAACATGTTGTGCATGGAAGGCTACATAAATCCCCATGTGTGTCAGTATGGGGAATTCATTAGTATTTCTCTTAAACAAAAGGGAAACCAAACTAGTTTTAACAAAAGTGATAATTTTATGAATTATTTATGATTCATTACATCCATGTTTTACTAAAGGAAAACCAATGCAACAACTGTAAGGATTATGAGTACTTCAAACACAAAGCACGAAATATCGAAGACTTAACTAAGTTTTATAGTGTTAATTTCTAACACCTAATACTTAGTTAATTATTCAGTCATTTACAACTAAGTTAGATAGTTCTATGGAACTTCTAAGTTAGGTTGTACATACTAACAATGCGAGACAACAAAGGGAAGCTAAGACTAAATCCTAGGCTTAAGAGTTAATCAAATGGGTTAACCTAAGCCTAATAAACAAATACATAATTTTATTAAGATATAATATGCTTTTAATAAATGGAATCAATGATAAATGATGTGTTGCAAAACACATCTGTTTTCTATTTGCTTTTAATTGTTTTTGTACAGTTTTATTTAACTTTAGAGTCGATTGATGCTGGTTCTTCACAATTTGGTAATTTCATGCTCGCAGGTAATAAACATATCAATTTTTAGCAAAAGATCAAGAAAACGAGCTCCCGGTTGGAAAAAAATGGACCCGAAGACAAAAGAAGTCAAAAGCTGAAAAAAAGACCTTGTCGCGCTACGCGACAACCACAGGAAACCCTGTCGCGATACGCGACAGGTGGAAATGACTGAAATGTCCCTCACTTAATAATGCCGGTTGACCCGACTATTTTGTCGGGTAGTGGAACCCGTCGCGCTACGCGAAGGGTTAAGAGGAACCTGTCGCGGTACGCGACAGGGTTAAAAATTCAGAAAGTCGAGTTTATGTTTCCTGAAACGGCTGGAGGCTAGGGGATTCGATATCAGACGATCTAGGACGAGGTTAGAGACGGCCAGAGTCGATTGGAAGCGATTGGGAGGCTCTTGAAGCGAGAGATCGAAGGATTGAAGCCCCGGGATTGTTCCTTAGGGTGTTAACCATTCGGTTTTCTCGTTCTTGGTTTCATTCCTGATTACTATGTGTTTCAAGCTTTGTAAACTTGTTATGATTTCTGTTTTGACAATGTTTCTTGGCTAAACTCTTAGAACTACTTAGGTTAGATGATTATGCATGTTTGATTTTGGTTTATTTTGGTGTTGGAACATTATGATGTGATGGATTTATGATTTAAAGACTTGGTTTTGAATATTGGATGTGTATGTGTGTTTTGGATTGTTGAATGATTGATATTATGTTCCTCATGTGTCTTGGCGATTGTCTGTCGTGAAATAGGTGCATGCTAGAATCAATTACTGTGTGTTCTTGATTAGTGGATGAGTTGCTTTGGCCGAGTGATTCATAGGAGTGTTTTATTATGATTTAAACGATTAAGATGTGCAACTAACTTTAATATCCGTGAGGTGAGAAGTTGTCGATAAGTCTTGGTTTTTAGCGTATTAGGTTAGAGACTTTGTGAGAAGACCAATCTAATTTGTCTATTAAACCCTGTTTATTGAGTCCAATAGGAAAACCCAAGTTATCCCTAGCATTTAAGTGAACTGTGACTTTCGCGCCGTGAGGTAGATTGTTTAACAGTTATTTCTTAGGTGTTTATGAGATTATTGTACTGTGAGGTAGATAATCTAGCGGATATTTCATAAATAGTTGGATGACCTGTGAGGGAAATCCATGTGTCTGGTGGTTTAGCGGCTTTTAGGATCTTTAGTTGACTATCCTTGAGAAGGGTCGAGGGTGCTCTATATTTCCTTTGGGTTTAGTATTTTAAGATCCCGGTATCACATTAGTTCCATCCCTGATAGAACCTTGTCAAGCATGTATATGATTCAAACCTAGGTAGTGCTGCTTTTCTTCTCTGATTTAGTCTTTGGTTGTTCGTCTGTTTTCATTTCTAAGTGTTTATTAAATATTTTAGTTGTTAGTAAAAACCCCCCCTTCCTTAATATTATTTTATTTAAGTACAAATTTTTGTATAGATAAGTCCTAGAGTCTAGTTAGTACAGTCTGTAGAAGTCTGTGGGTTCGATATCCGGACTTACTTTTGTCTTGCTTCATACGATAGGTACACTTGCCTGTCGGTAGCTTAGGTTTTAGAGAGTCTAGATTTATTACTTAGTGTCTAGTTTAGAGTCGGTTTTTAGTTAGTTTTACAGCTAAGCTCCGTCGACATCAATAAACTTTTTCTAATTTATTTAAATGATTTATAACTTAAAATTTAATTAAAACAAACTTCTTTGCAACCATTTAATCAAGGTCTTATGGGATCATGGGTCATTAATGATGGGTAATACCTTAGACCAACTATATGAAGTCTTTGAAAATACATTAGTGAAATAGGACACTTAGTTGCACACCACGACCAAAACCCTAGTCTGCGTCTATTATAATGACTCATCATATTCAAACTTCTTAAAACAACTCAGGTGCTGAAGAAACTTAAGCTACAACAAACGAGCGCGCATTTTCTGTAGTAATACATACTTAGCAACACGTGTGAGTTCATTGTCCCTTTTCAAACTATTTTGAGTTTTTACTTCGGGACTGAGAAGCATGTTAAACCTTTTAAACAAATGTTTAAATGTTGTAATTATACTTTTAAACTTATTCAAACTACTAATGCTAAATGCTAATGCTACGGGATTATGCTAAATGCTAATGCTATGGGTTAATGCTAAATGCTATTGCTACGGGATTATGCTAAATGCTAATGCTACAGATGAATGCTAAATGCTAAACGCTAATGCTATGGGTTAACGCTAAATGCTATTGCTACGGGATTATGCTAAATGCTAATGCTAAATGCTAAACGATAATGCTATGGGTTAATGCTACATGCTAATGCTACGGGTTTATGCTAAATACTAATGCTACGGACTAATGCTAATGCTAACACTAAATGCTAATAATTCTATGCTAATGCTATATACATACATACTAAATGCTTGAAATGCTCAGAATGCTTAAAACTTTGTATGCTTTATATGCTTGCCATGCTAAAACAACGGTTTGGCCTCTCAGTGCTTGCCTTACCGGTTGTGAAGCTAGTACTTGTGCACAAGATACGTAAACGCTATGCTATTTGAATGCTATAAACTTGTATGCTAAAACTATTGGCTATGGTAGAACATACTGTTTTGGTCTCTCAATGCTTGCCATAGGTTGTCTACCATAGTCGGGACTTGAAGGAACAGACCGTCGGTCTCTCAGTGCTTGCCATAGGTTGACCTTTATAGTCCGGACTAGAGGAACAGACTGTTAGTCTCTCAGTGCTTGCCATACAGTAATTCCTCATTGTCCACTCATGCTTGTGATATGTGACTAGGATGATTCTGGATTTCTCTAACTGACTTTGTGTCCTCTTAGAAATCCTTAATCAAAACACCGATGTTGCTAACCACAATTAAATCCTATATGGATTGATACTGGACTCCTTAGGGTGTTCAGTTGTCCATAAAGGTAACTCTCAAAGCTAGACTTGCAGATGCTATTGGTGTGCGTGTTGTAATTTACAAACAAAATGCTAAAGCTATGATGGGAATGGGAATGGATGGTTGGTAAAATGCTTAATTATTATTAACAACAGTGTCATATGCGAATTAGTATGTGGTGGGATGGCGTCTGGGCGGGTCGTAGGCTCGACTCAGGGGTATGCCCTATATATAAGCATACCGATTTGGATATCCCATGTGGAGTTAATAAGATTAAGGTTTTATCGAAAGAGGTTTGGTAAAGCTATTTTCTTTAAACTTATAAACTACATGAACTCACCAACCATTGTGTTGACCTTGTTTTATTTCATGCTTTCTCAGGTGACGTACAGGAATAGACTAATGCTTCAGGATTGCATGCTAGGCTGCCCAGATAGAAGACCTAGTAGATTTTGAAAGCACATCTTTTGTTGTTGATACGAATCACTTTTGGTGTCTTGTACAGTTACAAGATAGAAAACAATTGATTCTTTTGATAGGTTTATTCAGTTAAATTACTAAACATTGACAAATGTAATTTAACTTTGTAATCCTAGTTAATGCTTTATTGTGCTTAATTATTCTTAACATTGATGCTGTGTAAACAATCTGATCGTCAAGATTATCACACACGATATCGCGCCCCGAGAACCTTCGGCCCGGCGGGGAACACGATCCATCCCGCTGGCTCAGGGTGTGACACATCTTCAGGGTAATCAAATACTAGGAATTAAAGGTCATAAAGTCAAAGGTATGGGATGAAATGCTTAATTATCACCAGGAACAATATGTCATGTGATTTGGTATGTGGTGGGATGTTGGCTGAGGCTTGTTCCCCTACATATTCCCTATATATAAGCATACTGAATTGGATGGCATAGGTGGTTAATGGTGAGGTTAAGGTTGTCATTCGGATTATTCAAACTCATTTTTTTTATAAAACTATATGAACTCACCAACCATGTGTTGACTTTATTTTTTCATGACTTCTCAGGTGACTTCTCAGGTCAACTAAGCAATTATTGCTTTTGAACTAGGATTTCAGTTAGAAGACCTAGCATTTTTGGACCTGCATACTTTTGGACATCATTACACAATTATTTTGTATATCTTGTGCAGATACAAGATAGAAGATTATGATGTGATAGTAGATTTACATTGTTAAATTATAAACTTAACTAATGTAATTTAACTTTGTAATTCTATTTTATATTAACAGTTTCTCATTTATATATCATGTGCATTGTAAACAATCTGATCATTCCGATTATCACTCTCGATATCGCGCCCCGGGAACCTTCCGCCCGACAGGGACTCCGATCCAACCCTGCCGGCTCGGGGTGTGACACCATGGTTCGTAGCTAAAACCACAACAAGATGTCGAGCGGGTGCTCAATAAGGCTAAAACACACAATGTCTTGCGACAAGGACATTGGGAAGGGGCAAACACTGAACTCGTCAGCTCGGTTACGGGAGCCCAGGAGTTATAATTGGACAGTTGGTCGGGAACTAATACACGACATTGTTGGAAGGAACAATGTTCGCACTAGATACCAATATTTTACACCCAGTTTGGGACATAAATATTATTTAACTCTTTTTATGCAAACATTTGAATCGTTTGAGATACATTACATGCATTTTTAACAAATAAACTTGTGAACTCACCAGCGATATGCTGATACAGGGAGTGGAGCTGGGGGCTAAATCTTTGGAGACATATAGTAAAGTTTATGAGAGATAGACTCAACAGTGTGATACATAGCATAGTATATGTGTGTAATAGCATAGTATATATGTGTGAAACTCAGTTAAAACTGTTATTACATTAGGCTTGTGGCTAATGTAATTGTAACATTGCTCTGTAATATAGAAACATATGTGTCTTTTGTTGTAAATCATAACTGTACGTGAAACCTTGAAAGTGACACCGTACGCTTCCGCAACGACAAGGGTGTGACAAGCGGCCCTTAGCGGGAACACCGCCCCCCTCGTCCACGGGTCCCGCCCGATGAGACTCCACGGCCCCCGCTCCCCGCTCTCTTTCTCTCTTCCTCGCTTTCTTATTGGTCCAATGGAATAGTGGGGAATGGTTTTCAGTGGGGTGACCACTGTGGGGTTTAAGGTTTTCAATAGGGTGATTACGTGGCAGAAAATTTCGGTGGGGAAGGATTTTTAGTGGGGTGACCGGTGTGGATAGTCTAATAGTGTTAAGTTTTATGTATACTACTTGCATTTAGTTAGAATTTACAACGGTTGGTTGGATTTGGCAGGAAATTAGAATGGTTGACGAATTTGGCCAACCGATTAGTATCGCTTAGGTTTGCCTAGTCTTAACATTAACTGCCTAGTGATTAATTGAAAATTTCTATGTTCACTTTTGATCAACGATTCTGATTATCAATTGACGACTAGTCACGATTTTTACAAACATGTTCATATATATTATGCAAACAACTTGTGAGAAGTTAAAACAAGTAAATTATATGTGGCATATGATATAAATACCATCACATAAATATTTTATAAAAAATGTTCATTCTACATATATATATATATATATTCAATTTTTATGATTTTAATAAATGATCTTTTTTAATGTTTAATTTATTATTTATTTTTTTTATAAAAACGTTCTTCTATAAAATATTATTTTAATCAAAAATAAGAAACTTTATTCTTCTAATAACTTTTGTTTTTAATTTTTACCAGTGTTTTTAATTTAATAAAACATTCCTTTTAATTTTTATTGAAACTTTCTAAAAGTAAGTAAAAGATATAAAACAAAATACTAGAAATAAACAGAAAATTAAAGTAAATTATTTGAGGGGAGAAGGATATGACAAATACAAAGAGGGTATGTTTTAGTCTAACTCAACAATAAAATGCTTGTCGTTATAACAAGCTCAAACACGTAGGTGGGATCCTAATTTTCTAATTCTTTATAATTGTGTTATTTCTTTAAAAAGCTAAATGTTATTCAAATTAAGCAATTATCAATGTATCATAACAGTATATATTTTTTTATTTGAGTCAATACAAAATAATTATATCGGCTTTTCTAAATTCAACAATAGCCTGGTTCCACCGCATAAGTGATATGGTGGGTAGGTGGCTTGTTGTTATACAATAAAATAAAATTGGTAATTTTTAATATACGATTTGTAATAATTTATAATAACTTCAATATCTATTATAAATATCTCATACGATAAATTATTCTTTATTATGCCCACAGGAGGGGATATGGGAAAGCATAATTGTGCGTGATCATAATTCATATACAATGTTTTTAGCCAAGTGACCCTTCAAGTCAAATAGCATTAGTGAATTCTTCTCAGTTAAACTAAGAAGAAAGAAAAAAAATTAAATTATTGGGATAATATTATAACAACAAAGATGTGAAGGAAAACTTACGTAATTGGAAATCGACATAAAAGATCTAACTTGTTAATAAAAATAAAGTTCGTATTTTTATAGTTTTGTGAACTTAGAATAAGTGAATCACTTAATTAAAATCTTTTTTTGTGAAAGTAATAAACATAATACGTACGCAAAGAAGAAGAACAATGAGTATTCTTTTCATCAGAAGACCCTATTTTAAGTATAACATCTATTACTTTATTGAAAGAAAAAGTTTAATATACTTATATATAATTCTTAGTCTTTGTTTACTTTTTTAGCAACTCGATCTTTTAAGTACACCTATTTAATCCATGTGCACCTAGCACCCTATTATGAGCATCTAATTCTTAATTATAAGATAGAAGGATCACTAATACTCTGAGGCCAAAGCCATGTGCCATTTTTTAGTGAAGTTAAATTTTTGTAACATCTCTTTATTATTAAACTATGTTAGTACTCCGTGTATTACACGGGTTGAATACAAAAATATAATAAAGAATTAGTGATATGATCAACATAGAGGTTGATTATTCACTCTACTACCTTCTATGATCAACATAGAATTTTATTATCCATTTAAATTTCTACATCTAACATTTCTCCTAGAATCAAAAATTGAGCTTCTACTATTGTAAGCTTAGTAGTTCCCCACATGTACTACTTATGTTGTCACTATTCTCAACCACTCTCAAACAATGAGTATAAAAACAATAGGGCTTGAACCTTATCATCAAACTTAATGTCATTAAATAGTAACAAATACAAAACCAAGTTGAGGTTATTGATATGAATTGTAACTCTGATTCACCCTCTTTAAATCTTTGTATTCATTAGTCCATGTAAAACAAAGAACTTAATTGTTGCAAACAACTTCCCATAACTTTTCGATAGTGTTTTTATCGTACCATTACATGTGATTTCGTTCATGATGTTAAAAGTCACACTTTTTGACAGTTAGAGCATAATCACTGCCTAGACTTTCTTATCTCACTTTTCCTAACCTACTTGTGTTATAATTTCAGTCACTACACTCTGAGGTAACGATCTTGCCTTTGCATTAATTGTCGTTTTAAATAATACAAACAAACAAACAAACAATTTCAGGCTTTTCCCTTGTTAGCATCACATCCAAATCTTTCTAACATAATAGTACTTCAATCTACTTTTTCAACCAACCGAATTCTTATTCATATAATTTCTCAATCATAACTTTATGCATTATGCTATTAAAATAGGTTATTGAAAAACGAGATAAAAAAAAAAGAAAAGAAAGATAAACATGACAATGGCTCATGCTTGAAATTAATGGCTATTCTACTGAACCATGTGTAACAAATCTACATGTTTAAACTTCATCATAATAAAGATTTAATAACAAAAAAAAAAACTTAAACTTCAAACTGACACAATATAACCTAACAACATTGTTGGCGTTGTTTCATAGTCTAAAAAACCAGACTCTTCTAATTTAACAAATGTTCTTTGCCAAAATTAGATTTTATCCCGGCATATATTTGCTTGTGAAAACTAATTATAATAGTAAAACTATGACTTTTGGTGATTGTCTGGTGACCATTTGTTACTAAACTATTGACGGTGCTCGATGGTCAATTGCTTATAAACAAAACCCTAATTAATGAGTTGAAACTATCGAGTGCGAAAAATTCAGTTCTTACAAATAAATACTCAATACCCAAGTAGGCTTATCAAATAGATCGTGATCTGATCAATGTGGCTGGGAGGTCAAACCTTAACATGCAAAACAAAAGTTCTCCACGATAGAACTAGAAACCTTGGCCGAGTGGCGTTGACTTATGACAGCTACAACGGCAAAATAACACCAGCGATCTATAAGCAACTCGTGATTTTCTCATGTTATCGATCAAGAGTCTGTCACTTTGATACCACTTGTTAGGTATCATACGAACACAAACATGAAATGATCTAAAGTAAATTAACAAAATGGGAATTTGATGTGGTTTTGTCTAAACTAACATATGTCCACGACTCGCAATTGTAATTCTTTATTTAGTGATATAACTAATAAAACTGAGCAAGGATTGGTTGTCTTAGTCTTCATCGCCTATCTTGTTATTCGTATACTTATATATATTTTATATACGGTGTAACAAACGTGTCAAGTAAAATAAGTTTGTTAGTTTTAAATTAAATAAGTTAATAGAAATTCATTAATTGAATTAACTATGCCCACTAAATAAAGAAAATATCAATTTATAAAATATTAAAATCTGGTCTCTCACTCCACATATTTCACGACATTTATAAAATATCTATGCATATTAAAAGCACTTGTTGTTATTCGCTCGTTTCTACAATAATTGGTTTACAAGATCAAATTTACCTGAAGCGTACAAAAGGGGGTCGATATGCACAAAATGAATAGTGACTGGGTGTGGGGCATGACATGCCATTGGTGGCAACCATGAGTTTTAAAATAAAAAAATATATATTATAGATACAAATATTGTTCTTTTATAATATTTACTTTTTTAAATGTGTTTTTTTGTTTAATAATTAAAATATTATGACTAATTTATGACTAGTTCACGTGATAAAGCTTGTTTGTTAGATGAAAGGCTACAAACTCAAGCAATATGCAGTTTAGAACGGTCTATAAATAAGAGTGATACGTTTAAATTTTTAATTCACAACCCATTCTTATCGTATTAAATGCATCACTTTATAACAAAATTAATTAGCCAAAGCAGTAAATTTGGGACGGGACCGACTTTATATATAGAATTTTAAACAATTGCTTTAAGACCGTACCTCGTTAGGCCCCAGATATATCTTTTAATATTTAAAAATTATTATCTTTCTTTGTAATATATTGTTATTATTTATATCTTGTTTATTATATATTTTGGTCTTTTTGTATGCATATACACCCACGTATATAAAATAAAGATAAAAAATATAATTTTTAATTTCGCAAAGTATAAACTTTATTAATTATCATATCGATCTCAACTAAAGACAAAGGAGTGCGGTAGTTAGCTTAGAAGTTTTTGTTAATCGAATAGGTCTCAAATTTATTTTAATTTAAGCTTCGAAATATCACACCTCAGGTGATTTGGGAAAGTTCAAAAAAAAAGAAAAAAAAAACAACTTTGAGATGTTTTTTGTAGGAAAAAAAATCCACACTTTATGGGATTTAAACATTCGATCTCTTAGATAGAAGAGAAGCACCTTACAATAGCTATTGCAGATCGGCTTGACTATTTTTGGAGTATTAAGCAAAATAAAAAGTCATGGGCCTTCTATCACATTTAGGTTATGTTTAAAAAAATTCTCCTTTTATTCGGCATTAGGACCGTCGATAATAAACTAAAAGTTTATATCTGGTCGAGTTTAAAAAAAAAAATTGTTTACGTTTACGTGTATAAAATATTTATATTAAATTTATTTTTCTTGTTTTTTAGATACAGATTATTTAATAAAATGTTCATAATCATTTTCACTAAAAAGATCTTTTACAATTGAATATTAAAATGGTTTATGTGTGCTTTATAGCATCTTTTATTCTCTTCATAACCAAAAGCAAAAATAAAAAAATTAAATACAAAAAAAATCAGTGCATATAAAAAATTTAAAAAAATTAAAGGGTCTATTAAATTATCCATATTATGCAAAATATAATTATATTAAATTCTATAAAAATAATAATAATTACATGTATGTATTAATAATACATTTGTTTGAATAAATTATATATTTTAAAAAAAGGTCTAAAATTTATGATTTTTACCTAGCTAGCTAAGACAAGGAGACAGGAGGCCCTTTTGATATGAGGTTTAAATTTACGTACAAGAAATGTTCACATGCAAAATGACAGTACAGATTTACACTGTGGCCGGCCCCGCCCGCCATCCCTCCGCCGGTGGCACCGCCACGTTCTTGACTCCGGCAATGCAGCTTCATTGAATCCTCTGCCAACATAAACTATATATTTCAAATTAATTCTTGAAAAGTCAAAAAGAGTCAAATCTTTTTTTTTTTTAATTAATAACTAGCTTGATTAGAAACCAATTGTTTTTTGCGTTTTTATTAAAAAAATAGAAAAGGCAATTAATTTCTCAAAAACTGGATTTGTAGGTAAAATTGATTGAAATAATTTTAATGGTAATAAATAAAATATTTTATATCATGTCTCTGATTATTTATTTTTTAAATTATTTTTATTCCTTAATATGTTTTTTGATTTTTATATTAATATTTGATTCTTATAATTTTCCTAATTATAGCTTATTTTTTTATTCCAACTTACTTTTCATTTCACTACTAAGAAATATATTATTAATTGAAATATTGTAATTATTTTATCTTGTGTAATACATGAATTTTTATTCTAGTGTCTTGTAAAAGAAGTCAAAAGGTTATATATATTTTCAAAATTATTTAATTATGATAAATAAAATAAATATTTGATGAGAAGGGAAACATGGAACAAATGGACTTCCACCTACGTTAGTATTAAAACAAAACAAAAACTCCATGTACAATGCACCATCCATCCTCTTTTTTCTCAAGAAATATTTGAAAGAAATAATGAAAATAAAAACACACCGACTTTGATGTTAAAAAGTAGACCCCTTTCTAACAAATAATGCCATAATATATGACACCATGCATGACAATTATCTTTTAATTTGTGGGGTAAAACAGTATTTTCTTTTGCTTCATGATGCAAGGTGCCCTGTATCTTTCTTTTAACAGTAAAATCGAATATTAATATATTATTATTACTTTTTTAAAATCTAAAGCAAACTTTTAAGAAAATATGCAAAGATATAAGATTATAAACGAATTAAAATTGAAATATATAATTATAAATTGTCCATTATGACATGTTTAACATTTCACAACTTTACTATAACATATTTAAATCCTGGAAGCCTTTGATTTTTAGATGTGAACCTTTTCAATATTAGACTTGTGAGTAAAGAAATAAATTGTGTGAGTTAACACACTAACTTGATTTCATTAACCATTAATTCAACATGTTTGTTATGTTTATAATTTAAAAATACTGATAACTTGTATTATAAATTATAATGATGAAAATAACCCTTTTTGTTAAATAGAAAAAAAGTACCCGTATTTTCTTCGTACCATCATTACCACTCACTTTCTAAACCATCACAATCAATAATCCGACATCTTCCTTCTCTCTTATCTTTTTCTTTCTTTCTTTTTTTTTTCTTGAAAAAACAAAGATTTTGATTTTTTTTTATTTTTTTTATTTTTAATTTGTTAAAAAGTATTGTTTATAATGGACATGAAGGCTCTTTTGATCATATACTTTTAGCATGGTTGTAATATACACAAAAAGTTGAATGAACAACTATTGGCCATGATAAAAAGTAATTGACCAATCCCTTAAAGTCAAACTACATTATTATATATAAATATACCTTTTTGAACTTTTCCCTGAATGATTACGTTAAAAGAAAATAAAAATGTGTTAATACACAATGCCTAGTTCCATATGAAATCGACACGTCTACCACACTCTTTGGTCTTTGCCGACTCTATCCTTTTTTATTTTATTTTTTTTTTGTTTTTTTTTATCAAATATCGTACAAACAGACATTTTAAACATGTAAAGTAACGTATTGTAATAATTATTATTAATATTATTATTGTTATTATTTCTGTCTTGATTAATATAATTATTGCACCAGGAGAGTTTATCAATATTTCGAAGACAATTAATTAACAAACGAAATGAAGGAAAGCCGAAATTGAGTTGAAAGAATTGACGGAATTAGGCAACAAGGGAACAATTTTTCCTTAATTTGTTTAGTATTAGAATGATTAAGACGTTTATTCGTTAAACATCTTTGATTAATTAAGAGATGGATTTGACATGAAAGATTGCATGCATGTTTATGTACTTTTAACAGTGTAAATTGATGAGATTATTGTCAAAAATATAATTAATATGTTTGCCACATGTTAGTCTAAGATGGAAAGAAAAACATGTGCATATAACTAGTAACAGGTAAATACAATCTTATGAACAATTTTTCCATATGAACATCAATATTATAAATATTATAACAGTAAAAAACGTACGGGGTAAAATAACATATTTGGTATTAATGATCATATTTGTAACCAAAATGTTTCTGTTGCAAATTACAAAATGTAAAAATAAATAGTCAAATAGACTTGAATGGACCATTTAAAATAGGTGGTTATAGAATGACGTTTTATGACAATTACGACGGTTATATGGTGGTTTCTGACAACTAATATAGCTTGTTATGGTTACGGAGGTTACGTACTGGCTTATGACGATTACGATAGATCTGACAATTTTGGTGATTTTTTACGGTTACAATGATTGAGGTTGAAGATTAAATAACACTATGGAAATCAATCATTTTACATCGTATATAATTACCCTACTTGCATTTGTTCTCATTATCAAGAGAAAAACTATCTACAAATTCCTTAGTTTGTGTTCCTACAAAAGTTTTTGTCTTAACTAAATTCGTCTATTCAATCTATTATTCTCATAAAAATGTCTAGAATAGACAAAGCACTAACAATCGGAATTGATCTCGGAACCACATACTCGTGTGCGAGGGTTTGACAACACGACCGTGTGAGATCATTGATAATGATCAAGGCAACAAGACAACTCCAACATACTAAGTAGGGTGTCGAAAATACCCGCACCCCAACAAGCATAACAGGGTCGAGTTAGTCTAGTTAGCCTGAATATTAATAGAAAGATTAATGGAAAGTTAAACCTTACTTAAATAGTTGTCTTTTAAAACAACCACTTTTTAATCAGCCCTGGAAATTGTACATGATTTATTTTTAAATATTTTAAAATTATATTCATTATGTTGTATTAACTAATTTAGTACTCTTCAAATATATACATTCTAGTTATTTAAATCTTACCCGTTTATTAATTATAAATTCATACTAAATTTTTTCATATTTTGATTTATGCTAGACACATATGGTTTTCTCTCACCTATGACGAATTTCCTTCTATTAGATGTAGGATATGATCGGGTAGATTTATGACCCGTCGGTGATCCAAATTGTCGTTCAGAAAAAACATATGGGTTTGATTACTACATTATTTATAGAAAAAAGATCAAATAACAAGATATTTTTGTTCTACATTTTTATGTATATTTATACTAGATTTTATTTTTTTTTATGCTGGATTTTTTTGTACTAATTAATTTTTTGTACCGATTTTTTTTTTTGTACTTAATTTTGTTTTTTGTACTACGTTTTTGTTTTTATATTTTTAACATGTCAGATATCAAACTCATATTACTTTTTTCTCTTATGCAAAAATTTATTTTTAGGTAGTGGATACCCTTGTTATCTATAATCATGTCATTTTAGAACAACCGGTTTGTATTTTGTTTTTTTTTTTTTTTCTCATAATCGGATCATGAAGACATTTGTTTGTGGATGGAGATTCGATCTTGATATTGTTTACGCTAGTTTCCATAGAATCACTTTTAAAGTTCGGAAAGGTGCATTGTGGACTGTGACAAGGAAATGATAAATGAAACGAAATGAAATAGAACAAATTTGACCAAAAAGTCAAAGATAGGGAAGGTAGGGATGGTGGTAGGCGGTGGTTGTCGGTGGGGAACAGTGGCGGGTCCTCCACCAGTTGGCTTTTTCCGGCGAACCTTTACCGCCAAATATCGACCACAGGTTCATGTTTCTATTTTCAAAGTACAACCTGCACGTGCAGACGGATTTCGTCGTTTTTTATAACAACTGACGGTGGCCGGAGATTCATCTCCGGGAGAATTTACTTGCTCGATGGCGTCGGATCAATAGATGAATAAAAATAGGTTAATTGTTAACAACTTTATTAACGAACACTTGAATCTTTGTGTTTTTTTTTTGTATTCGTAATCACAACATAAACTTATAAAGTTAAATGTTTTTAAATCATACTTAAAAAGTTCTAGATGTTGTGCATTTTATAATGCCAAGTTATAAATCATACATCACCTACTCATAAAACTGATTTGATATAAGTCTCATACATTTTAATGTAATTGATTCTCCTTGAGGGCCAGCGTACTCATTGATTACGACTGGCTCCTTCCAGAATCCAGACCATCACTCCGAATTGGCTTTGATATCACTTTTATAGACTAAACAAGAAAACTCAACATCGAAAATTGGTCTGATAGATGAGAGAGCTCATTTGACCAATAAACCTTCATTAATTGTCCATATGACCGATGTGTGACAAGTATCATACCTTACAATGGTTTTGATCCGTTAGAGTATCAAATAAGATTCATCAAGCTTGACTAAAAAAATTACCATAAATACTCTTAAAGCTTGAAAAATGATTAAAAATTAAAAAAAAAATTAATAATTGAGTCGACTAATTTATAAATTTATACTTGGGTAGTTGGGTGGTCATAACTCATACGTTCCAAATATTCATATATTTGTACTCGATAAAGTTAAATACAAATTTAAGATAAAAAAAAATTAACTCGAAGTTGCTTTATAAAAGTTTGATTTGTAGATGCCATTAAATTTTTTATAATATTTATTAGAATTCTTTATAATGAAACTATTACTTAACAAACTTTTCAAAAATACCCCTTATATATAATAATGATTATTATTTATTAAAAAATATATATTTATTAACAATGATTATTGTTTATTAAATTTGATATAAAAACAAATACATGAATACGTTTCCCAAACTACGATCCGTGCAAAAATATAAATTTTCAACATTATGATGTATGAAACAGTAAATATATAATCATTATACCAAATCATACACAAAATGGGATATATTCCGACCCTACATTGTTCTTTAAATTAACTTTTAAAAAAGATATTCATCAAACGTATACATTATTATTATAATATTATACTCATGAATTAATGATGGCAAATTGGCAATTTTGTTTTAATATATATTTTTTAATGTTTAAAAATCCAGCTGTGTCATATGACATTTTGTGATGTGGAAATGCTACCAATATTGGTTTGAAATTGATAAACACAATCGACAAAAATACGACATGTAGAATCATTATGAAAGCTCCAAAAATCTTGCATAAGACCCACGCTTGAATGTACGAGTTAATATCAATTTTAAAAAAATAATAAAAAAAAACAATCAGGTTTTGTATATAATAAGTTAATAACATAACCGTTGGTATATATCAATTTGAGTAGTCAAACTAATTCTTCGTTTGATGTATCAACTAATAGAAAATTGGAATGGTCCAAAGGTCAATACAAACCTGAGATCCTTGTAGTTCCGCCTGAGGTGCACAAATCTGGATCTTGGCCCGAATCGGTTTGGGTTAATCCAACAAAAGTTAAAACTAATTTGGGTTGAAACCGCTTTTTGAGGGGGAAAGGATCATGTTTCGTTCTAGTTTTGAATTATGTTAAAATTAGTTCGGTTTGTGTTGATAAAAGTTTCAATGCAAATAAACCAAAATCAATTTCAACCTTATGATTGGGTTGGTTTCTAACCGATTCCTATCAAACCGTATTTTTTCCGGTCATAGTTTGGGTCATTTGTCGGTTTTGGTTATATAGTAATAGAACATCATGATGCAAGCTAACAAACTTGTTGGTTGATATGGGAGTTGCAATCCCCTAAATAAGCTACATGCAATAATAATTATTTACGTAAGATTAACTGCATTAAAATGCATGTGATACACTTTTAAAATTTTATTATTACATACAACATATTTCATATCATCATTGTTGAATGTAAATTACTTTTTAATTTAATGTAACTATATGTAATTAAAACAAGATTATAAGAAAATTTACATTTATCTCATAATACAAAATTGTTTCTTTTAAAGGTAGTCCTGATATCAATAATACTTAATATGATTTTTATAACAAAAAGGTATATTATATATTGTATGGTTTCAAACAAATAAATTGAACCTTAGTTTATTTTTTTATGTAAATCTCTACAAGTAAACCATGTATTATTAATAACTAAATACATGACACAAAAAGATAATTAGAAAGTATCATAATTTATAAACCACGAAGGTGCCTCCCAAGATAGGTTTCATTAGAGGGCGAAATTATGTATAGGTAATTTGCGCTTTTATATTGTTAACACTTAACAGCAAGGTTTGTGGTAAATAATTTGTACACAAAATGATGCAAGTTTCATGGGATTAAAAGCTATTTTTTTGGTCAAAAATGTCCTAATTTATTACCTGATTTAAAATTCCCAAAAAAAAAACTTAAGACGACCCTATGAAAACTAAAAAGGATATAAATAATTTTAAATAATATTTTCCTTGACATAACTCCTAGTTAAAACATATGGTTTTTGACTCGAATAGGCAGGTAAACCAATGATATTGAATAGAGCTGACCTACGGGTGTTCATGGTCCGGTTTCAAACAGTGAAACCATCCAAACCGGTCATTGGTTTGGTTTCGCTATCAGTTTTTTTTAAACATTTGGTATGTCGGTTTCAAAAGTTTGAAACCCTAGTGAATGGTTAGGTATACGGTTTTCATCAAAAACCGGTCTTAAAAAATCAGTCTAAACCGTATGTGTGTACATGTATATGTATAAATATATATAGATACATATATATATATATTTTTGAACGGCTTCAGGCTGAACGACTTATTTAAGCCCAAACGGGCACACATCCAAGGGCAGACCCATTTGTCACCCCTTCACCCACCAGATAAGCGGAAACCTGATAAATCCGTAAACTCTCTCCCCTGCTCAGGTTTGAACCCCTGACCTCAATGAGGTGTAGCTTCTCCCCTTCATTGCAATACCACTAGGCTAGAAGCTCTTTGGTAGATACATAGATATAATATATATACACACACATATATGTGTGTAGATTGGGTTCATGGTTTATGCGTTATAAAATAAAAAAAAAACAATTGGGCTTGGTGTAATTAGCATGTCTCAAACCATAAAATGGTCCGGTTTAATTTGGCTTTAATTTTTAACAGGCTCAAAATCTCAAAACCAAAAAATTCAAATCATAAAACCAAACCATTGATAATGGTTTAGTTTGATTTTTATTTAACGGTTTAGTTTTGGTTTTCCCCCTTTAAAAATTATTAGTAACGATTAGCTTACTGTTTTACCTAAAAGCATTCGACACTTAACAGGGCTGGATCAGGAGACAGCGTTGGACGAAGTCAATATCAGGACCCAGGAGTCAGGACTATTCAGGAGAATGGGCTGGAAACAGGACCGGGATCAGGAAACCAGGCCAAATATAAAGTTAGGCCCGGGAGGTTGGTCGAAGAAAAGGGACAGATCAAGCGACAGGGTAGGACTTAGGAGAGTAGGAGACACCGAGACACGGTCAGGCTCGGGATGGTTTCATTTATTTAAAATAAGATTTTTTTTATTCTTTTTAATTTGTTAAAACTTGTTATCAATTTGACACCTAATTATTTATGAACATTTAAATAATGTTCACAAACAGTGATACCAAAAAAACTAGTCGTTTAAGCCCTCAAGTGTTAACCAAATCCATATGACCATCCTGACTCTGTCAGCCAAGAACCCGTTGACCTTTTGGATAATGAGTGACCAATTTCTGGATTCTGGTTTTTGGCCTACAAGGTTGCAGTTATATATAGTATTTAACATTTGCAGCTAATTAACTGCTTACCATGTATATATTATCATTTGCAAAAAAGAGAGAAAAAGAATGGCAGCAAAATGAAGAAATAGAAAATGCGTCTGATCTACTCATTTCTTTTACTGTGGTTTTAAAAAAATCCTCCCACCAGTATAATTCGCTACAAAATCTTTGGTTGGTCACAGCAGTTAAAAATAATAATCGTATCACATCCAATATTAAGTTCTAATGCCATGGATTTTTCTTCGTTGTTCCACTTTTTGGTGTGGTAGAGCTTGTTTTCTGCAATAAATGTTTATACCAGATAAATATATAGTAAAAAATGAACAGTATATAAATAAAAACTTGAGACATATTGTACCGATTTAGACTTCTTTGCCTTCCCTCTGATCCTGTTTCTTTGAGGTTTTAATTTATAAATACGGACCATCCAATGGTGAGTTGTGAATACCTACATAAGGGTGAGAATTAGCAACAAAATAAACTAGGAACGTTTTTAATGAATCATTTATAGCTGGGATTTTTTTTTTTAACAGCAAATGCCCTGTCACCCGTGATCACCCTGACAAATAGATCACCCTTCCGCCCGAATAACAGAGCGTGGTGACCTGACCCACCTGTCCAGGAGGAAACCTACAACTATGCACCATGTCTAGCAAACAACCACCACCAGTCCACCACCATGCCCAATAAATCTCACTCATAGCATTGTTATTTGCAGAGCCTAGAGAGGAAAGGATGTAATCACACTTGCCTTTATTCATTGGGAAAGAAAGGCTACTTCCTGGTAACAAAGTTACAATCTGATTACACTGCTTAGCGATCATTAGTCTTTGGTGAAATTATTTACTTTTAGTAATTTTAACTTTCATTTAAATATTATATACTTATTACTACTAAAATATTTAGAGCACAAGAGAAGTTCAGAAGGAAAGGACAACGCAAAGAAAGGACAAAAACGACCTAAGCTATGTTGCTGTCCTTGCGATAAAAAACACAGCAGTTGGTTGCTATTTCTGGTATTTTTTGGTTGTTAGTTGCCAGTTGCTAGAATTAGGGATTAAGGCATTGCATCTCTGCTAACTTATGCAAAAAGCCTTCATGATTCTATGATCATAAATCTAGATGGGTCCAAAATATGAGTGGGAAAAAAAAGCTGAAGAAAGTTTAGGAACCAATATATATGAAACAAAAGATGATTTTGAGGGGTGTTTCAACTTACCTCCTCGAAATGAGTTAATTTGAAATGTTTCTTTCCAATTTCGGTCCTTCTTACTCGATCATATCCTTTACCACCATCAGTTTCCACAAACCTAGATTATAAAAGCAACTCAAGTAAGAATATAGAATAGAGCAATTTCATATATATCGTTCTAAAAGTTTAAAATTTATATTCACTCTTTATAAACAAGAAAACTCAGCTTTACTATTTTCATAACAAATAAATTCACTCCATTACTGATAATAGCCTGTTTCACTGAATAAACAAAGAAAGCATCTTTCACTGAGATTATTCACAGTAATAAAGTTGTTTTTCTTATCGTTTGGTTTAATCAGTATCAGTGAAGCACATTGTTATAAGTAAATGACTTAATTTACAATGGAAAGGATAGATACGCCAATTTAGTGTTTTAAAAGGGTAAATATGATATTATGAAACTTTGGGCATGTAGTAAATTTTGAGATTTTTGATGAATATTTATGACATTAAACAATTGATCCTTGAAAATTCTGAAAACATCATACCTGAAATAGGATAGCTTATACATGAGACTGTTAAGCATGGTTGGAGTGGCCTGAGAGTCAATCCTATATTGACCATCTCTCTATACAAACGTATGAAAATGAAAAATTACAACTTGTTTAATAAACCAAAGTGAAAATTCAGCAGTATTGTGTAACCAAGCTTGCTAAATGATAATTAATGTACAAGCCTTTCAAATGCAATTAGGTAACAAGAAAGCCTTTCTTTCAAAATATAAACAGTTACCAATTCTACATGATTAGGGTACACATTTGATTTAATTATATAGAGAGAATGACAACTGCTCTCATGCAGTCATGCCTGAAGTTGACTTCAATTGCCATAAGTCAACAAACTCTCATGTCTGCAGTTGACGTTCTAGTACCATATGAATTTCCTTTTATTATAGTCACCTAAGTACTTAGATGTTTTCGTATATAACAATTCCAACCAGATGCTCGCTAGACATTTGTAAAATTGCAAAAAATACCTCCAACTCATTAAAATGTAAGGTGCAACTGAAATTTTACATTTAGGTTTACTTGCAGTACTTCATTTTAAAATATTAGGGCATTTTTGTCACTTGACATGCTTTTGTTTAGAAGCATTATAAATGACAAAGGAATAAAGAATATATACTTGGGTGACATGCATATTTGTTTTGATATATGGGACGCCTTAATGGAAAAAATTGAATAAGATTGAGTTTGGATAATTTAATGAGTTTGGTATATGGGTGGTCATAGGAGTCTTCCACTTGCATTATCCCTAACATGTTAAGAATATAGCCAGATTCACACGTGGATAATATTGAAATAAAAAGCAGACCCTGTTAAGATTGAGGTGGTATACTTGTGTGACCCAACACCATAGCATGTTTAAGTCATAGAACTTGAAGTAATTCTTTATTGGTTGGAGGCGAATACTATGATGGAATATACAAGGTTTGCTTTAATACACGTTACACATTAGACGTACCAGGTGCTTGACTTATCTCTTGCTTTGTGCAGGGGGCGGGGAGGGGCTGGATTGCTTCACGATCTAATGTATGCAGCCTTACTCTGCACATTTGTGCAAGAGGCCATTTCTCACGGCTTGAACCCGTGGCACTAGAGGTGGCAATTTTTACCCATATCAAAGGAAATGAGTTGGTTTGGTTAAACAATTGTAGTATAATGGGTTGAAATGGGTAACATCATGATATTGAATGGGTTGAGATGGGTAGCACTTAAACTCAAAACGGGTCAAGATGGATAACCAAAAAACTATGTAAATGCAATGGATTTAAACATTTAATAATGATTAGTAACATATTTGATGAGAAAATCACTAAAAATTATACAAATGGACTATTTGTTTACTAATAACACATCTTAAGTTAAAGTAAATTGATGTTTTTTAAAAACAATCCATTTAAACCCAAACTGATTTTGCTTAAAACCCGTTCTGACCCGCACCCATCTGATAGAGATTATAACTATTTTAATATATGAGTAATAGTAGTAGTAATGGGATGTTCTAGATAAGGGTAGTTTAGTAATATTATTTAGTGTGTGTGTTAGTTGGTTATAAATAGAGGTTAAGAGTGTGAGTGAGGGTGTGAAGAATATTGTTTAGAATTGTAATTGGCTCTTGCTTTATGCAGAGAAGGGTGTAACCCTGGAACTGATTTTGTAATCAGTCGTTCATTAAATCATCATTCCATCATCTTCTTCTTTTTCAATTGTAATCTCTATTTCTATTGTGTGATTGATTTGGATCTTCATCATTGGTCCGACCTGCCTCACACCAACTATTCGTCATCTTCCCAATCGATTCCAATTTCATTTCCACGCTCTCCTCATCATCGTCGTCACCTGCCGTTCTCCACCTGCAATTCACTTCCGATTTCATCTTCAAGGGATCTTATCGTCGTCGTGGTTCTCCAATTTCAACAATCGCTGATTGATTTTCCTGACACATCGTCAAATTAATCGTCGATTTCAGGTTTTTTTCAAGTTCAATTTCATATTCGCCATTTCTGATTTGCTTCCAGTCGTCTCCTTCATATCACGTTCATTCTCTGCCGATTCTCAAGTCAATACCATTTCCGATCATCATGGTAAACCAAACATCTCGATTAGATGTTCACGATCAACAAATCGCCCAACTCCAGCAAGCCGTTAATGAAATTAAGGTTTCATTGACGCTGTTGAATGAAGAACGCTCGGAGTCCAGGGAATTTCGAAAGGTGGTGTTAGCTTGGATGAAGTCCCAAGAGGAGAAATCGGTCGATTCTTCAGGACCAGAGCTACTACAACGTTTTGGTAGCTTCGAAATTCCTCATCCTTCTGTGCAGTTCGTTCCGATCCAACAATCGGAGTTGATTTCCGAATTTCTCGAAGAGGTCGCGTATACTGGGCGCCCTAATTCTGTTGTGAGTAAGGCCGCTCCTTCTCATGTTGGTTATTCAATTGGGCCAGGGGTTATAACTGAAGATGGGCCTCAGATGTTGGGTCAAGAGGAGCCCAAACGTATTATTACACCCAAATTAATTACAAGACAGTTTTCTGTTGATGGGTCTAGGCTTTTGTATGTTGATGGGCTTCCTATGTTGGGCCAAGCAGAGTCCAAACCAAATTTCTCTTTCAAAGCCAATGATCGGAATATTAATTTCCGTTCGGATACGTATCGCAACTTTCCTTCCAAATGGGGATCGTCGATGTCAGGGGAGGCAGGCTCTATTCAGCCCCACGATCGAGGAGCGCGACATCTTTCACGCTTGAATTGGAAAGGACGTAAGAAGAAAAGGATTTGTTTGCGTTGGGGTAATCGCTATGGTTCAGCCAACCAAATTTCCTGACGGCAAAACGCAAGGCATGACGAATGATTCACTCCCAAGTCTTGAGGACAAGACTTTTAAATAAGGGGGGAGTAATGATAGAGATTATAACTATTTTAATATATGAGTAATAGTAGTAGTAATGGGATGTTCTAGATAAGGGTAGTTTAGTAATATTATTATCTAGTGTGTGTGTTAGTTGGTTATAAATAGAGGTTAAGAGTGTGAGTGAGGGTGTGAAGAATATTGTTTAGAATTGTAATTGGCTCTTGCTTTATGCAGAGAAGGGTGTAACCCTGGAACTGATTTTGTAATCGGTCGTTCATTAAATCATCATTCCATCATCTTCTTCTTTTTCAATTGTAATATCTATTTCTATTGTGTGATTGATTTGGATCTTCATCACCATCCTGACTCAAACCCATTCTAACTTGTTACCCGACCCAAACCGCCCATGTTGCCAGGCATATGTGGCACAAAGCAACAACCTTACCAATTACTACAAGGCCCGCCCTCATAAGCTATGAAGTTTGGTATCCGAGATTCAAAACACAGGTTTAGAAGATTACTCCTTCTGATTTTCTTATTGAATAAAATAAACGATTACACAGCAAACCTTAAATAGACAAAAAACAATAACTAAATCTCCTACCATTACTCGATCAGGTTTTATCCTTTAAACCTGATAGACTCAACCTTTAATAAAAACAAAACATTTACTAAATTAAAACCTTCTAATCTAGTGAAATTACAAGTTTAACCCAACAATCTCCCCCTTAAACTTGTAATTCTTCCAACTTCAGCTCCTTTTTCATCTCAGCATGCTTCTGTCTTGGTAGTGCCTTTGTTAATATGTCTGCCTTTTGTTCAGTACCCTTCACATGTTCAACCTTGATTTGATTTCTTTCAATACATTCTCTAATGAAATGGTACCTTGCATCAATGTGTTTACTCCTATGAAACACTGGATTCTTCATGAGAGCTAAGGCTGACTGATTATCTACTTTAATTGTCACTTTTTCTTCTTTTTCTTCCAGTAGCTCTGCCAATAATTTCTACATCCAGATGGCTTGACATGTTGTGCTTGTGGCTGCCATAAACTCGGCCTCACAAGATGACAAGGCAACCGTCCCATGTTTCTGAGAATTCCAGGCTACTGGGGTTCCATTATACAGGAACAAAATGCCGGTTGTACTTCGCCCATCGTCTTTATCTATTGAGTGGTTGCTGTCACTGTATCCACACAGTCTTTCACTTCCATTCCTCTAATAAGTGAGTCCCAGATTGCTGGTTCCTTTGACATATCTCAGTATTTGTTTGATTGCTAGCATGTGAGTCTGACTTGGAGTTTGCATAAACCGGCTCACATATCCAACTGAGTAGCTGATATCCGGTCTCGTATGAGTTAGATACCTAAGGTAACCCACCCACTTTCTGAACAGAGTTGGATCTACCCTAGGACCTTCATCATTCTTCGACAGCTTCAATCCTGGTTCCATTGGATATGAAGTTGCATTGCAGTGTTCCATTCCTATTTCCTTTAATATCTTAGTTGCATACCCAGCTTGAACAATCGAGATGCCTTTGTTTCCTTGTTTTACCTCTATCCCAAGGTAATAACTTAGTAATCCCAGGTCTGTCATTTCAAAGTTGTCTTCCATTTTCTTCTTGACCTTGATGATTTCTTCTTTGCATTCTCCGGTTATGAGCAGATCATCCACATACACACCCATAATTACTGTTCTTCCTTTTTGGTTTCTCTTGTACACGGCCGGTTCATGTTTACATTTTTCAAATCCCATATTCTGGAGCACACTATCAAGCTTAGTGTTCCAGGCTCGGGGTGCCTGCTTCAGCCCGTATAACGCCTTGACCAGTTTGTAGACCTTTTGTTCTGCTCCTTTTTTGATGAACCCATCAGGCTGATTCACGAATACATGTTCCTTTAGTTCTCCATGCAAGAAGGCGGTTTTGACATCCAGGTGATGTACAAACCAACCCCTTTGAGCTGCCACTGCCAATATTAGCCTCACTGCCTCCATCCTCGCCACTGGGGCGAACACTTCTTCATAATCGATCCCATATTTCTAAACATAGCCTTTAGCCATGAGTCTGGCTTTGTGCTTCGTTATTTTCCCTTGTGCATCTTTTTTGGTTTTGTAAACCCACTTTAAACCAATGGGTTTCAAACCATTGGGCAGGTCAGTGAGAATCCATGTCTTGTTCTTCTCGATTGAGGCTATTTTAGACCTCATTGCGTCTTGCCAGTTCTTTTCATCTTTTGCTTCTGAGTATGACCTGGGTTCTTCATCTAATAGCATTAGTTCAGCTTAATCCATATCTACTGAAGTGGATCTTTTGTATACTTCCTTGATTTCTCTGGTTCCCCTTTGGGGAGTGTCATCGAACCTTTATTTAGGGGCTTTTGTGGGATCTTGTGGCCATTCGGTGTCACCCGGCTCTCTTGGCAGCATAGGTCCTCTCCCTTTGACAGTGCTTTCGGGGTTGCTCCACTCAGTTTCTTCATCCGAGATGTCTGAGTTTGTGGGATTATTTTGGAGAGGGTTATCACAACTTTGTTCTAGGGGATCCTGGCTTCTTGGTTCAAAGTGGACCAGAAATTCCAATGAGCTGGTACTTTCCCCGGTACTTTCTTTCCATTCCCATCCTTTTGCTTCATCGAACACCACATCCCTAGTGACATGTATCTTTCCAGTCACTGGGTCGTACATTCGATATGCCTTCGTGCTTGGCTGGTTTCCCAGGTACACCATCTTGATACTTCGATCATCCAGCTTCTTCAGGTGGTTAGCCAAGGTCTTTGTGTATCCAATACAGCCAAACACCTTGAGATGTCCTACACTCAGCTTTCTTCCCTTAAAGGTTTCATATGGAGTTGAATCCTTAAGGGCTTTCGTGGGTGTGCGATTTAGGATGTAGACACTGTGTCGAACCCCTTCTGCCCAAAACTGTCTCGGCAGTTTTTTTTTTTTTTTTTTTTTTTTTTTAGAAATTGGACAGGTAAGGATGGTCTTTAGGATGCTTCTAGTCATGTTTAACACCGTTCTATTCCTTCTCTCCACTATCCCGTTTTGCTGGGGAGAGTAGGGAGCCGTGAACTGGTGTAGGATCCTAGCTCTTTTGCATAGTTCACCCAGTTTATGAGACACAAATTCTCCCATATTGTCGGTTCTTAGGATCTTGATCTTCTTCCTTGTTTCAAGTTCGATTCTTTCTTTGAAGTCTTTCAAGCATTCGAATACTTCGTACTTGTTTCCTCCTGGGGTTACTGGGGAGATTGGTCCACATACATCAGCATAGACCAATTCCAATGTTTCCTTGGCTCGATATTCTGAGTGTTTTGGGAATGGGCTCCTGGTTTGTTTCCCAGTTGTGCAGCTGTCACAGACTTGCGATGGTATCTGATGGTTGGTAATCCTCTTGCCAGGTTCCTTGTGGTTAGGATCTTCATGGAGTGAAAGTTGAAGTGCCCGAGCCTAGCATGCCACAGCCATGCCAATGCATCAATATTGGCATGTAGACACACTGGGGAAACTACCTTCAACTCTATTTTGTAGAGTTTGTTCTGGGTTATTGGCACTTTCATCAGAAGAGCTCCATCCTCCTCCTTAACCCATAAGAGGTCATGTCACTTCGTATCCGGCTTCGGTTAGCTGACCCAGGCTGATAATGCTGTTTTTCAGGGTAGGAATGAAGTAGACTCCTGTAAGTACCTTCTGATCCCCGGATTTGCATTGAAGGATGATGTCTCCTTTACCCTCAATCTCTACACTTGATCCATCTCCAAACCGCACCTTTCCTTTAATGTTCTGTCTAGTTCTGAAAAATAGTTCTGGTGACCGGTCATGTGGTTACTGGCTCCATTATCGAGGAACCATTGTCCTGCTTCTGTAGCTTCATACTTCTTTGGGATCACTTGTTCTTCATTTAGCAGGATTTGGCAGGTCTGCATCTCTTCTCCTATTGCCATCATGAGTGCCGGTCCTTCATCATGGGCTTGGGCCAGGTTGCTTTCTTCCATTGCGGGTCTGGTAGGGCCTTCAGATGCATAATGGCCCATGGCATCGCATCTGAAGCACTTTATTTGTGTCTTGTCTATTGGTTTTCTCTGTTGGTAAGAGGTTTGGCCTCTGTCTCGGCCTCTCCCTCTTCCTCCTGAGTGGCTGAGTTTCTCCCTCGACCCCTGCCTCGGGAATTTGCCCTGCCCCTTCCTCTTCCGGATCCCTAGGAGTACTCGTCTTCTTTTGTTCTGCCAATCTTCATAAGACATCAGTAGTTGATCAGACTTTGAAGCCGGGCTCTTATCTTTTGGCTTGATCCTTTCTTCGAAGGCCTTTAGTCGGCCTATGGCTTCCTGCAGTGGCATGGTTTTTAAGTCGCCGAATTGTTCTATGGAGGCTACAATGGCTAGAAACTTATCTGGTACAGCTCCTAGCAATTTCTTGACTAGTTTCTTGTCCCCTATTATAGCTCCAAGAGCATTCGATCTTGATACAAAGTGGGATAGCTTTGCAGCGAATTCGTCGATACTTTCGTTTTCTTGCATCTTCAGGCTTTCGAATTCTGATTGCAGGGTCTGAAGTCTGGCTTCCCTTACCCTATCTGCCCCGATGAATCGGGTTTTTAAAGCTTCCCAGATTTCCTTCGCGATCTTGAGTGCTGAGACTTGGAGAACTAGATCTTCGGGGATTGACTGGTATAACATTGCCACAGCTATGTCATCTTTCTTTGCATCGGCTGGCCTTCCCACTACAGGTTCAATGGCTTCCAGTATTCCATGGACTCGTAATGCCGCCTTGATCCTGATTGCCCAGATGTTGTAGTGATCCATGGTCAACATTGGGCACTGGAGGGAGGCTGGGGTGCTTTCCTTGGTGGGGACGACGATGGCGCTATCTGCTCCTGCCATTGAGTCAAGGTCCTTCTAACTTGGCTCGTCTTCCGATCTTCCAAGGCTTTGGCTCCTTGTCCTTCAGGCTCCCTTCCTTCGATTCCTCGGCTTTGATACCAATTGAAGTTTGGTATCCGAGATTCAACACACAGGTTTAGAAGATTACTCCTTCTGATTTTCTTATTGAATAAAATAAACGATTACAAAGCAAACCTTAAATAGACAAAAAACAATAACTAAATCTCCTACCATTACTCGATCAGGTTTTATCCTTTAAACCTGATAGACTCAGCCTTTAATAAAAACAAAACATTTACTAAATTAAAACCTTCTAAACTAGTGAAATTACAATTTTAACCCAACAAGCTACACGTTAGAAAGCTTATTATACTAATATAGTAATGATATAGGTGTTGTTTAACTAAAGCAAACAAACCGAATATCATATTATACTTGTCATATATTGATGTGCATGGGCATGGTGTTTAACTTAAGTATACTTACCAAATAATCAGGCTCCTTGATATGAGGGAACACACCTCCTCCAATACGCACCATCCATAAAAATTTATTTATGTCATCACTTGGGTAGCCCACAAGACCTGAAATATGTAAAATTTTAAGAAATCCAGTTATTCCCTTAAACATGCTTTATTTGATTCTACTAAAAGCAGAAAATCAACCTCCAAACACGACAAGGACGTATTTCACATCCAAGGAGTTGAAAATTTCCCAAGCAGCCTTTTCGGGCGATGACATGGCAGTACCAACAGTGGCAATATGTGTGTTGTTCCATGTGTTATTGTCAACAATGACTGTACGGTTAGCCATAGCAGTTGTCTGGTAACCATAGTCCCACCATGATGCAACCTGAAGGTATTTAATTAATCTACATATTAATGTAATGGAATGATCAATTGCATTATATATCGTAATAAGAGATAAAAGTAAAAACTGACTGTATGTATAATTCTTGTGTGTGTTTATATCATTTGATAGGAAAAATTATATATATACACACACACACATACATACATAGAGAGAGAGAGAGAAGGGGAACCACTTTAAACTAAACCCTATGTTTGGTTAGCATGAGGAATGGAAAGAGCAATTCAAGAATGTTGTTTGATATGTAACTTTGATTGTACTTTCTTGCTATTTCCTTCTTCGAATAATCATTAGACATTGACATGTTCAGAAAAAAGATAAACCATTTCTTTTATACCAACATACTTTATCATCTACTTCAGTATTATGACTTAACCATGCATAGGCCTCTCTAAAATCATCAAAAACATGAAGTCCATCATGGGAATGAGAAGTAAGCACAATTGAAGGAGCTGAATATGCCTCTGCAGCAGCCCAAACACTATGGACCTACAAGAATAATATAAGCACATTCTCAATTTCAAAACAATTATGGCATTAAAACTAAAGTACTTTCATTTATGATTCAATTTTACTTTGAGTAACAAAACGGCAATTTTAATTAAGAATATATGCTTACCACATAGAAACCACCCAACAACACGATCAAAAAAAGTGCAAAGAAGGATGCTTCGACAGGCAAAACCAAGGGCCTTTTCTCTGTTTTGGACTTGACAGATGGCTTTTCAATATTCTCTTTTTCTTTTTTCTTGTTTTTCCTAGAAGGCCGTTCTTTCAACGTGTCTTCTTTTTTCTCATTTTTCAACACCTCATTTTGTGGGGAAACATTATTAGCAGGTACAGAATCCCCTGCCTTGTTGGACAATAAACCAAAAATGGAATTTTTAGTCTAGAAATTCCCCATGTCATTAAAATGTCTGACTGTTTAGACCATTTCCATTATATGCACCAAAACACATAAGTTTTTTGTGCCAAGAATCTTCTCTAAACCAACGCACCGAATTTCTATGGGTTGCAATTTAACCCTTTTGGATTATAACTTTGTATTTCATCTTATCATATTCTGACCCTACATATTAGTGACTTTACTGGATATGTTTATTTGTATTTCATTATTATCATACATTATAGATGATTGTTAAATTCTAAACATAAGAAATGAAAGAAAATTAAAGAATATATATTATGAAAACAGTCTCTTTGAGATTTTCAAAGCAAGTATCCTATGCAATTATATTAATAACAATTTTATAATGGCAAGTTGGATTTAAATAATCCAAACTTTGACCCATTGGCCGCTGCCGGTCCCAACTACGAAAATCTCCGATAACGGTCCGAACTTTCGACATATTTTCCCGGGGCGGACCGCCGTCAAATAAACCCTAACGGCGTTAACTTTTTTTCGAATTTCGAACGGATTTTTGAGGGCTTTTGTTCAGATGGAGAATACGAGTCGAATGGCGTATAACTTACCTCGAAACGTTGCTCCAAATTTCTCAATTTGATGATTTCTTTGACGAATTGAAAGTTTAAACACCAAAATTGGGAAATTTGAAGCAACGTTTCGAGGTAAGTTATACATCATTCGACTCGTATTCTCCATCTGAACAAAAGCCCTCAAAAATCCGTTCGAAATTCGAAAAAAAGTTAACGCCGTTAGGGTTTATTTGACGGCGGTCCGCCCCGGGAAAATATGTCGAAAGTTCGGACCGTTATCGAGGATTTTCGTAGTTGGGACCGGCAGCGGCCAATGGGTCAAAGTTTGGATTATTTAAATCCAATTTGCCTTTTATAATTAGATTGCTTTATTAGATACAACAACATATATAATCAAAACTATACAAGTATAAGTAATTTAATTCTGTAATAATTTGTCTATTTCCAAACATATTATTTATTTAATATTATAGATAATATAATGTGTATATAAAGTAGAAAATAATTAGTATAAAATTTAATATATAAAACAATCAGTGTTGAAAATTTTGGTACATACATTACTGCATTGGAGATTAATCACATTAAGTACTTACATCAATCTGGAGAGACTCGGACAGGTTAGATATGTAGAATTTAATGGATCTTGTCAAAACATCAAAAGCTTCAGAAAGAGCAATTCCTGACATTATGCATGCAGCAGGAGCAAGTACAAGCATTAGCCGTACCTGTCATGCCATTTGTATAAAAAACAATGGGTATGAATGATGGGATACAAATATATAGCTTATAAAGCAGATGATATGCGGAATAATTTATGTTTCAAATACTCACCATGACACCAGAAAAATATACCGACATTACTAAGTAAAGGATGACAAAGGAGCTTGCATCAGACAGTGGTGCAAAGCACGCCTAAGAGATTCCAATAAATTAAGTTAAGGAAGAAGAATGGATATTGAAACTCAACCAGGAACATTAATTCAGGTTAACATAATCAACTTACAATAATTCCAGCAGGGACCAAGAATGCTAAAACATTAAGATCCATAAAGTAAGACGGCCATGTAGGGGGTTGATGTTCACTAACACTTGCAATGATTGGTATGTACTTGCTTGCATAAGTTCTGACATGGTAAAAAAAGGGTCAATTGTATAAAGATACATCAGGAAGATATGAAGCAAAACAAAACAAGCAGATCACAAAACTTCAGTCCATGAAACTTTTAGCTGCTTATTTGAAAATCTTGTGGTCAAAGGCAAGCCAGGCGCACGCCTGGGCGCTCACATGGGGCTTAATCATGGGTTACCTCAAACATACCCAAGGCAGTCTTCTTCATCAGGTGTAGAAGAGGCGAGTACCGTGATCCAGGCGCCATGGTCGGACTGAGCTGGCCAAAAACCAGCCTGAACTAGGTTACCCTGGTTTTCTAAGCCACAGCCAAACAAAGGCTTATGCTTCCTCGTTTTAACATGTATCCTCATTATAGCAATCTCCCTTGAAAAATTTCTTTACATGAAGCAATCGGAGTTGATAAAAACCAAACTTTTGTTATTTTTTGGACTTTGATTTAAAAAGAAATATTATTTGGTCTACTATATGTAGAATAGTATTAAATTGTTAATTTCCTATGTCTCTACAATTTTTTATTGTTACACTTTAATTGTCTTGAGCTTAAGTTTTTTTCTACGCCTTGCGGCTAGGCCACAAGCGAGCCCTAAGCACTTTGAGTGTGCCTTGTGCCTTTGACTACATAGTCAGGAATGCAATACTAGTAAAGGAATTTAAAGTAAAATTGATGACTAGAACTAGAATATTGCTTATGATAACAAATGATGAATGACCTAAGTTCCAAATAGAACAATAAAATTAATATATTATTGTCTGAAACAAAGAGATGACAAAACTTACGGATCAAGAAGACTCAAACTTCGTCCACTCCATCCCTTTGTAGGACTAGATGCAACTACTGCTACAAGTACTGCTACAACAGCACAACATATCACCCTGAAAAAGAGAGGGGAGGGGGGATTTATAAATATACAGTGGAGGAAATTTTAATTTCCAAAGCTTGGAACAAATCATTATAATTTTATATAAGTGGAATAGCATCACTACGAAAAAAATTATATGACTCTTTAACATTTGTTTTCTTTTTAACTTAAAGAAATGAAGGAAATGGAAATTTTGGTTCAGTCTTTTTTGCTTTGATAGAAGTTGCTATAATTATGTGCAGTGACAAATGATTCAAGCTTACAAGCCAACAGATACTACAAGTGTAGCAGCTACTTTAAACATCTTTGGAGAGAGTATCCCTTTAATATAATATGCAAGAGCCACCACATGTATAACAATGAAAACCTACAATAAATTCATTAGAATTAACAATAAAAATAGTGTACGTAAATACTTCAAATAAGCAAGGATAATATGACCATCGATGAAAACGCATACAGCCATAAGTCACACTTCATTCATACCAGAAGAATGTGAAGTCAGACAAAACACACCCAACCCTACATATAAATATTATATGAACTCCAAATCAAACTAGAGTTTTATTGGCTAAACAAACAGATTTTGGATTTTTGACCTTAAAACTTGTATGATACACTAATTAAGAAAGAACACCAGGTGTCCAGGCTGTCATTATACAGATGTTTTTGCCCTTAAGTTGTTAAAGTGTAGAACCAGTTTTTGACATATTTCTGCACTTCATAGTTCATACATGAGCCATGTTAAATGGTCAAGAAATTAGTTAATTCTTGGATCAGGAATATAGGAGTACCATAAACAAGTCCTAATAGCTAAATGCACCAGTGGAGCTCACCAGGAATGATGCAAAATGTTCTGATGTCATCACCGCATTAAAACCAACAACAGGCACCAATGCTGCCAATAATGTTCCCAGGACAACCTGTAACAGCAAAGATGTCCATGAAACAAAAACAACTTTGACAACAAAAATAGAGCATGAGAAGAACAATCAAGCATAGATGTTTTTGTGCAAAAGGTTAAAAGATCCTCTCTATTTTAGGGGGGGGGGGGGGGGGGGGGGGGGGGATTGTATTTTCATTTCTTTATGTATTTTATGATAAAGATATGATATACTTACAAGTGGAGCATAGGCAATGTATAACCGAGACGAATAGCGACCAGTCACAATGCAAAGAAGTACATGCATCGGTATGAGATTAATTATAAAAGTGTACCCTCCCCAAGAGCATACCTGAATGGAGGATGAGTCTAAGATGATAATACGCAAAAAATAAATATATAAATAAACAAATAAATAAAAGGTAATTAAAAGGATAGTAATTTACCATGTAGAAGTATGAAATGGAATTTAATGTTGCATAGAAGAGTGATCCTGTGTTTAAAGTCTGCAAATAGAGTTAGTGATAAAAAAATAGTTTAACATAAAAATCACTGCATTCAAGCAACATGAACAATGTCCGGTGGTTAAACTTAAAAGTGTTAACATTCATTTTTAATTACAGAGGAAAATGTAAAGTTGGCATTTTGACACAGATTAAAAGTTTAATCTAAGTAAAATTGCAGCCAACCTTGACGTAGAGGTAGAAGGTAAATATTAAAGCAAAGATAGCAACAGCTTCATTGTCATAGCTCCCAGCCACTGATCTAGATATATAGGAAGGCACCTGGAAGATTTAGAATGACACATAAAAAATGAATATTACCAGAATTGTAACAAAAACCTTCAAATTAATAGTTTATTCGGTATGTCACCAATGTATGTTTCACGCATACTTTAAGGACAAGTTCGTAATTTTATAATTGATCAAAACCAAAAATTTTTAGTTAAAACTCGTTTTTAGGGTCTTTTTTTATAGTTTTTAGCAGTTGTATACTTGTATTCAAAAAGTTGCTAAAATAAATAGCAGAAAATGTTTTCTGATACTTTCAGAGACGCTATAAATCTGTCACTGAATAGTACAGTAAAACTTTTTTATGTCTAGAAAATACAAATTATATTTTAAACACATTTTATCATCATACTATAAATTATTTCAAATGTACACACATGTAAAATTAAGGACACTTAAAATTTACAAATCAGGTATAGTACTAAGATCCTAAATTGAAGTAAATACTTTTAGGGAAGATTAAAGCAGGAAATCAACACTAGCATGGAACTGCAGAGAATACTCGTGTTTTCAAAACTGGGAATGTATGCTAATATACTATATCTATATGCTATGTTTAGTCATGTTGCATTGCATTTATTTTGATTACGAGAAAGTACTACTGTGTAAAGGACAGATAATGGAACGACTTTATAATCTTACTTCTGTTGCAGCTATATATATAAAGGCTATACATGTATCTTATTTTACTTTGAAGATGTGGGGTGTTCAATTAATACCAAATAGACCATATCTAGCTGTATCCAAACATGAAACTTATCATTAGTTAATCTTGGAACAGCTTGACCTACAGAACTGCATACCGGACATATTTGATTATGTGTACCATTGTAATGGCAGAAGATTCATTTTTGTCTACCGAGAAGAAAACAAATAGAAATCTCTGTTCTTCGGAGAAATGCTCCAAACATATAAATTGTTTTATATATATGCATGCTAATGTGACAAACAATATGATTTGGTTCCTCAAATAAAAATTTCATATCAGTCCAACAAAGGCTTTAGTTTCCTGAATGCTTGATATACATCTGGTTTCTGGAATAAAGTATACGGATGTGTGAGATAAAAAGATCCAATTTAGCAAAAGTATACGGATGTGAGAGATAAAGAGATCCAATTTAGCAAACTCAGGGAAAAATATCAAGCATTGCTACTCTAAAATTATACGTAGTAATTAAGATAAATTAATGAATACACTCCAAAGTCCTAAATAACATGTTGACTTCCCTTAAGTTGCTACCTGACTTTTATATAAAATAAAAAAAGAAAAGACAGGGGTTGGAAAGAAACAAGATTATCATCTAGAAAACATAGGGAATAAAAGTATAGAAAATTCTGGTAATTTTGTCTCAAACTTCTACACAAGTCAGTAACATGCAGTTACAGTATACAGCAACACACACAGAAATACATATAAATTATCACAAGTACCCTTGCATAATTACCATGGCCAGAAGAACTGCAGCAGTCAGTCCAGCACCCGTTCCCTTAACTTCCTACACAAACAAGTGAATGATTGAGGGGACTTGGTATGTTTTACATCAATAATTAATTTGGAACCAACTACTTTACAAAATATTAAACTGGTAGTCAACTTGTCCTACAGAATACAAACCTTAGTCAAGAGATATGTTGCCCATGCGGCAAAGGCAGAGAATACTGGGGCAGTAAATACACACACAGTTTCCACAGACAGGGGAATATTGAATGATTGAAGCACCCTGAATTCAAGAATAAATACTAAGTTGACAATTACATTGATTATCAAAAACAAAAATTGATCTCAAATACACACTTCCATATGGTTCCAGCAGTCAAAGTCAGCCCAGGGTAAACAGTTCCGCCTATGACTCGTCCAAGAGGATACCTTTGGACAAGTAAAAGATATTTTGTTACGTTTGCATTAGTGAGTGATAAACTCAATCGTTAAAGTAAACTAAAAACTGTCCACATACCAGGTACGATCATCAAACCAGTTCCAGAAGTCATATATCCCATTCTTTGTAAGGAACTGCAGTCAAAAGAGAAACATGAAGAATACAGAGAAGCATGTATCATGCACACAAACACTAAAGGTATGAAAAGAACATTTGAAAGACATGGAAGATAATTACGAAAGTCAATAATGGCACATTAAAAGAGCAGTTCAGAGTGGCAGCACTCATTCGTGTTTGTGAGTCCATTTTTTGTTTTTTGAGAGGATACAGGTACTATAATAATCAGATCGTCAGTTACATCACAACATTTCAATATTTCAGCATAACTTCCAGGATCATGTAGATTGAAACATCAAAACCTAGGTTTCCCCAAATATCACATCATGGTCACATTTGTGGTTCTATTCAAACCTAAATGAAGAAGCTTTTAATACACAGTCGCATATCCATAGTATTCATTGTCAGAATCCGAGAAAACATTTACAATGGAGTAGTTGAGGTTAGCTACAATAGGTATCAATGGAGAAACTTGAAGAAAGAGAAATCCACTCAAGTTAAGTAAGCTCAACTACATGAACTCCACTATTTACTCTCAGTTTTCTTAGGATAAGTATGTCACAAACCATGTTTGTCTTCAAAATTCAGTGTGATCATGAACATAAGGATTCTGTTATTCTAAGAAGAAAACAACAACCACCTTACCCAGTATATTCCCACTTTTCAGTAGGGTTTGGGGGAAGGATAGATACAAACCTTACCCCTATCCCAATTGGGATAGAGAGGCTGCTCCGAAAGAGTCACCAGCTCAAAGTTATCGTTTGAAGTTGATCATCCCAATGATTGTAACGTTATTTTCACAAAAAACTAAAATAAAGTTAAAATTAGTGCACTTTTACTTTTGTTACACGTATATACATTATATGCGTGCACCGCAAATGGGGCGTTATTCTAAGAAGAAAGAAACCTACAATTAGCTTCTCCTGGGATTTCTTAACCAAATCTGTCTATTGACTCTATTCTTGTCTCTGCAATTCAACGTGATCCAAACTCTCATTTAACTGGTAATGTAATTACAACAATGATACGCCGAAATCCAAACATATTGAAGTACCGCCAAAATTATTAACGTGAAATAATAAACAACAATAATCATACCTAAAATCATCCATTCAATTATTCAAAAACCACATCCTGAATACTCAAATCCAGTAAATCGTCAAAATTTACGAATCATAAAACCAAAACACAAATTAAAGTGAATCAACTAACAAATAATAAAAACCAAAACCTGAGTGACTCTGTAGTTGAAATAAGGATCGAATTCATGAATAACGCTCTCATACTTAATAACCTGCAACACAAATGCAACAAAACAAATCAGTTTACACAAATCACAAACAGATCATCACATACACATCAACCGATGTCTAGATCCAGTAATCTACCGAAAATAGACGGATCGAGAATGCAAGCACTCCGATCAACAAGAGAATGAAGAACGCGAGGACATTCCCAAACGCTAACCGGAGAGTTGAAGATGCCGGCGTTTGCTTCGTAAGGTGATCTACGGGGACCGCCATTAACGACCTGTGTGTGGTTTTGTGAGAATTGATAGGTTTAAGTCAAGCGAGCATTACAAAGGGACGACTTTTGCTGCAGACAGTGAGGGGGATGAAGATGTGTGATTTTACTGGTTTGCCCTTGGAGGACGCTGTAGCCTGAACGGTTTGATGTGTGTGATTGGTGGATGTGTCGATTTACTGTACACGTGGAAAGGTGTTACTGGTCGAGCTACGTGAGCCGCTTTGACTCGGTTGATCACTACTTGATCTTGCGTCTTGGTTTCTAGCGGGGTTGTTACTTTTGCCTGCTGATTCACTAGTTTACTCAAAAGCGATGAGTAATTGAGTACCACAAACTCTCTGCCTCATATAGCTCATACAAACCAAAGGGCTTATAGCCTAATGGTACCTCCTTGACTTCTCAAATGAGAGGTCTTGGGTTCGAGTCTTGGCTAGAGCAAAAAATTGCTCAGGCTGAGCTAGGGGGTTTTCCCAGTGTGGGTTTCCTCCTAGATGGATGTGTCATGGTACACATTTAAACGAGGGGTACTAGACATTAGCTGTTCAAAAAAAAAAATATAGCTCATACAAGATTACAAGGGGTGAGCAAAAACCAAAAAAAAGGGAAAAAAATGAACCGAACAAATAGCCGAAAAAAACCGAACCGAAGACAAGTGAAACTAAATTTTTCGGTTTGTTTTCGGTTTTTCATATTATAAAACCGAAAAAATCGAACCGAACCAGTTTTTAATATTATTTATAAATTAACATGTGTTGTGTGTGTATATGTTGATATTATTATACTTGTTTAACGGGATAAAAACACACAAAAAAACATATCATTAAAGATGATAAAGATTTAGATCATATTAATTCTACCATTTTAAAGAGTGAAGATCGGAATTATTTCATATTTGGTTATTTACTTTTGATTTTTTTTAAATACAAGGACATGATGATAATTATTTAATTTTTGTTTTAATTAATTGGTGTTCAATCAATTAATTTATGAATTATTCATTGTTTAACATGTTTGTATTTTCAATATTATGTGTGAGAGAGAACAAAAAAATAAAACACAAAAGGGAAAAAAATGAAAATACTGAAAACCGAACCAAAACCGACAAAAAAAAAACGAAAGCCGAGAATCTAATGGTCCGTAATAATTAAAATAAAAACAAGCTAGATTATAATCTACAATTCAATGATATTTCAGGGGCGAAACTGTAAGTTTGCTAAAACGTTTTATTTAGCGTCTCCACATTGGGGCCCAAACCGGATAAATACCATCCAGCGAACCCTAGAATTTCTGAACAACGATCCCCAATTCCATCCTAACCAGATCGATACGTGATTTGATTTATACCGCGATCTCGTTTGCGCTTTCTATCTCGATTGATCGTTGTTCTTATTTCAATTTGTTCGATCCCGGCCGCATAGATCTCAGGTTTGTCTAGTTTCTCTCCGTGTAATTATAGTTTTTGCAACTCCAAATCTGTCGAAGCTTTCACTTTCATCTTCACGTATTTATGTGTTCTGTATAACCTTAGATTATTTAGATTATTAGCTGATGACGGTTACCAAGTGTTAGAATATTAAATTTAAATCTTATTCGTTCGTATTCGATTATGAATAACAAGTCCTTGCAGACTTGCAGTACAAGAAAGAGGCCATGCCTGTTCTAGTTATTGTTGCTTCCTTGGTTATTTATCTTGATACTGCCAAAAGAAACTAGGTTATGCTTAATCGAATTGTTATAAGGAGCCAAAACATTTAGCCGAAGGCTCCAGCCTGAGCTCGAGATTACATTGGAGCTCGCTTAATAAGCTTAACTAGGCTTTCGAGAATAAACAGTTTGTAGAACTTTTATTTAACATATTAAGCATTTATTTATATGATAATTAACATATGTTACATATAAAATATAATTATAAATGCATATAAGTAAACGAACTGTATAATAAATAAATATTAAACGTGTAGAACCTGAGACTGGGCAAATAAAGCTTGAACTTAAGCTCTCTTAGGTTAAAATAAGTTGAGACCAGCTTGGCATAAAATTAGTTAATCTTTTCCTAGATTTCTACCCATAGAGACTAAGTTAGATGTTATATACTTGCTTTTAATGATGAGAATAAATGATTGAACTGCAATGTACATGTTCTAACTTTTAACATTTCTGACCTGAATGATGAATTCTTTTTTTGTGTGTGCGTGCACGCAATTTTGTAATTTGCTGAACGACTTGAATGCTTATCGGGTCCTCCTCTTGATTTGTTTGTGTTTTATCTGGTTTATCAAGTTGTTACTTCTTTACAAATTAAGCTGTTTAATTGCTGTTTAAGTGATGGTGTAATCTTGCAAGTCTGTTTTAAGGGTTTTTACGTTTTTAATTATTTCAATGTCTATCTTTGCAGGTTTTTGTCAATATGGCAGCTTTGAAGGAGATTTTGCCACCTGCGAAATCATCTGCTGCAACGTTCTATGATCACTCAAGTGATCCATGGTTTAAGCAAAGATACAGTGCCTCAACAGAAGATGAAAAGGCCGATATTATAAAAACCTATCCCGTGCCATTATATAATACACCAGAAAGATTGAAATACCGGCCATCTAAACCGCAAGATTTTGGTGATGGTGGAGCATTTCCTGAGATTCACTATGCACAATATCCACTTGATATGGGTAGGAAAAAAGACACAAATTCTGGCCCAAAAACACTGCCTGTTACCGTTGATGACCGTGGTAATTTAACATTTGATGCTATTGTGAAACAAAACGAAAATGCTAAAAAGATCGTGTATTCACAGCACAGAGATCTCATCCCCAAGATTCTGAAAGATGATGAAGAAGAACATGAAGATGATGAGAAACAGAAGGAGATTGAAAAAACTACACTACAAACAAAAGAAGCTCTTGAAAAAATTGTGAATGTGAGATTAAGTGCTGCGCAACCAAAAAACGTTCAAACCCAATCTCAAGATTCAAAATTTATAAAGTACAAACCATCACAACAGTCAGCTGCTTTTAATTCAGGTGCAAAAGAAAGAATCATTAGGATGGTGGAAATGCCGGTTGACCCACTAGAGCCTCCAAAGTTTAAACATAAGCGAGTCCCAAAAGCTAACGGGTCACCACCTGTCCCGGTCATGCACTCCCCACCTCGACCCGTGACGGTTAAAGACCAACAAGATTGGAAAATTCCGCCTTGCATTTCCAATTGGAAAAACCCTAAAGGTTACACAATCCCACTTGATAAACGTTTAGCTGCCGATGGTAGAGGGCTTCAAGAAGTCCAAATAAATGATAATTTTGCAAAGCTTTCAGAAGCTTTATATGTAGCTGAACAACAGGCCCGTGAAGCCGTTTCCATGAGGTCCAAGGTTCAAAAGGAAATGATGATGAAAGAAAAAGAAAGAAAAGAGCAAGAATTACGCGCGTTGGCACAAAAAGCACGATCAGAAAGAACCGGCACTGGTCCCACTGCTGGTTTTGGCTCGGGTTCGTTTGCCCCTGATGCAAATATGATGGATAACGACGAGCCATCAAGACCCGAACATGAACTAAGAAATAAACGTGGGAGTGATCGGGATTGGGACCAGCCTAGAGAGACAAAAGAGGAGAGAGAAGAGCGGATCCAGAGAGAGAAAATTCGTGAAGAAAGACGTAGAGAACGGGAGAGAGAAAGGAGATTGGAAGCTAAAGATGCAGCCATGGGGAAAAAGAGTAAGATCACCCGAGACCGGGATCGGGACATCAGTGAAAAAGTGGCATTGGGTATGGCATCAACTGGGTCAGGCCGTGGGGGTGAAGTTATGTACGACCAACGATTATTTAACCAAGAAAAGGGTATGGACTCGGGTTTTGCAACTGATGATCAGTACAATGTTTATGACAAGGGTTTGTTTACTGCCCAACCTACTCTGTCTACTCTATACAGACCAAAGAAGGATGCTGATGATGAGATGTATGGTGGGGCCGATGAGCAGCTTGAGAAGATTAGGAAGACTGACAGGTTCAAACCGGATAAGGGGTTCACAGGTGCTGGTGAGAAGAGTGGTCCAAGAGATAAACCGGTTGAATTTGAGAGGGAAGTGGTTGAAGATGCCGATCCGTTTGGTCTGGACCAGTTTATAACACAGGTTAAGGGAGGAAAGAAACCGCTTGATAAAATTGGGAGCGGTGGGACCATGAGAGCCAGTGGTGGCGGGTCACGAGATGGGTATGAAGGGTCTGGTAGGACCCGTATTGGGTTTGAAAAGGGGCGTTAGTTCGAGTGGTTGAAGTGTTGGCTTGCTATAAACATTTGATGTTAGTTTTTACCAGACTATGGATTTGCTTGTCTTGTCTTGTTTTGTTGGTTGAAAGTAAACCTTTTAAGACTGCAGTCTGGTTACTTATAAGAACCATTGTCATCTTTGAATGTATCATTTATGTGTATCAGTTTATTATATGAATGTACTCATACATATAATATTATTAATCTACGTTATAAGCTAACTATAAATAAAGGGCTAGCCACATATGTGCTGTGCAACATGCGGGTTTAAGCTAACACTTGGACTTAAATTGATAAGCTTTAAGCTTGTCTTAAAAATACTAATTTTAAAGGAAAAATGTATTGGTTAATACATTAGTTATTTGAGACCCAAAAACAGAACAAAAACAATGATGATACCAGTATAAAGTGTTGAATCTTTGTTGTGAACGTTGAATAATATAATTTTGTTTTTAATTAAGTATAAAGTGTGCATATGCATAGATAAACCAGTGTTGTAAAAATCGGCCTCGGTGCCCTCCATTTTTGTTGATTTTGCCCTAGGCGGACCTAGTTGGCCTATTTTTTTCTCGGATAAAAAGGATCTAGATCAATGATTATTTGAGACATTTCTTAACCTAAAATCTTTAATATGTCTCTAAAACATCGAATCTAACATATGAAACATCAAATATAGCCACTAACATCGAAATCCATCTCTAAACTTTGAAATTAGTGTTTAAGTTTGAACTTTGAAGTACTTACCTTAGTATGTTTAAGTTTATTTTTTAATTTATTTGAATTATTATATCAAATTATTGATATTGATGTGTTTATAGAGTATATATATTTGTAAAATTACATATAAAAATTCCAATCCGCCTAGCGCCAATTAATCCCGATCAATCCCTATGCGGTACCTCGCATCCTGACTAGTGCCTAGCGACTTCTACAACCATGGATAAAACTAGACATAATAAAATATTTGAATTGTGAAATGATAAAATTTATGTTAAATTATTATGTGAAGCTAGTGGCCAGTCATGAATTAGACAAAATAACCTCGAAATATGCTTGTGCTTGAGTTTAGCTGAAGTTTCAGCTTAAAATTTTCCAATGATAGCTAAACTTAATATCTTTATATGAATTATGCTAGGTGCCTAGGTATAATACTTAACATTAAAATTAACTACCATCTAAATGTTGTTATCGTCACGTGTCTGCTCATAATTATGAAAACGGTACGAATAAACTTTTATCTAAAAAGATGCTTCAAATAACACCAATAAATTGTTGATGGATTCCAAATAGTCGAAATAAAGAATAGATCATATATTAATATTACTAGCAATAAACAAGAGGAAAACAAAGCACTAGCTAAAATACAGTAAAATCCCATCAATATCATTATACTACTAAAAGCATCAATCAAGTTGCATAAATTACATTAGAAAGGACAACCTGGACAAGGATCATAATCGAAGTAGAGCTTATCATAGAGAGCATGTTAGGGGTTTCTAAATTGGCACAAAAAGCAGCCAATTTAAAGGGAAAGCTAAAGGTTGGGGCTAGAAAGGAGAGGGGGGTTTCAGTTGGCCTTTGCATCCAAACTAACACTTCGCAATAGAAAAAGGACAAATTCTTTATAATATTTGTAGTTTAATACTTTAACTAGTAATGTTACCCGCGCTTTGCAGCGGACCATTACAACTAAAACTCAAGCGTTATGAAACGATTATAACACCTAAAAAATTTAAAAGTAAAACTTAAAAGTTATGAAAGTTAGAAGATTATTATTTGTTAGTGACAGGCTACCACTAACACTTCAAATTGAGTTTAGTGATAAACTTTTACGGATGAAACATTTTTTTTTGGAGTAAAACCTAAAGTTTACGGATAAAGATAAAGTTTATGAGCGAAATGTAAATGTTTACATATTTGGCGTAAATATAAACTCAAAACTCTAATAACGTGAGAGGGTTAAACTGACATTTTACAAATTTCAAAAAACCTAAAGGTTTTGAAAGTTGAACAGATAAAAGTGATCGGTTGGAAATTGTCATTGATGGCTCATATTAAATATAAAGATAAACTATAACTTTTAAAAAATTGAAAAGTCTTAAAAGTTTATAGTACAATAGAAAATGTACCCGTGTCACCAACAAACCATTAATACGTTACTATCATCTTCTCTAGGGCAACACTTTTGTTTGTTATACTCAATAAAAATTACAAGTTATAGAAAAGATAAAAAAAGTCAAGAAAAACTAAAAGAAAAAGGAGCCCAAAAAACCCAGAACCTGCGAGAATCGAACCGCTGCCAATAATATATATGCCACACTTGAAAACAATCAAGTTAAGCCACATAAGCTTGTTTGTAACGGAAATACACACATATATACTAAATAATATTTGTGAAGGAAAAAAAAAGAAAAGGAAAGGATAGTCCTTACTTTCCCACATCGAACAAATCAACAAAAACATTTTTGTCTAAAAGAGCAGCAAGTGGAACTCAATCAATAGGTTTTTGTAATTAACATACAAACAACCGATGGAAAATTTTCCAACAAATCGCAAATCAGACACGTACGCATCTTCCCACCGACTTTGGTAAATGAGTAATAAGGAATGTATAAGCTGTATCTTTTCCATAAGTTATGTATAATTTGTGCAGTTTATTGATGATATGTGTTCTAAATTTTTGCAGTTTTATTGATGTCAAAAACTATGTTTCCTAGTACAAAAAAAAAACCTAGGTTAGTTCTACAGTCCAAAAACACAAGCAAAGTAAAAAAAAATAATAATAATAATAATAATATAGGATTTCTCAACCTCCTCATTAAGATCAAATGCATCATTTATTTGCAAGAAATGTTACTGAATGATGTCTTGGTATTACAAAGATAAGGTGAGGAATTTTGAAGGATACTCACATTATCTCGTTGAGTTAAAAATAATTAAAAACTAACATTCATCTAAATTAAAAGCTAACATTCATCTATATGCATACATGTATTGTAGAATTACAACAAATTTTGACAAATAATTCTATTTAATCACTTACTGTACTAATCTATATATATTTTAATATAAGATTAATACATTACTTAAATTAAATTATTAAACTGAAAAAAAAAGTTTGTATAACTTACTTAGAAAAGTTTTGTTACAATTTTTACGTTTGTTATCGAGATAATCTTTATGGTTTGCTAATATTTTATTTTCAGTTCTTAAATTTCATCAATTACTCATATAATCCTAAACTTTTAAACATTTATAACAAAATTCTTAAGTTAACAAATTACTCTCACATGCTTGATCAAATCTCTCACATAAGAATCGTATGTGTTATAAATGTTTAAAGTTTAATAATAACAATCAAGGTCGGCCAGTGAGAAGATGGGGGATAAGCTTCATCATCTAGAGGGAACCAAACCGAATCACCAACTAAGACCCCTAAATGAGAACATACAGATAATTTATGAAATTTAAGGACCAAGAATGAAATACTAACAAACTATATGAACCATATCGGTAATTAACTCTTAATATTATTTCAAACTATTCAAAACAATAGACACCATCATATTCATTAAACCTTCACAAGGTCAACATTTGGTTTGCAGCAAAAAGACCGGGTATCAAGTGAACTGTTTGAATTAAACTTTCGATCTAACTTTAGAGTTCAGTATATTTATAAATAAGACGACGTCATGGCACATTTCTATGTATGATTCAACAGGAATTATACAAACTGATCATTGGAAATCATTCATTAAAAGCAAACGAATTTCTGACATATTTAAATGAACACTTCTCTTGAAAGCTTCTAATCTTTATGCGAACAGTTCTGAATCAATTTGCTCAATATTTGGGAAGATTTCTTTTAGAGTAGTCAAATAGTCCGATGACTTGGCCTGCAAAATATGTATAAATAAAATCAAATATTTATATAAAAAGAAAGCATTCACACAACATTGCTCTATTAATTTGTCTTTTATCATTTTCTCACCTAAAACATGTAGGTCAGGCAGGGCCAACTTGAACAGACCATTGAGGCAATGAACACTTTTTAGAAATTTATTTTTTTTACGGCAACACCTAGATTTTCAGATAAAATCTCCACGTTCTACGCACTGTCCTACTCGAACACACAACCATTAGGTTGCGGGGTACACCACTTTACCACCAAGAAAACAGATAAAAAAAAAATTATCATTCTTAAGAAACTTGCTAACTTAAAATGGATTCAGATGGTCCTACAACAATCACAACCCTCATCGCCACCACTGCCACCGTTCTGCACCCTCCATTGCCTTGCCGCAACCTCCACATATTTATGTTCTATCATTTTTATGTCGCTTTTAAAACGTTAAGTAGGGTCAGTTAGGCTCACCCACCAAACACTATATATTTTTTAACTTCTGTGGAACAAGTGTCCAGACTAGCAACTTAATTTTTAAAAATGTTCATCCTTTAACATTAATATTAGGTAGATATGGCAAAACAAACACGTCGCTGTGAGTTGGGTAAAGGGTCAAAACAGGTTGGTTAGATTCTACACTTTCAAACAAATTATGCTGGGGTAGTTGAGTTTTTCAGGCTGTGTCAATATTAGTACTATATTTTAAAAAATTATCATGCAAGCTATGATAACATTTTTAAAATGTTTAATGCATTTGTATAGATGATGACTTTTAGCTTCTTCCACACCAGTTTCTTTAAAGGGAAAAAGCTTTCAGCCGTTAACCTGTTCAATCTATTACAAATAAAACATAACCCAAATCAACCAATTTATAAGTAGATGGTATGCCTGGCAAAATGGGCGGGTTGGGTCGGGTTGGGTAACGGGTCAGAACGGGTTCGGGTCAGGATGGGTGCGGGTCAGAACGGGTTTTAAGCAAAATCAATTCGGGTCTAAATGGATTGTTCTCAAAAAACATCAATTTAGTTAAACTTTAGATGTGTCACAAGTAAATAAATAGTCAATTTGGATAATTTTTAGTGATTTTCTCATCAAATATGTATTTAATCATTCTTAAATTTTTGAATCCATTGCATTTACATACTTTTTGGTTACCCATCTTGACCCGCATTGTGTTCAAGTGCTACCCATCTCAACCCATCCAATATTATGATGTCACCCATTTCAACCCATTATACTACAATTGTTTACCCAAACCAACCCATTTCCTTTGATATGGGTAACAATTGCCACCTCTAGTAGATGGGCTGAGATTGACACCAAAGCCTGCTCAGTTGACCACCATAGCTCCCCTTAAATCAATTATATGTTTTGCCTATTGATTATTTTTAATTTATTTTGTTGCTCGAAAGGAAGATGTACAGACACCAGGTCTTATAAGGGCCAAACGCTTGATTCACTTAAACTACATCCTAATAACTATGCCGTTTTAACATGCAAATATATAAGTAATTGGGTTGAAATGCGGGAGAAACCGCAAAAGTTCTATATTACAAGAAGCCATGAGTTTTGCTCCAAGTTTGAATAGAATCGTCAAAGATGCCCATAAGAACATTATTTCATGTTCAGCTAACATTAGAAAGATACGGCTAATTAATTTCTTGACTTATTAACAAGAACGGAACAGATGCACATAATATTCCTAGCCTCTATCTATACAATCATAAGAATCTTATTTATACAGAAAATAAACTATCTAAATAATTGCATAATCCCAACCAAATCCTAATACAAAATCCTTACCAACCTAAAACGCAAGTATTCCTTCAATACAACTAAGTATTCATAATCTTATATACACATGTGTAGATAGTAGAGAGAGAAGGCGATTTAATATCAAGAATATCATTTTAATTCAATATTTTATTAGAAAAGGGAATTAAGAGTTGAGAGGGATGTTGAAACTGCTTATTTTGAACTATTTATATGCTTCTTGCATTTTTTAAAAAGCAAATAAACACTTTTGAGTGTTTAAATGGCGAAAAATCCTTAAGCTTAATTTAGGGTAAATTAAGTTTTGATAACCAGTTTGAGTTTGTTTACTTCAAAATAATTAATCTTGATAATGTCAAAATTACAGCAAACCCTTAGGGTGATATAAATTTTCTCAAAAAGCTGATTATCTGATTCAGAAAAAGACCCTTAATTTGAAGCTTATTTTAGATCTCTAACAAAAAAGGAAAAAATAAAAAAGAAATCATGTCTTAAACAGAAACCCTAGCTTGGAAGTATATAAGATGTACTTACACATGGATTGTTTTCAAGGTAAATGGTGGTGAGCTTCTCTCTAGAACCAGAAACCGCCTCCGAAATGCCATCTAATGATGCTAGTTGGTTGTCATTAAACCATAGATCTTCCAAGCTACATTAAAATTAAGTAAAAAATATTTAAACAAAAGAAGATATTATGAGAATTTATTCATGAATGCATACCGTGTAAGTTTCTCAATGTCCTCAATTGCAGCAAGCTTATTTGAAGATACATCCAAAACCCTAAGGTTTATTAAGGTTGACAATCCTTCCATTTTCGCAATACCATTATGGCTCAAGTATAGTTCTTCTAAAGATGTGCATTCCTAGAGAATGGATATGGTAAAAAACACAATTAGAATTTTGTAGCAGCATTATGGCTCAACCTATAGTTCTTCTAAAGAAGTGCATTAAATAGATCAAAATAAGTTGCAGCACATGTCAATTTTGATCAAAATCAAAACAAACTGGATTGGGTCGGTCTGTAAACAAATCTTCTCCACTTTCAAAAAAGGATAAAATGTGAAATGCATGCATTAAAAGTAGACTGTAGGAGAATTCCAATCCATTTAACACACACACATTCCCTTCTTAGCTAAATATTTTTATTGAACCCATTTGAGATAAATTTATAGAACAGTCGAAAACAAACCATCCATCAGTAAATATTGAAATTACCAAAATTATCACCTTTAACATGAATAGTAGCATTAACAATTTCAGTAGAAAAGTCATATAAAAAGGTTACAACAAAATTTATACAAGTTACCTCCAATCCTTTCATAGAAGTCAGCCGATTACTTTGCAAACTTAGCTTTTGAATACCCTTTAATCCACATAAGTTTATAGATTTTATACGATTGCGTCCTAACCATAGCTCTTGTAAGTTTGTCAAGTTCTGCATATTCTCCATCACCTAAATGAGAAAAAAATTTAGCAAGTGATCCCAAACAATATAAACATCCTATTTTAGAAACTACAAATCATTTGTCAATCAAATACAGTCTTTCAAATTCTACTTTTTATCGTTGCTAATGATAATTGGCCAATAAAACAAGTATACTTGTGAACTATAAGACTTCAGGGCAAAATCTTTACCCGTATTCTGTTGGAGCCAAGTTCAAGAATTTGCAGTTCATGGAAGTGCTCAATCTCCTCAATTTTGGTGACTTCATTTTTAGAGACATAGAGCTCCTTAAGTGTGTTTGATGCCTTGGATAATCCACTCATTGATGAAATTTCATTAAAAGATACATCAAATACCAAAAGGCTTTTAAATATGCTAACATCAGGTATATTCTTCAGCTGGTTATCCCTGAGAACTAACTCCTGCACAAACAACAAAAATTATTATCTGATAAAACCAAAGATTAAGATATTTTAACCTAAATTGCTAGAAAACTAATAACTGAAGCGATAGATAATAATAATTGAAGTGAGCCTTGAAGTAACTGGTAAGTTTGTTGTTTTATGACTTTGAGTTTAGGAGTTCAAGCTGTGAGAATCAGCCTGTTGCACAAATGTGTTGGGTAAGGCTGCGTACGTCAGATCATGAAGCGATCCGGACCCTCCCTGACCCTTAATGCAAAGCGGGAGCAAAGTCAAGCACCAGGTGCGCACTATGCCCTTGTATGATTCTTTCTACCAAGTAAAACCATATTAGAATCAGAGTAGTCAAACCACCTTGTGTTCAGCCAGCCAGCCATACACACAAAAAGTTTGGAAAAAAAAAAAAAAAAAGGCTTGAATATGCAACAAAAGAAGAAGAAAAACCCTGAGCTGCTCTAATACAGTCTAAATAACAAGCTAAAAACAATTAAAACGAGTCTAAACAGCCTAAAACATGTCTAATACAGCTTAAAATGGCCTGAAATACACCTATGTTTTGCTTGTCTCGAGTGTGCGCTTTCTACGTGCCTAGCTCAACACTCACCCTTTGCTCCTTCAGCTTTGACTCCCTAGATTAAAACTGATCGTTGCCACACAAACACACATAAACCACTTACATGTTCTTATCATATGCACATAACTTGATACAATTTTATAAATTTTACGCTTTTAGAAGTCATCTAGTAAAAAAATCGAATTCTAGAACAACTTCATTACACGACCAAATTATCCTACTTCATGTCCTAATAAAAACTGTGAACTAAAGTCGAGCTTAATGTATAGCAATCATATTAATTGAACAAAAAAAGGCTCGAAAAGTAACATTCTGTGTATACATCATTTCAGAAGCTAAATTGCCTCACTCTTTAACAGTGTAATCACTATAACTACCAAACCAAAACGAAAGAAGTTGAAACAGTATATGAAATGAAATAAAGTAAGGTATAAGCATGCCTCAAGGCCAGATATGCCATTCCACTGCGAAATCGGTTCAACACCGGCATCATCTAACAGATTCTGTCGAAGAGATAGCTTTTTGAGATTAGATAGATTAGAAATGCGCGAATCCAATTTATTGAGTCGATTGGCCGTCAAATCAATCTCGATAAGGCTCGGCGGGAACTCAATTGAGTCAAGATCATGGAGCTGATAGCTTGTAGCGTCGAGGATGGTCATGGGCGTAGATTCTCCGTCGGTGTTATCTACGATCATCAAATCGTTGTCTGTTGTTGGTTCCATTAGGCATTAGCACTGCATCAAGAAACCCTAGAAAGATGACGAACAGAGTTGGAAATATGTAAATAATTACACTAACAATATGGAAAACAGAAAAACATTGAAAAATTAAAATTAAGATGCCTCCTTCTTTACGCTATGTTACGAGTTTATTGAATACATAAAAAATGAAAAAGAAACCAGAGGAAAGAGAGACCTATATTCGTAAACTATGGATTACCTCGTGTATTACATGGATTTAATAAAAAATGTAAGATAAATAATTATTAATTAAAATTTAAATATTATACGATCATATTTAAAATGACATGTGATTAATTTTATAAATTTAATATTTTAAGTAATAAAATAATTATATTTTTTATTTAAATACTAAGTTTTTTAAAGTTTGTTTCTTCAAACATGTCATTTTGAAAAACTGTTTTTGAAATTTTATAATTTATAATAATTTAATTTATTTAAAAAAATGTTTTTTAAATATTAATATATTTTTAATATATGAATTTTTTTTTAATTTTAAAACACATAAAAATATATTTAATATTTAATATTATGAATTAAGGTTTATATAAGATGTATTTAATAGGAGAGAGAGACGGGAAAAATTAAAGTTGATGTGCTCTAAAAATGTGACATGTGTCCATAAAAAACTTTTATTTATTATAATGGATAGATTTGCTAAATCGTTAATTTTTTCTCCTATTATGTTGATTGACTAAATATAAGTTTTTGAGTTTCTAATTTTATATTTTATTATTATTTTACTTTCGTTTAATTTTTTTACAATTGATACTTTTATATTTTAACTTTACTTTTCATTTATTTATAGAAAGACAATTTTATTAATTTAAACATAAATATTCATTTTCCTATTTAATAAGATGAAAACATTAATTGAAGAGAGAAAGGCGGGAAATTTACAAGTTGACTTAAATGAGATTGACATGTGGCGTAAGAAAACTTTTATTTATTATAATAGATAGATTGAAATTAAAATAAAACTAAGAGTAAATTACATATATCGTCTTTTATATTCACATATTTCACGGATAGCGTCCTTTATTAGAAATAGTTACATAAATTATCCTTAAAAGTGATAATTCATAATGGATTTCATCCTTTTTGTCAATATGAATGACGATTTATGTAATATAATTAAAGGATGATTTATGTAATTTTAAGGATGAAATCCGTTATAAAATTTTATTTTAAGAATGTTTTCTTTAACTATTTATAATAAAGGATGTCATTCATAAATTAAGTGAATATAAAGAATGATTTATGTAATTGTCACACCCCTGCGCCGCGTGCGGAATCCACGGCGCGATGACGTATGATCAGTTGAATCATGCACAAGTATTGAATAAGAACAACCACAATGGATTACTAAGTTGCATAATGTTTAGACAATTGTTTAGTTACAGACAATCTATCTACCAAAAGAAAGACAACTACAGACCCAAAATATAGTTTACAAAATAAGACTCCAAACAAGACAATTAAACATTTAGGATTTAGTGTGTTTCTAATCCATCCTAGCATGTTTCTTCATCTTGTTCTATCTTAGTATGGTCTCCTTAGTTGCCTCTGAGAATGTCTTAAACCTGATTACCTGAAACACGTGAAAAGTAACTGTCAACTACAGACGTAGTTGGTGAGAACAATAGGTTTAAACATTTGTAAACGTGAGTATATGATATAAGACATAGGTAAGTTAAAGCATCATAAGATTCACACGGATGAGCTGTAACCCAAACTAACATCAAGTAAGAAAATGAGTGTAAACAGTCCAATCACTGTTCGCACGACAGCCAATAATATCAAGTCCCAAACCACGTTTGGAGTTAGATAATACGTCAGCAGTTTTGATAACCATATGACACCAGACCTGCAGTTGGCTTTTAAAAGCAAATTTAAAAGCCAACTCCATCCTGGATAAGAAAACAATGACACCAGACCTGCAGTTAGCTTTTAAAACAAATTTAAAAGCTAACTCCATCCTGGATAAGAAACAATGTGTCCGCTTTCCCTTGTTGTGATCACCCAGTACTAACGCTAATGAATATGATACTTGATGGGTTTATAAGTTTGTTTACAACAATGGACACCATGTTTATGAATCTTACTTTAACCGGATGTGTTAATGTCTTATTGAAAACCTGGATTTAACTCCACGAGTTGAATCCTTTGTTTATGTAACATGAAATGAATCTCTTGATTTGAATACCATGATGTGAACAACTTGACTTGAATACCATGTTTTGAACCAATGAATTTGAGTACCATATTGTGAACCACTTGTTTTGAATACCATGATGTGATGACCTTGTGTAACAACAAGGTTTATAACAAAAGAAGAGTTTATGAAACCATTTATATAAAAACATTTAACCTTTAAAAGAACATTTGAATGAAACTATTATAAAACCTTTCAAAGAAACAATTTATAAATCCTTTTTATTAATAAAAGTTTAACAGGGAATAATTTCCTTTAAAACAGTTGACAGTTCCTTAAACAGTTGAAGAATCCATTGGATTCATAAGATAAACTTGTAATGCTTATGAATACACATAAACTGTGCCATGAAACAAGATTGAAATAGCGGTTTTGATCACGTGTTCCACCCCAAAACAGTTATAAAACAGTAAAAGAGGGGCTAAAGTTCTCACCTGTCTGCAGTAGACTCTGAACTAAACAGTTAGCAAGTAGCAAACAGGACTTCTAATTGTTTCCTATAACATTGTAATCATACATAAGATATAGGATTTATAATTGTATAACTTTGATTCATTGATTGACTTGTGTTCTCTTGAACTTGTTTAACTTGATTACTTGATTGATCATGGGTTCAAGAAACTTGTGAAATGTTCTATTGTATGATAACTTGTTTGTGTGCGACATATGTTTAAGTGTTTGATAAACCCTTTGATAACATGAGTTGTGAAAAGCTGTTCAATTGTTTCCAAGTCTTTGTGTTTGTGATTTGATCTCATGATTAAGTTCAGTCATAAACTTAAACCCAAATAAGATCAAATTACAATTTACTTTGAGTTTTGTGGGCCACAATATGGACCTTAAGCCCCTAAAACCATGATGAGCTTAAATATAGGTCCATGGGCCTCTTAGGACCAAGTGGATGTGATGTTGGCCCAACAACATTTAGGTAGGCTTTATAACACGCCAAAGACAATCGCTAGCCAATTAGGATCATAGTGACCGAATAGCTTGGATTGGGTCTAAGGATTTAAGTTGGCCACCCAATGTAAAGGTATTCTACGTAACGTTCCAAGGTGTTATCGAGCTAATTGAAAGTCTAATGGATCAATTATAATTCCCTCGGGCTTACCTCGCACCTATGGGCCTAGTATTAAAGCTTTTGGGCCAAATAGGTTGAAGTTGGGCCGAAGAAAAGGGAAGCTGCTATTTCGGGCAGCGAACCCTCTTGGGTTAAGCATAGGGTTCGCCCCTAACAAAAGGGTTCGGTCGTGATAGAAGGTTCCAAGGTTCGTCTATGGGTTCGGTCCTGATGATGGTTCGTGAAGTATAGAGGATGAAGGGTTCGTGGCACTGATGAGGATCAGGGTTCGGCCGCTGCATGGCTGAAGGTTCGGTTACAACCAACGAACCATGCAAGGTTCGCAGTAACTTCGTTGATCATCAATGGTTCGTGAAGGCTCGGTACTGGTTCGTGATTCCTCTAAGGTTCGTGTGATCCATGGTGACCTGATGCTGGTTCGTGAGGACCCATAAGGGTTCGGCTGAAGACCTACGAACCATTATGGTTCGTGGAGTATCCCTAGGGTTCGCCAACTGAAGAAGAAGGTTCGGCCGACGAACCTGTCACCAGCCGCATCACCATCATCAACCATCTGATTCTAGACCACGATTCAAGCTAATAAAACCTCCAAAAAGCTTTCTATGGCTGCGAAACTAATTAGGAGAGTGCTAGGACCGGCTAGACGTCGAGTTTAAACAAAAACACACAAGAACCCTAATTCCCGAAACTTCCTTGGATCATACCTCGTTTTTGGATGGATGGATCTGCGATATTCTTGTACTTTAGTGTAGAGTTTGTCGAGAGCTTCGCGTGGACACCAAGAATGACGAATTCCGTTGAGAAATAAGCGAGTTACGAACGTTTAAAGCTCGGTTTTCTAGAGAGAGAGAGGGTTTGCGAAAATTATAGAGAGAGAGAGGGTTTGGCTGATAATAAATGAAGGAAATGGCCTTCTTTAGGGCTTTTATAGTCCGGGTAGTGTTCGGGTCCGTTTCGGTCGCTCGGTTCGCGTTTCCGGAACGTAACGCGTAATTTACGCGGTTTTAAATAAAAATAGATGTTAAACCCATTAAGATGAGTTTCAAAATTGTAAAAATATAAAATAATTAATTTCATTATTTTTACTCTTCGTGTGTTGTCGGATCGTTAAAACATTCGAAATTACGTGTATACCCGCAATCGCGTACGTTTTACGATCGTATTAATTATTTAAAGTCGTTTAATCGTAATTATAAGTTCAACATTCGTATTATTATGGATCGTCACCCATAACTATACTCAGTCTCGCTTACAGATTACGATCTTGGTTGAATTAATTAATTGTTATACTATTCGTCTCAACACTACGCACTAACACTAACCTGTTACACCGAACGCAGTATATGTATAGGGCTCACTCTCGCTGCCCACCACTGTTTCGATATAACAAGTTACTGTTCTTGCTTAGTGAAATCAACTGTAAATAAATAATACATACTTGTTTTCCGATTACTAAGATCCTGTAACACACAAGCACACATTTTGAACATACGAATCACATTGATGAACTGAACCATGAATAGATACTGTTCTAACACTGTTTACCACTACATGACTATATGCACAAATGTTACAGTCTCCCCTAGTTAAGGGAATTTCGTCCCGAAATTAACTAGCCGAAGATACTGTAAAAAGATGAGGGTACTTAAGCTTCATCTGGTCTTCACGTTCCCAGGTGAACTCAGCACCTTGTTTGCCCTCCCATCGCACTTTCACGATCGGGATACGGCTGCGTTTAAGTTTCTTGACCCCATGATCCATGATTTCAACCGGACGTTCAATGAATTGCATGTTGTTCTGAATCTGTATGTCTTCCAGTGGAATCTGAACATCATGATCCGCCAAGCATTTCTTAAGATTCGATACATGAAAAGTATCGTGAACATTGCTTAGCTCCACTGGAAGTTTGAGTTTGTAGGCTATGGGACCAATCCGTTCTAGGATCTCAAAAGGTCCAACGTACCTTGGTGCAAGTTTCCCTTTCTTCCCGAATCGGACAACGCCTTTCCAGGGAGAAACTTTGAGTAAAACTCGGTCACCGGCTCGAAACTCAAGCGGTTTCTGTCGTCGATCAGCATAACTCTTCTGCCGATCCCGTGCGGCCTTAAGCCGTGACTGAATGATTGTGATTTTGTCTGATGTTTCCTGAATGAGTTCTGGTCCTACAACCTGTGAGTCACCAATCTCGGTCCAACAGACCGGTGATCGGCACTTTCTACCATATAGAGCTTCGAATGGTGCACATTGAATGCTCGTATGATAGCTATTGTTATATGAAAACTCAATGAGTGGGAGATGAGTGTCCCAACTTCCACCGAAGTCAATGACACAAGAACGGAGCATGTCCTCAAGTGTTTGGATAGTCCTCTCACTTTGGCCGTCGGTTTGGGGATGATACGCCGTGCTAAGATTAACACGCGTTCCCAAAGCCTTTTGCAATGATTGCCAAAAGCGAGAAGTGAAGCGACTATCGCGATCAGATATGATTGATGTTGGAGTACCATGACGTGCAATGATTTCGTTGATGTACAATGTGGATAACTTCTCCATCTTGTAATCCTCTCGGATTGGGAGAAAATGAGCAGATTTGGTGAGTCGGTCAACGATCACCCAAATCGAATCGAAACCTTTCGGAGTTCTCGGCAACTTCGTTATGAAATCCATGGAAATTTGTTCCCATTTCCATTGAGGAATTTCAGGTTGCTGCAGAAGTCCCGAAGGCTTTTGATGTTCTGCTTTGACCTTTGAACAAGTAAGACATTTTCCCACGTACAGTGCTATGTCTTTCTTCATTCCCGGCCACCAGTAAGATGTCCTCAAGTCCTGATACATCTTGTCGGCTCCAGGATGAACTGAGTATCGCGACTTATGAGCCTCATCACAGATGAGTGTGCGCAATTCTTCAGACTTTGGAATCCAAATGCGGCCGTTGAGATATAACAACCCATCAGCTCGAGGTTCTAGTTTCTTCTCAATACCACAATCCAAGTCTGTCTTGAGTTGATTATCTGTTACTACTTGTTGTTGTGCAATACGAATCAAGTCTTTCAAGTTTGGCTGTGTGTTGATCTCCATGGCTCTTACACGAATCGGTTTGACTGGTTCCTTGCGACTAAGAGCATCCGCCACCACATTGGCTTTACCCGGATGGTAACGAATCTCACAGTCGTAATCAGTTAGAAGCTCAACCCAACGTCGTTGTCTCATGTTGAGTTCTTTCTGATTGAGAATGTGTTGTAGGCTCTTGTGGTCAGTGTAAATGACACATTTAGTACCATACAGGTAGTGTCTCCAAATCTTCAATGCAAAGACCACAGCCCCTAACTCAAGGTCATGAGTAGTGTAATTCTTCTCGTGAACCTTAAGTTGTCTTGAAGCATAAGCAATGACCTTGTCCCGTTGCATAAGTACACAATCGAGACCAAGGTTTGAAGCATCACAGTAGACAATGAAATCATCACTGCCTTCTGGAAGACTAAGGATAGGGGAATTGCATAACTTCTGTTTAAGAAGTTGAAATGCATCTTCTTGTTTCTGTCCCCATATAAAAGCTTGACTTTTCTGAGTCAATGTAGTGAGTGGCAAAGCAATCTTTGAGAAATTCGCAATGAATCTTCTATAATAACCTGCCAGACCCAGAAATGAACGAATCTCTGTTGGAGTAGATGGAGTAGTCCAGTTCTTAATCGCCTCAATCTTTGCTGGATCTACATGTATTCCATCCCTGTTTATGACATGTCCTAAGAAATGAACTTCCTTTAGCCAAAATTCGCACTTTAAGAATTTAGCATAAAGGTGTTCCTCTCTTAGTAGTTCTAAGACTTTCCTCAAATGATCCCCATGTTCTTGTTCTGACTTGGAATAAATCAGGATATCATCAATAAAGACAATAACAAACTGATCTAAATATGGCCTGCAGACTCGATTCATCAAGTCCATGAACACTGCAGGTGCATTGGTCAGCCCAAATGGCATAACCACAAACTCATAGTGTCCATATCGAGTCCTAAATGCCGTCTTTGGTATATCCTCATCATTTACTCTTAACTGATGATACCCAGATCGTAAGTCAATCTTAGAGAAGCAAGTTGCTCCCTGTAATTGATCAAACAGATCATCGATTCTGGGCAGAGGATATCTATTCTTGATTGTCAACTTGTTCAGCTCACGATAGTCTATGCACATACGAAATGAACCGTCTTTCTTTTTGACAAAGAGAACCGGAGCTCCCCATGGAGAGAAACTCGGTCTTATAAAACCTTTGTCTAAAAGTTCTTGAAGCTGACTAGACAGTTCTTGCATCTCAGACGGTGCTAACCGATACGGTGACTTCGCCACTGGGTTTGCTCCAGGGACGAGATCAATTCTAAACTCCACTTGTCGGACTGGTGGTAGTCCAGGCAAGTCTTCTGGAAATACGTCTGGATAGTCTTTGATAACCGGTACGTCTCCAACTGCTTTCTTGTCAGGTTTCTTTTCCACCACGTGAGCTAGGAAAGCATAATATTTCTTCTTCAAGTACTTCCTCGCCTTGATGCACGATACAATCTTCAATCCGCGGCATGGTTTCTCGCCGTAGACTATCATCGTTTCGCCGGACGGTAAGGGGATTCGGATAAATTTCTCCGAGCATACGATTTCAGCATTGTTTTTGGATAACCAATCCATTCCTACTACAACTTCGAAGCTTCCGAGAGTCATAGGAATGAGATCGATGGAAAAGAGATGGTCGTTTAATCTTAATTCACAAGCATGAATTATGGAATCTACAACTATGGTCTTACCATTCGCTACTTCTACAGTATAAGGAGCAGTAAGTGTGGATAGTTGCATATTAAGCAAAGAAGCAGTATGAGCAGAGATAAAACTTTTATCAGCACCAGTATCAAATATGATAGGAACATAGTGATCATTGATAAGAAATGTACCCGTGATGACTGCCGGCTCTTCGCGTGCTTCAGCAGTTCCAATCACGAAAGCACGAGCAGCAGCAGTATTGTTGTTGAGTTTTGGACACTGATTTCTGAAGTGTCCCTCTGCTCCACAATTATACAGGCCTTCCACCTGTAGCAATAGGAGTCGTGGTAGCAGTTGTTGCAGCAGCAAGATGTGCAGATCGGCATGTAGCTGCCAAGTGTCCCATACGCCCACACTTGAGACACTTTCTGCATGCAATAGTGGGTAGATGATGGTATTGGCATTTGGTGCATAGTGGCAATGGACCAGTATAAGGCTTTCTGACTGTGGAAGATTGTGGCATAGCAGTAATGGGTGTGCATGAGTGGGAGTAACTGCAGTCAGGGCTGCAAAGTTCTTGATTGTCTTTTGCTTCTTCCTCTTTTGATGATGCTGTTCAGGCTTTTTGCCTTCATCAGTCTGTGCTCTTTTGAATCCCTTTCGGGTGAGCACCCCAGATTTCACATATTCTTCAGTGAGTGAAGCACCAAGTTGAATTGCTGCTTCCAAAGTAGTGGGGTTGTTCCCCATAACAGTTCCTCTGACCACCAAAGGCAAACCTTCAATGTATTTCTCTATCCTGCGAGATAGAGGAGTAACCAAGTGTGGTACCAAAATGCACAACTCATGGAAACGAGTTGTATACTTGGCACTTTCACCACTGTCTTGCACCAAGTTCCACATCTCCACCTCCAGTTTCTTTAGTTCATGACGTGGACAAAACTTTTCCACAAGTAAGTTCTTGAATCCGTCCCATGGTAAAGCTAGAGCAACTTCACGTCCTCTGGTGTTCTTCTCAGAATTCCACCAGGTGAGCGCGCCTTTGTGAAAAGCGCTTGAGGCCATCTTGACCTTCAGATTCTCAGGACATCCAGTGAAGTCGAGAATGTCTTCGATGCTTTCCAGCCATTGCAGTAGGCCGGTAGCTCCTTCAGTACCAGAGTACTTGGGAGGCTTAGCATCGTTGAACTGCTTGAATGTGAAGTTAGCAGTTCCAGTGTGATTAGTGTTGGAGTTGTTCGCTGAGTCACTGGTACTCCCCCGCAGATTTTGGGTGATATCAGTGACCATGCCCGGGATCACATCCCGCATATGAACAGCGATAGCTCGAGCAATCTTGTTAATTTCATCATCATTACCGCTTGTCGAACCCCCAGCATTTGGGTCTCGTCGAGGAGGCATTCTACGAATAGAAGCCACAAGCGGGTCAGTAATGAGAATGGATACAATTGAATTTTCATGATAAGGTCAGTAATATATCCATACTACTAGTATTATCATTCAATTGTAATATGATCCAGTACACGTATAAGTTATCAACTTATTTGTATACTTATCATGTGAATATGTACGATGTCTCATGATCTCTCCACCAAACCTACACACTGACACTTTCCCGATATACCGAAAATAGCTTATATATAGGGCTCACTCTCGCTGCCCACCACCGTTTCGGTATACCACGATCATGCCCTTGCTAGCATTTGGCAACACGTTTGTACTGGTTTCCATGTGTTTTCCATTGATTAAGAATCCCATGATCTTTGATCAACTTGAACTATGATTGATTCCATGATTGAACTATGATTATGTTATGCGTGCACCTACTAACAGTTGTTAACATGTAGAACTAAGTCATACGTGTGTTCTACACTTTCCTGTTAACCTATGTCAGTAAGTACCAATGATGTAATCACTTAAGAATTTCACTTAAGGTTTACATTTATGATATGTTCACAACTTGGTTGATTCACCATAATGTCTGGTTCATCCAAGTTTGAATTTCATTATGATTTGATTCACCAATGATTGTTTCCCAAATGATTGTATCCCATGTGTTTTGGCTGATGTTCCATGTGTCCAGTTGATCCCGAATCCTCACTCCAAATACAAACGCCGGATTCCCCCTAACATACTGAAATAAGCTTATATATAGGGTAAGCTCTCACCGACCCACCACTTACCTCAACACGTCAGCGTTAACCCGCCGTTTGCATTTGAAGCTAAGATTCCAACTCTTGATTGATTATGATTGTCTCATGATTTCTCTTGTTCCTCGATTCTGTTTATGATTGCGTAAACCATGGTCCTTAATTTACTAGAAACTAAGACCTTAGGTTTATGTATATGTGTCCTAGGTTAATCAACCTAGTTTCCCAATACTTAAAGTACTGAGCATAATGATTTCCTGTGAGAACTTCAACTAAAGAATACTGTTACACAGATTCTAAGTTATAAAGTTCCTATGATAATGAATCCATGATAATGATAACAATGACAAGGATTTCAAATCTAAGTTCTAAATTAATAGACCTCAACCTTTGAATTCCTATAATGAATATGACAAGGATCTCAAATCCAAGTTCTAAATTAATAGATCTTGACCTTTGAATCCTATAATGAATATGACAAGGATCTCAAATCCAAGTTCTAAATTAATAGATCTTGACCTTTGAATCCTATAATGAATATGACAAGGATCTCAAATCCAAGTTCTAAATTAATAGATCTTGACCTTTGAATCCTATAATGAATATGACAAGGACTTTAGATCAAAGATAACAATCTTTGCCTCTAAATCCTATACTGAATATGACAAGAAATTCATATCAAAGATACTGATAATACAGATCTTTGCCTCTGAATTTCTATAATGATCTCTGTGTGAGAATTTCAGATCAGGGATACTAAGAATATAGATCCTTGCCTCTGAAATCCTTAAATGCATATGCTTGAGAATTTAATTCGGTTTCTAAAATTATAGAAGTCCGATTCAAATTCTTTGACTTGATATCTAATCTTAGAAAAATGTCCTAAGATCTTTCAAGCTTAATGTAGACTTAATGCTTACTTAAGTTACTTAGATCCTAAGTATCCTCAAGCCTATAGCACTTAGTCTTATTGGGTAGCTTAGGTTATAGTCTAGGTCATTAAACATTGGGTTTTTCCTAGTTCTCTACAACCTTGGCTCTGATACCAACCTGTCACACCCCTGCGCCGCGTGCGGAATCCACGGCGCGATGACGTATGATCAGTTGAATCATGCACAAGTATTGAATAAGAACAACCACAATGGATTACTAAGTTGCATAATGTTTAGACAATTGTTTAGTTACAGACAATCTATCTACCAAAAGAAAGACAACTACAGACCCAAAATATAGTTTACAAAATAAGACTCCAAACAAGACAATTAAACATTTAGGATTTAGTGTGTTTCTAATCCATCCTAGCATGTTTCTTCATCTTGTTCTATCTTAGTATGGTCTCCTTAGTTGCCTCTGAGAATGTCTTAAACCTGATTACCTGAAACACGTGAAAAGTAACTGTCAACTACAGACGTAGTTGGTGAGAACAATAGGTTTAAACATTTGTAAACGTGAGTATATGATATAAGACATAGGTAAGTTAAAGCATCATAAGATTCACACGGATGAGCTGTAACCCAAACTAACATCAAGTAAGAAAATGAGTGTAAACAGTCCAATCACTGTTCGCACGACAGCCAATAATATCAAGTCCCAAACCACGTTTGGAGTTAGATAATACGTCAGCAGTTTTGATAACCATATGACACCAGACCTGCAGTTGGCTTTTAAAAGCAAATTTAAAAGCCAACTCCATCCTGGATAAGAAAACAATGACACCAGACCTGCAGTTAGCTTTTAAAACAAATTTAAAAGCTAACTCCATCCTGGATAAGAAACAATGTGTCCGCTTTCCCTTGTTGTGATCACCCAGTACTAACGCTAATGAATATGATACTTGATGGGTTTATAAGTTTGTTTACAACAATGGACACCATGTTTATGAATCTTACTTTAACCGGATGTGTTAATGTCTTATTGAAAACCTGGATTTAACTCCACGAGTTGAATCCTTTGTTTATGTAACATGAAATGAATCTCTTGATTTGAATACCATGATGTGAACAACTTGACTTGAATACCATGTTTTGAACCAATGAATTTGAGTACCATATTGTGAACCACTTGTTTTGAATACCATGATGTGATGACCTTGTGTAACAACAAGGTTTATAACAAAAGAAGAGTTTATGAAACCATTTATATAAAAACATTTAACCTTTAAAAGAACATTTGAATGAAACTATTATAAAACCTTTCAAAGAAATAATTTATAAATCCTTTTTATTAATAAAAGTTTAACAGGGAATAATTTCCTTTAAAACAGTTGACAGTTCCTTAAACAGTTGAAGAATCCCTTGGATTCATAAGATAAACTTGTAATGCTTATGAATACACATAAACTGTGCCATGAAACAAGATTGAAATAGCGGTTTTGATCACGTGTTCCACCCCAAAACAGTTATAAAACAGTAAAAGAGGGGCTAAAGTTCTCACCTGTCTGCAGTAGACTCTGAACTAAACAGTTAGCAAGTAGCAAACAGGACTTCTAATTGTTTCCTATAACATTGTAATCATACATAAGATATAGGATTTATAATTGTATAACTTTGATTCATTGATTGACTTGTGTTCTCTTGAACTTGTTTAACTTGATTACTTGATTGATCATGGGTTCAAGAAACTTGTGAAATGTTCTATTGTATGATAACTTGTTTGTGTGCCACATATGTTTAAGTGTTTGATAAACCCTTTGATAACATGAGTTGTGAAAAGCTGTTCAATTGTTTCCAAGTCTTTGTGTTTGTGATTTGATCTCATGATTAAGTTCAGTCATAAACTTAAACCCAAAAGATCAAATTACAATTTACTTTGAGTTTTGTGGGCCACAATATGGACCTTAAGCCCCTAAAACCATGATGAGCTTAAATATAGGTCCATGGGCCTCTTAGGACCAAGTGGATGTGATGTTGGCCCAACAACATTTAGGTAGGCTTTATAACACGCCAAAGACAATCGCTAGCCAATTAGGATCATAGTGACCGAATAGCTTGGATTGGGTCTAAGGATTTAAGTTGGCCACCCAATGTAAAGGTATTCTACGTAACGTTCCAAGGTGTTATCGAGCTAATTGAAAGTCTAATGGATCAATTATAATTCCCTCGGGCTTACCTCGCACCTATGGGCCTAGTATTAAAGCTTTTGGGCCAAATAGGTTGAAGTTGGGCCGAAGAAAAGGGAAGCTGCTATTTCGGGCAGCGAACCCTCTTGGGTTAAGCATAGGGTTCGCCCCTAACAAAAGGGTTCGGTCGTGATAGAAGGTTCCAAGGTTCGTCTATGGGTTCGGTCCTGATGATGGTTCGTGAAGTATAGAGGATGAAGGGTTCGTGGCACTGATGAGGATCAGGGTTCGGCCGGCTGCATGGCTGAAGGTTCGGTTACAACCAACGAACCATGCAAGGTTCGCAGTAACTTCGTTGATCATCAATGGTTCGTGAAGGCTCGGTACTGGTTCGTGATTCCTCTAAGGTTCGTGTGATCCATGGTGACCTGATGCTGGTTCGTGAGGACCCATAAGGGTTCGGCTGAAGACCTACGAACCATTATGGTTCGTGGAGTATCCCTAGGGTTCGCCAACTGAAGAAGAAGGTTCGGCCGACGAACCTGTCACCAGCCGCATCACCATCATCAACCATCTGATTCTAGACCACGATTCAAGCTAATAAAACCTCCAAAAAGCTTTCTATGGCTGCGAAACTAATTAGGAGAGTGCTAGGACCGGCTAGACGTCGAGTTTAAACAAAAACACACAAGAACCCTAATTCCCGAAACTTCCTTGGATCATACCTCGTTTTTGGATGGATGGATCTGCGATATTCTTGTACTTTCGTGTAGATTTTGTCGAGAGCTTCGCGTGGACACCAAGAATGACGAATTCCGTTGAGAAATAAGCGAGTTACGAACGTTTAAAGCTCGGTTTTCTAGAGAGAGAGGGTTTGCGAAAATTATAGAGAGAGAGAGGGTTTGGCTGATAATAAATGAAGGAAATGGCCTTCTTTAGGGCTTTTATAGTCCGGGTAGTGTTCGGGTCCGTTTCGGTCGCTCGGTTCGCGTTTCCGGAACGTAACGCGTAATTTACGCGGTTTTAAATAAAAATAGATGTTAAACCCATTAAGATGAGTTTCAAAATTGTAAAAATATAAAATAATTAATTTCATTATTTTTACTCTTCGTGTGTTGTCGGATCGTTAAAACATTCGAAATTACGTGTATACCCGCAATCGCGTACGTTTTACGATCGTATTAATTATTTAAAGTCGTTTAATCGTAATTATAAGTTCAACATTCGTATTATTATGGATCGTCACCCATAACTATACTCAGTCTCGCTTACAGATTACGATCTTGGTTGAATTAATTAATTGTTATACTATTCGTCTCAACACTACGCACTAACACTAACCTGTTACACCGAACGCAGTATATGTATAGGGCTCACTCTCGCTGCCCACCACTGTTTCGATATAACAAGTTACTGTTCTTGCTTAGTGAAATCAACTGTAAATAAATAATACATACTTGTTTTCCGATTACTAAGATCCTGTAACACACAAGCACACATTTTGAACATACGAATCACATTGATGAACTGAACCATGAATAGATACTGTTCTAACACTGTTTACCACTACATGACTATATGCACAAATGTTACAGTAATATACTCCAAAACTAAACAATTTTGTCTAGTTATTCTTGTGTTAACTTCCCTATTCTTAGTGTAGGGATGACAATAGGTCTGATTTGAGACGTGTTTGAATAATCTTAACTTCATACCTGATTATAAAACCTCGTTTCATGTTCGGTCCAAAATTTATCAGGTATACCTATGAGTTTCAGGTATACCTTTAGTTAGCTAAATATAGCTGTTGAGAATAACTGACTTAAATCCCATCAGGTATGTATCAAAAGGAATAAAAAAAGAAACGAATTCAATACTTCAACATGATATAAAAATTAATGGGAACTACAATGTAAAAATTATAAATCATTTATATACTAAAAACATAATTAAATATCTGAAAAATAAAATCGGGTATACTTATCGGGTAAATGGTGTATCTATCTATTTTAATAAATAAAGGTTTCTAAGGACACATGTCATCTTCCTAGATCACCTCACTTGTAATTTCCCGCTTCTCTCTCATATTAAATGCATCACATATTAAATAATAATATTAAATATAATTTTTATACTTTTTTAAATTAAAAAAAACATTAATATTAAAACATATTTAGAAAAACCAATTTATTATAAAATTGAGAATTTTCAAAAACAATTTTTTAAAATATAATGTTTAAAGAACAAATTTTTAAAAACTTAGTATTTAAAAGGTAATATTATTATTTTATTACTTAAAAGTATTTGATATATAAAACTTTAATTATATATCATATTTAAAAATCATCTTCTATTAGTAACTATTTGTAACATTTTTTTATTCAACCTGTGTAATACACATGGTATTAATCTAGTAATATATATAGTTTGGTACACGGGGCGGATAAGTGGGACGGGCAAACATGTATATATTATCGGGTAACCAGGTGTGTGAACGAATCGCATGCCCGTCCCATACCCATAGAAATTTTAAAAATTAATCTCATACTCAGCCAAATACCCATCATGTTTGTGCATACATGTCAGACGTGGGTTTTTTGTCATCCCTAGTTTAGTGTATACATTAATAATACTAGATGTGGGCAAACCAAATTTTTTTAATAATCAGCTTTTTTGATTAACAAAGTCAAAAAGTGGAGATTATATTTGGGTTTTTAACTAGTTCAAATCTGATTTTATGCCGGGTAAAGTTAGGAGTATTCCCTATAATTATAGTTTCGGTTATGTTTCTTGGAAAAATTGAAGCCACCTATATGGCTATATCGTCAGGTCAGGTAGAATTTGTTTATGTTCCATATAGGGTAGTCGGGTACTAAGAATCCGTTTTTTGCTTCCCTCTAATCAATAGGCTGAAAATAAACAATATGTGCATCGTAGACGGTATACACAGTTCTTCTAAAATGCTTTAAGAACCTAAATTAGTGTTACTTCACATCTATCTTGTACTCTAACAAACGCTGCAAATATTAAAAAAATAACTAATAAGTTACATGAATCATCTCTTTTTTATGAATAATGAATTAAAATTGGAAATTATAAAACTCATATATCAATAATGGCAAAAGCCAATAAGTTGCGCTAGTCATGTGCCTAATAATACTTTTCATATAAACAATTAAGCAATTACATGCATCAGAATACTAGTTTAAAGTTAAAGAATAAGTAATAAAAGACCCACATGCAAGGTGTCCAAATCAAACCACCAACTGACAAAAGCAAACAATGCTTAAACTAAAACTTAGAAAACTATTTTTTTTTAAATACTAATCTTCATAAATGTATAACTAGTGGGTTCCTCCACTCATTTTATCGATGACGTCTTCTATTATAAATAGTTGCAAAAATCATCTTTAAAAATAAGAATTTATAATGGATTTCATCTTTAAAATTACATAATTCGTCCTTTAATTACATTACAAATTTCATCCTTAACATGGACGATTTATGTAATGTAATTAAAGGGCAATTTATGTAATTTTAAGGATAAAATCCATTATAAATTTCAATTTTAATGATCTTTTTTTTGTAACTTTTTTCAATAAAGGATGTAATCCATAAAATAAGTGAATGTAAAAGATGATTTGTGTAATTTACTATTAAATCTTTTATAAATACCTCCTAACCTCATGTCCTATTAAATTGAAAAGGAATGGAAGATTTATCAAGATCAAGTTTTAGATGATAAAAAGAAGAGTGTGCTTTGATTTGACCTCATATTTTTACATCATATTCTAGAGTTGTGTACGCCCCATTTGCGATGCACACATATAATGATACATATGTGTGGGCTCTCAAGAGGCAAAAGTAAAATTGGACTAATTTTAACGTTATTTTACTTATTTTGTGAAAATAACGTTAAAAGTGTTGTGATTATCAACTTCAAACGATAACTTTGAGCCGGGGACTCATTCGGAGCAGTCTCTATCTCAGCTGGGATAGGGGTAAGGTTTGTGTCCATCTTTCTCCCCAGACCTTACTGAATAGTGAGAATATATACTGGGTAAGTTTGTTTGTTTGTTTTATTCTAGAGTTGTGCTTTTAAATCACTATCATAGTTTATCAAGGTATTTTTTAGAACATCACTGTTTTTGACTCAATAAGACATAAAAAGTGATCACTAGACTTTTGATCGGTAACATTACTTTTCAACTAGTGAAACATTTATACAATGTGATCACTATATTCATTATTTGAGTCAGGTGTTTTTGGTGTTCTCTACTATTTAGAGAAAGACAAAAAGCAAATCCTGACTGGATAATCAAGAGGATGACATAAAACTGATTAGTTAATATCCACTTGAATAAATATTCACTTGTTCTATTACTCCAAAATTTAAAACCCGAAAAGAATTCCACCCTTTCTCATCAATTATATAGCCATAATTGGTTCGCGTCAAGGGTCAAGGGATATAAACGATTCGAGCCACTCATGACTACTCAAGTTTGGCTCGGTTAACATTCGAATTGAGTCGAGCTTAATTGAGCTTCGGTCTGATATTGAGTCTAAATGTTAGTTCATTTAATAACCATGCTTGCTCCGGACTAAACTTTTTATATCAAGACTAACTAAGCTCAACCAAAGACTTAAATAATTCCACTATTTTTACATATATAATATATATTGTTTAATATATAAATAGATAAATTCTTATAAGACATTATATATAAATCATGATAAGATAATTAAACAATATATGTTGTGTTTTAAATACACACACAACACACACACGCATATATTCATATAAAAAATACAGCTAAATAATTAACAAATATTAAATGAATTGAGCCCCAACGCGAGTTCGAAAAATCGCTCATGAGTTAATGTTGATTCCGAGGTCTCTTAATAATAGTAAGATAAACATGGGTTCAACTCAACTCGTTTACAACATTAGTTTTTAGCTTCTAAACAAATTATATATTTTTTTGGTTTACAAATCATATGATTCCATAAAATGTTGGATTTATATTACATTACTAGGCTATTACCCCGTATGTTACACGGATTAAATATAAAATATTAAATAGTTAGTAATAAAATTTATAAGTTTTGAAATATGAAATGTTTAAATTACGTTTTAATAGCTATTTTAAGTAACAAACAATATTTAAAAATTTTAATAACAATATGAATATCATTTAACCTTCTTGATTTGTAATAATTGAGTTCCTCGAACTAATTAACTTTAAATTCTTAAAGTTAATATTCTGTTAAAAACTAACTACTTTTAAATTAGTAAGGTAAGATAATATTTTTGTAATTATTAAAGTTAAAAAACCTAATATGAAATTATTTATAAACATACAAGACAAAAATGTAACTTGTATTATCATTTTTATTAATTTTGGTTGATTTTTTTTTTGGGGAAAAAAATTGTTTTTTAAGAAAACTTATATTTTTATACAACTTTTATTTCTAAAAAATTTTACATATCTTTTAAATTTTGATTTAAAAAAATTATAATATATTAACATTTTCATAACTATGTTTTTAATAAAATGTTTTGATTTTTAATTTATTAAAAACTTTTATTTTAATTTGTAAAAGATAAATAATATCATTAGTTATAATTATCATTATAAATATTTAATATGAGAGATAATATAATTATTTAAGAAGAAAGATAATCATGTGAGTGCACAAAAAATTGACAAATGGGAAAATGATCTTAAAATATGACAAGTGGCAAATGAGGATTTTTGTTTATTATAATAGTAAGATTATTCTTTATTTATTTAGAAAATAATATTTTTAAATGTTTATATTTTAATTTAAATAAGGTTAAGTGTGCGTTCTATTAATCTTCGGACCGCAATCTGATTCAAACTTGATGAGAATTATTTTGATACGTGTAATATATTGGTTTGAATGATCACTTTTGTTCATGTAAATCAGTTTAATAAAATAGTCACCAAAAAGATAAAAGAATAACCAGAGACGGTCGAAGAACATTTTTTGGGTGTCATATTTCATTTAAATAACCAATCAATGCCAAAGACTTGTATCTAAATTATAAACACAATTACATGAAAATAAATAATATTAAATGACTAATTATCACCAATCAAAAAACAGAACTTCGTATAATCAATCAAAATTAAGCAACCAAATAGTATTGGCTAGAAGTCTAAACGAGTTGAATGAGCTCATATTTACCTAAGTTTGAGGTACGTCCATTAAATTTAGCAAAGCTTGAACTCGAGTTCAACTAATTTATTATTTATTGTTTGTTTTAACTCAAATTAATCTAAGTTTTTAGCGAGTAAATCTCAAATAACTTATGAGTAGCTTATTTTGTTCACACATCCATTTTAACATAAACAAAAAAAAAATACATAATAATTTTATTGATTTATTTATTTATCGTAACATTATAAGTCAATCAAAAGATTTATTGGTGTTAATGCCAAAAAAAAAAAAAAAAATCCTGGGTGTGAGTGGCTTTTCATTACATATATTGTACAATTAAAAAGAAAGTCTCTGGATGTAGGTTGACACCCAAGCCATATAAAGTGTGTATCAAAATAACCTTCCCAAGCCATATACAAATTACAGGGGAAGGTTCCTCTAAAAAGTCTATTTTGCCTAATAAGGCTAAGAAGGATTTTTAAAAATTTGAAAACCGACCCAAACAAACTCCGAACTAACTCATTTTTGCGTCATTGGAACCGTTTTGTCGAACCTTAAACCCGGAACGTTAAAACCCAAACCATAAACCATAATACTAAAAACCTAAACTTTAAACTCAAACAATAAAGCCTAAAGATAAAACCTAAAAGTTAAAAATCAAACCCTAAAACCTAAACTTTATAGCTAAATGTTAAATCTAAAATTTAAAAGCTAGTATTATAGAGTTCGACGATACGGTTCCAATGCCATCAAAATGAGCTCAATTGGAGTTCGTTTGGGTCGGTTTTGAATGTTTTAAAAATCATTTTTAGCCTTCTTAAGCAAAATACACTTTTTATTTGATCTTATCCCACAAATTACAATGTGTATGAAAATAACATTCCGCCTCTTAACATGTATATTAAAGTAGAGGTGGCAGCAACAAAAAAAAAACGACAACCCAAACCGGAACCGGTTCTAGTTTCTCAGCGAAATTCTAACCGGAAAAACTAGAACCGCTTCCACCTGGTTCCACTAACATGACCAAAATCGGAACCTAAACGGCCAAAAAAACCCGATAAAAGCCGGTCAAAACCCAAACCTAACTGAAACTAATTATTGACTTTGTTAAGTAAACCAAACCTACTTGAAACCGGAACATGTTTGAAACTAGAACGGTTTGTACGCCTCTATATTAAAGTACAAGTTTTGTGGGTCTTAAGATAAAAAAAGAAAGAAAAAATCTCACAACGAAAGATATGTGTTAATACCTAAAAGGTTTTATGAGGTAAAATCCTTTTTAAAAAAAAAAGAAAAAGAAGGCTAAATATACGTAGACTAATTATCAATAATATGTAAGTAGCTTATTTAGTAAAGACTTTATTTTTTAGATAAAAAATTTCAGGTGAAACCATATTAATAAATAGATTAGTCTAAAGTGAAAAAAAATTGGAGATACGTGTCACTAGATTTACAATTCTTAAAAAAAGATACCCAGGCAAATTATTAAAAAAAAAAAGAGGAAATAATCAAAACAAAATAGAACTTTAATGATTAAACAAAACAAAAAGGAGAGAAAGCTTTCATTGGCTTTATTATTAATAACGGATTGATGTCCCCTAACCATAATGATGGTGATTAAAGGCTTTTCATTACATGGTGATTTATTTTACATTTTTTGTAATATTTGAATTTTAATATAATACCAACCTCATATCAAATACCATTATAATATTATGTTTCAAAATCTTCTAGTCGTTATATTGAACAACAATATAAAGATTAAAGAACCTAGTGATTCCATGTACACACCTCTTTTTACTTCTATTTTATGTTATGTCAACGGTATATATATAACACTCTATTATATTTAATTCTACACCATACAAAATAAAATAAAAAATAAATAAGCCCCTTTATTATTCAACGGGGCAAAGTGAAAAAAAATATCATGAGCTAAAGTGAAAAAACAAATTATTTCATATCCGAATATTTTGTCTAGTACTAAGAAATATCTTTTGTTGTTTATCTTAAATTATTTATGTTGATCCTTATTTTAAACTTTATAACCAAGTTGCAAGTATTTAATAACTTGAGAGCTTAAGAAAATGTTTTTTTAGTGAAACTATTTTAAGGTCATAATCAAATATCTTTCCACCTATTATTTTTGTATACTTGTCTCCTTCTTGGTTATCTCTTTCTAATTTCACTCCGTCAACAATAAAACAAACACATGGGTTAAGAAAAACATTAAATGTATATACATTTTAGTTCTAAATTTTGATCATGTCCATTAAATAGTCTAATACACTGGTGACCAATGTTCAAGTCTAACTAGTGACACTTTAATGTATACCAGGTAAGGAAAGAAATCTTGAGCTTAATCTCGAGTTCTGAGTCAATGGGAGGCAAGGATTTACTTCATCACTCTCCGTCAAGCCTCAATTACACAGCCTTAATAATAAGAGGGAAAAAAATATTACTGCAATCTTTGATTCATTTTCAGATACAATTTCTTAACACAGCATGCATATTATGCTTGCTATTTATTCCCAAGGGATTGGTATCAAGTAATAATTCATCTTAATCATTATAAACCAACTAACTCCACCAATATCAACCTAAATTTTTAGTTTTTTTTCGTAATCTTAATAATAAGAGAAAAAAATTACTGCAGTTTTTGATTCATTTTCAGATACAATTTCTTAACATAGCATGCATATTATTCTTGATATTTATTTCAAAAGAATTGGTATCAAATAATAATCCACCTTAATTGTGATAACTTAACTAATTTCACCAAAATCAACCTAAATCTTTAGTTTTTTCCTTATCTTTATTATATATGTAAAAGATTATTTTTTTATGTATTTGTGCAAATATTTATTCGTTTAAGATCTTACGGCAGTGCAAATTGTCATCTCATTAAAAAATATTTACAATGTAACGCAACTTACAAATGCCTTAAATCTTAAACGCTTTTGAGTCAGCCTAATCTATCAACGTACAATTGTCTTCTTCGATTGTCTAGAAGCTCGATACAACAATTGTTTTTCACTCCATTACTATACTTTGTGGGCTTTGTTGTTAAAAACTTTTGTTTAATGTAATTAAGTGATTCTTATATATGCGTAAATAAGTTAAAATTAGTTTCGAACTCTATGTTTAAAGCCTAGGTTTGATGTTAGTCTATTTTTTTTATTAATAGTAAATTACCAATATTGTCCTTGTGGTTTGCTAGTATTTCACTTTTGATCCCTAGGTTTCATAAATTACCCATATGGTTCCAAACTTTAGACATTTGTAACATATATCTTTGAGTTAACAATTTAGCCTCACATAATTGACCAAAGTAGCCTCAAATAAGGACTATATGTGTTACAAACGTTAACATTTGAGACTATATGAGCAATTTATAAAACCTAGTGACCAAAAGTGAAATAAAAACAAAAGACATAGACCATCCTGGTAATTTATTCTTTTCTTAATTTATACTTAAAAGTGTTTTGATTAGGGAGCCGCATGTAAAAGTACTGGGTAAAGGGGTACTTTTTCACATATGATGAGTTTCTTCCTATTAGATGTGGATATGATCAGGTGAGTTTATAACATGTCAGTGATCCAAATTGCAGTTCCAAAAAATATATATATATAATATATATCAACTTCACAACTTCTCGGAAACGAATGCGTGGGCACTATAACAAAGGAATGCATCTTATGGTTTTGCTTATAAAAGAGGCAAAGTGAAGTTTGTTACTTTTTTTTTTTATTCAGAAATAAATAAACTAATAATTATGCAAAATCATCACTAAGAGTTAGCATTGTATACGAAAGTAAAAGTATAATTATTATAAAAGTATACTCAAAGCTTAAAAATTAAGTTACAAAAACTTCTAATTTATTTATTATAACAAGTAAATTATATCATTATATATATTGCAGAAATTGGGTCACTTTTTATTATATTATAAACAAAAATAATAAAACAGAACAATTAATGATACTCTTAATATACATAGGAAACAAACGAATACATAACTGCAAATACATTTATATAAAAAATAATATAATTCTAGCCGTTGTTTCTAATAAGTTATTCAATTATAATTCTTATAGGTTTTTTTTTACTTGAATCACATTTTGAGTCCTCAATTGTTCTTGACTACAGTAATAAGTAAACAAGGCTAATCGATGTGGTTGAGACACATATTTAATATGTTTTTTTTAAAACAGATTTTGCGCATATACTTATAATAAACTTGTTTGTTTCACAATGTAAAACAACCAAAGCAGTGTGCACTGCTTAAAATGTCCATGCACTTAAGTTTCGTCTGGTAGTGTTATGTTTCAAAATGTAAAAAATAATAATGACCAAAGAATTGTTTTAAATTCTTTGGATATAAAGAAGGAGAGAGCTTTAGAGTGATATTGTTACATGGTCCATCTTTTAAACAAAACTAACATTGGTATTTAACTATTTACAGAAGAAAATGAGTTGAAACATCTCATTCACCACACCCAATCAATCAATATATATATTATTAGTTGAAACAACCGTTATAATAATTAATAAACCATCAGAAGTAACACTTATATATCTATATTTTTTTTAACGGTGAACGTCTCAATCGTGTGAACCCACTGTTTTCAGGCCATGTTACCAAGATCTAATTACCTAGACCTCCCATGAACCCTCACAGCTAGGGGTGTGCATAAAACCGAAAAAACCGACCCAAAACCCAAAAACCGAAAAATCTAACCCGAAAAAACCGAAACCAAATAGATACCGACGGGTTTGGTGTGAGTTTTTTAAAAACCAAAAGTTTGGGTTTGGGTTTGGTTTTACATTAAAGAAAAACCGAAAAAACCGAATACATAGCATATATGCATATGTATATTACATTTGAAATTTTTAACAATTTATGAACCGTTTATTTTATTTTCTTAGTTCTTAATATTAAAAGTCAAATAAGAATCGTATATTTTATTATTATTATAGGCTTAGGATACCAAAAACACGTATAATTTGTACTAACTTTAAATATTTATTGTATATATTTTTAAATTTTAAGTAGTGTTGTACTTAAAATATTTTTAGTAGAAATATAATATTTTAGTTTATTTTTTTATAAGCATAATTTAAGACCTAAGTAAAAAAAAACCGAAACCAAATAGGTTTTGAAAAGATAAAAACCGAAAAAACCGAACCCAAACGGGTTTAAAAACCGAAAAAACCGATATTTCGGTTTTGGGTTTGGACCAAGTCAAAAACCGACCCATGCACACCCTTACTCACAGCCACCCCAGGAGGAAACCTCACAGAAAAACCACATGACCCCCTACAGACCCATTTTTCGTTGCGGGAGGGTTTCGAACCCGATAACTTTCATTTGGAAGAATCCCGAGGTACCGCTGAGGCACTATCTCTTTGGTATATCTATATCTATACTACCTAATAAAAGAATAACAAATATGTCACTTGTCATTCTTATATTCATTTATCATCAGTTTTGCCACATGTCACTTTCATATTCAGTCATCATTAAATGTCACTATTATAACTTTATAAGTAAATTTCAATTATATCTTATTTTAAAATATAATTTTATAATTTTTAAGTAGTTATTATTTATAATTTTTAAATCTTATTTAATTTCTTACTTCACTAACTTCAACATACAAATTTTCATAAAACTATTGGTTTATAACAAAATAAATTTAGTTAATTCATATTAAACTTTTTTAAGTGTTCATTGGTCATTCAAATTAACTTTAATAATTATGAAAATAATATTTTACCTATCAAATATCAATTGTGTAGTTACTAAACATTCGAATTGTTGTTATATAAAGTATTTGCTAATACATACATTGGTCATCTTATATCAAAATATCGTTTTATAATTTTTAAATTATTAGTTCTAATTGTTTAATATTTTATATTTATTTCGTGTAATACACGGGGGAATAACCTAGTCTATCTTATATAATATATCAAGGTTTTTATGTGTCACTTGTCATGCAATGAGACATGTTTTATTTTTGTTTCCCCCCAAAATTTAAAGCATTAAATCATTTATTACCAATCATTTTATTAATTAATAGTGATAATTAATAAATTTGACAAATTATTATTTTAACTTATTTTCCTAAATTTTAAAAATTATGTATACAAATAAATAATCAAGTTATGAATATTTTACACTTTCAACGAAAAAATTTAATAACATGTTTAGACTATATTCAAAAAGGCAAACAATGAAACAAAATAAAATAGATATATTATAAGACAAATCGTAAAATATACAAATATATAATCATTTTTTAATAATGAGGATCTTAAAAACTTAAATTATTTCATGTATATTCATATATTTTTATATTTTAACTTACTATTATCATTGAACATTATAAATTTTTAAATCTTGTCGTTTTTTATGTAAGTTACATAAACTAAGACTTATTTATATATTTTGCAGGTATAATTATAATTCATTAAATTTACTTCCTTTTATGTGTAGTGACATTATTAAATGTTAGTTGATAAATATTTTTACTTATTTTCTTATCTAAACTTTTATTTATTTCTCTAACTGTCATTAACTTCAAATTATGTTCATTGAAATATTCAACAACACTAACAGCAGCAACAGCAGCTGTTGTTGCAGTAGTAGTAATGAAAGTAATTGTTTTCAATGAGTTATTTTTAGATATCTTAAAATATTTAACTTGATAGGATGATTTGAATGTTAAAATACAATATGTATAATTATGAAAAATATAAGTGTAATTCTTTTTTTTTTAACAAACATAACCATTTTATTAAAAATTATATTACATTTTGTATATTTAACCCGTGTAACACACGGGATTTAACCTATTATTATAATAAATAAAATTTTTCTTTTGACACGTGTCAGTCTTTATTAAGTCAACTTGTGAATTCATCGTCTCTCTTCTATTAATGTCTTTCTCTTATTAAATAATGAAAATAATTAATTATGTTTAAAATAATAAAATTGTCTATGTATAAATAAATAAAAACTAAAGTTAAAATATAAAAATGATCTTAAGTAAAAAAAATAAACGAAAGTAAATAATAATAGAATATAAAAAGAGAAACTTAGAAACTTATATGTATTCAATTTATATAATAGGAGGAAAGAATTAAATATTTTAACAAATTATATAATTTATACCCATGTAATACATGTGTTTTAACTTAGTTCAAAATATTGAGTTAAAACACTTATACAACTTGCATAATAAGTTGAAACACCGAATCTTTATTTAAGTTATTATTTTATTAAAAGACATCATTTTAACAAAATTTCCAACATAAATTAGAGAGTGATGGTTATTGATCCTTTTTCTTAGTTCTTTTTTTTTTAATTAGATTTTATTTAAGATAAAATAGTCTCAATCTATATTTTATAGGACTCAAACCTACAAATGTTTGGTTAGAGAGTGAATTTTTTTGCCAAAATGGTGTATTCTCTAGATTTGTAATGGAAACTAGTGAAGTCAACGATTGCATTTGGTTTATAGGTTGTCCGTTCATGGCAGTAGCGGACCTAGGCATGGAAGTTGGAATCTGTTAATGCCACCAGCGGATCCGTTCTTGGCAGTAGCGAAGGTGCTTGAGAATCCGCAATTCCCACAAGCGGAGTCTGTTTTGTCTCATGCACACCGGCTTCTTTTTTTTTTAAACGTGGTGGAGTACTGCATGCATGCCACCTCTCTTTCCCATGCAATTCATTTCACGACCATTAATGAGACCAACTTTTTTTTTTAACTTATTCATCCAATTATTGCATGCAAAGACCATGAATTCTAATCATTATTATTCAACCAGCTTTTTTTTTAATATTCAATTTACTATGCTTTGCAAAGTGCATGCAAAGAGACCATGCAATTGTAGTATACCGGTTATAAATATGAAGCAATTGTCACAATAAAAATCACCGCACTTTCTTTCATTCAAAGATTAGAAGCAATTGTTTTAAGTTTATCATTTCAACATGAGTATAAGAGTAAATCATGGTTCGCTTGTCAAAAATCTTTTATTTTTAAAAGACGGGCATCGTGCTACTCATTTGTTTAATTCAAATGATTATGGCGATATAGACCCGTTAAATGTAAGACGTGGTGACCAGAGATTCTGACAATATATTAAAAACCATCCTATTCATCCAATGGTTAAATTTATTAAACAATACCGGTTTTGGTGGCCTTATCGACTGCGGTTATCATAAGGTCGATCATGTGTTGATAACTGCTCTGGTTGAAAGATGGAGGCCAGAGACACATACATTTCACCTTACTATTGGTAAAGCAACAATTATATTACAAGATGTGAACGTACTTTGGGGTTTACCAATAGAAGGTGAACCAGCATCTGGGTAGATTTCTCGTTTAAACTAAGCGAGCTAATCGAAATGTGTGAACTTTTGTTGGTGTTCACACCTTCAAACACTAATCGTTGACAAGCGGACCAGGATTTACTCTTATACTCATGTTGAAATGATAAACTTAAAACAATTGCTTCTAATCTTTGAATGAAAGAAAGTGTGGTGATTTTTATTGTAACATTTGCTTCATATTTATAACCGGTATACTACAATTGCGCGCATGGTCTCTTTGCATGCACTTTGCAAAGCATAGTAAATTGAATATTAAAAAAAAAGCTGGTAGAATAATAATGATTAGAATTCATGGTCTTTGCATGCAGTAATTGGATGAATAAGTTAAAAAAAAAGTTGGTCTCATTAATGGTCGTGAAATGAATTGCATGGGAAAGAGAGGTGGCATGCATGCAGTACTCCACCACGTTTAAAAAAAAAAGAAGCCGGTGTGCATGAGACAAAACAGACTCCGCTTGTGGGAATTGCGGATTCTCAAGCACCTCCGCTACTGCCATGAACGGATCCGTTGGTGGCTTTAACAGATTCCAACTTCCATGCCTAGGTCTGCTACTGTCATGAACGAACAACCTATAAACCAAATGCAATCGTTGACTTCACTAGTTTCCATTACAAATCTAGAGAATACACCATTTTGGCAAAAAATTCGTTAAAGAGTACTCATCAAATCTTTCAACCATCATCTAAATCTCCAAATGCTAAACAACTAAGGTGTCTCAAGAATCATTCTTGGTCTTGTAGTCGATCAGCGCAACCGAAACCCATTTAAGACCGAAGCCTGACATGTGCATTAAGGTTCGGTCCTTGATTATGTTTTCGGGTTGTCTGGTTGAGTTTTGCCTAGTTGGTCTTGTTTCATATGTTTTTCAAACCCTAGTTAAATTATCTGAAAGCGACAACTTCTTTCAAAATCAATATATACTAACCTACTTGATAAAAATTTATCTGCAACATAAAAGACGTTTGATATAACAAACAAATATATTAATTTAAAATAATTTATTAACAATAAAAACAACAATTGCTAAAATCTTTTCAGCAGTATATTGTCAAGTACACTAGGAGATTGCCACGTATTTGCCATTTTATGATCGTCCAGAACACTAATTATGAAAACCAGAGCGGTTGTTACATTCGGACTTGTACGTTGTGCATTGAAACCTATTAATTGTGGGTGTCAGGACACTAGTTTTAGTGTTTTACTGATTCAACAACCAAAACGCATAAAGCGTGAATGCGCACAACCTCCTCAACAACCATTATACATGTCAGCGAATACCTATAACTAATAGATGATATGTTAGTAGCCGTTCCAAAAGAAAGAAAGGTCCAACATTGTAAACGAACCGAACATTCAGTGAACCGTTCGACAGGAAGTTCATTTATGTTCGTTTGTTTAATAAACGAACGATAAACGAACGAACACGAACAAGAAATTCCGTTCGTTTAGTTAAATGAACGAACATGAACGTTCGTTTATGTTCGGTTAAGTTTATTTATTATATTTATTCATTAAATGTGTTATTTATTTTTAATTTTTAGTTTAATACTATAATATCATAATTTATATATTTATAAATAGTTATCTCCATTGCTTGAGATTAAAAATATTGATTTTTATTGTTTAAATAATATGTGTTCGTTAGCGTTTGTGAACCGTTCGTAAACAAGCTAAATTCCTTAATAAACGAACACGAACAAGAACAATAATTTTCGTTCGGTAAGCGTTTGTGAACCGTTCGTGAACAAGTTAAAAGTTAAACGAACGAACACCAACGAGGGCTCGTTCGTGTTCGTTCGGTTCGTTTACAACCCTAAGTCCATTCCCGTCAACTAAACACCATTATCCGGTCAAATCAATCACATCATACTCACATAAAAATTACTTATACATATTTTTTAAATATTTTTTAATATCAAAAAATACAAAAAGTATTGTTATTGGTACCAATATCACAACCCTTTCTTTAAGATAGCATGGACTAAGTCACACAGGACTTTTTAGTGAAAACAACTATTTGTTAGGGTTAGTCAAATGATTGAGTCGTTACAGGTAAAAGAAAGGAAGCATGTATATATACTACTCAAATTAACAATATGTTAAAATACTAACAAAAAAATAAATTTCATGCACATAATTTACAGTCTTTTTCTTATCTTTTCATTTGGGTAAGTTATATAAACGAGTGTTTTTGTTACATCAGTTAAATAAATGGCATATTAATTACATTCGTGATATAGAGTACTGAAATATAAGCAAGGATAGATAAGTATTGAATCAATAAAAAATCTTAATCATTCAGACTTTGATTAAAGTTTAATGATCAAGACGTTGAGTGGCTCATTCATAAAAACTTTTTTAGTGAAACAAATAGTTTTTGAGTCTGATCAATTTAGAGTTAATATTTTAGTGAAATTATTAAGATGCATCAAACAACTCTAAATTATTAATCATATATTTTAAAAGTAATGATAAAGTTTGAACTATTTTAGAGGGAAATAATGTATTCGGGGATGTGTGACTTGTATTAGTTTTTAGGGTTCCTATATAAGTTTGACTTGTATGTAGAGTGACAAGACACTAGAATAACTGATATTATATATCTCATAATTCATGTTTTTCTTTTTGTTTCAAGAAAAATTGAAGTCACGTACTCAATCAATTATGTCTACATTATTATTCCTAATGTTATTTCATTATCTATGGTGGAACTTAAACCTTTGATCTTAAGGAAGTAATATACGCTCGGACACTAAGCTTGTAAATGAATCAAAATAAAAGATGTATGCAGTGGCAAAACTTTGATCTTTTTTATGTGGGTCGGAAATTTTTTATGTATGTTTATTAACGCTAAATATATAAATGAAAAGCTTGAGCCGGGTTGGTTGAGTAAACGTTATTTATGTTTGTTTAATAAAAAAAATAAAAACATGTTCTTGTTCATATTTGTTTAAAATACTCAAAAAATGATTCACGAACATGTAATTGCAATTGACCCCTTGGTTCTAGTTGTGTATTAATTTCTCCCTATAATATTATAGTTTGGTATTCTTTTGTTTTTAGTATTCTTGTGTTTTTGGTGCAAAACTTTTGTTTACTATTTTTTATTATCTTTGTGTGCTAGCAACTTTTGAGTTCACTTTGGTTATTATTAGCTCGACTAAATTTTTTTCTAAAATATGATTTATGTTAGTCACATGACATATAAGAATCCAGTTAATCATAGGGTTTCGTTTCAGACTTGTCAGTTAAACAAGCAAAAGACTTAGTATCTCAGACTAATTTAGGAGTTGTTTGTTTGGGTCTAAATGGGTCTGAATCTGAATGGTTCATATTCAGACCGTTTGTTTCAACGTCTGAATGTATGTCTTAATGGAAGGCAACATCTAAATGGAGGTTTGAATCATTCAGACATCACAACATGTCTAAATGGAGAAAATAAAGAGAAGATTGTATCCCCATTGCTCCCGTCGTCTGCTCCCATAATCTCCCCTTGCTACAGTCGCCTCGCCACCCTTTGCCGCCGATTTCGATGGTGAGGTCGATCGGCCCTGGTTCAACCGCCGCTCGACAACCACAGCTGCTACACAACCACTGCCACTTCACATCGATCGATCTGAACAACCGCCGATAGCGACGACGGTAGTGAGGTCGACGGTTGGCACTGTGATGAAGGGGAGGCGGGACGGGAGGCAGTGACCATGACAGTGCTGCGATCGACGGGGATTATTTTGATATTTTAGGGTTTTATAAATAAAAGGTATTTTCATTCAGACGTGTTATCAAACAATCTTAACTCATTCAGCACTTGTTGATTCAGACTGTCACACCCCCAAATTCTCACGTGCGGTGTCAGACCGACCGCTGGGTGTGATGACAAGGATCAAAGCTCTAAGTCGTATAAAACGACTCTATATGAGTTTGAAAACAAACAATTTTTGATATTCAATTCAAGTTGCATTAAAATAAGCAGCGGAAATAGTAAATTGTTTTAGCAGCGGAAAGTAAATAAGTTATGCAGCGGAAATGTAATTGTCTAAACACTACATTGTTTAAAATACAATAACATGGTAATGTTCAAAATGTGAGCTAGTATGCATGCAAGACTCCTTGTTAGTCCTACTCTATGTGCATCCTAGCATTGTGTAATCAGTTACCTGAAAATACATGCGAAAACGTGTCAACATAAAGTTGGTGAGTTCACAGGTTTAAGTAGTTGAAAGCGGTAAACAGATATATACTGGGTATGTTAAGTTGTTGGATCTACGATCCTGAGTGTGTCAGTTCATCTTACCGAAACTCAACTGTTCCTTTGCCTCCCCGGGTTATCACGGAACCCAGCATCAGATCGATATTACACTCGTCGTGACCTCCAGTCACAGCTGTTGTCGAGTGAGGCTAGTCAAACACAGTAGTACTACGTAATAACGACTCGTTTGTTACACAACTAACGGTAAGGGTCGTGAGGACTTTGTTGCGATATAGTCACACTCAAAATTTGTTTTACAGTATACCAGTCATACATCTAAAACAGTTGCATAGTATTCTCACCCCAAGAATTTTAACAAAAACAGTTAAAGAGTAAAAGTGGGGCTGTAAACTCACCTGAGTTTAGCAGTGTTGTTGTTCTTGTGAACGCTTTGTTGTTCGCCCTTAGCGGTTACCTATATCAAATAGGTGTTATGAGTTCGTGTTGGTCTCACTAGACCGTGTTCGTGTCCAAACAACTCGAGGTTGTTGTGTTGGTCATGTGGACCATGTTTGGCTTAACGACCCGTTGGTGATTCATGCTTAGTTTAAGTGATCGTTCAACGTGTTTTTAATGTCGTGTGATGTGTGTAAATACATAAGTTACATTTGCGAGATAATTTACTATTTATAGTAAGTTTCCATTTTAGAAAAGTTTATATTTTAAGCAAGTTCACATAAACTTCACTTTTCATTTATCCTAACATGCTTGTTTATCCTATATGATCATGTTATCACATAGCATTTAGTCACACATTGTCATATAATCACATTTCTTGTTCAAAAGTTTCTATTTATAGAAAGTTGTAATAACTATATTGTGGCACCCATGTTACTTTATGTCACATTCGGACATTTAAGATCATTATTTAAGAAACTACATTTAGGTCCCAGCAAAAACTTTCGTGTTTTACACATCTATAAACATACTATTTGCTAACACATATTAAAACAAAGTTTAAGTATGTTTACATACTCCACAAAACATTTATTACACAAAAGTTTCACACAAGTTTGGTTATTAAGTTTAAAACCATAATACGAGCCTCCATGTTTGATTCCGATCACCTTCACCGCTCACCCGACTCTTTAGTACGTGTAAATACCACATTTAATTTCACCATTAGTTCGTTAGAACTAAGTAAGATTATCCCACTATTTTCTCAAGTGTATTCCATAACACCATATGGATACACTAATGATGTCCCAAATAAAATTGGGTAACATTATTCAATCAAATACAAAACGATTTACTAACAGGTCGTTTTCACCCAACATCCCATAAATATCCCATTCATGCACAATCATTATAATTTAACACAACACATATGTGCATATAAAATTCCAATTGTGCATCAATTTTCCAAAAGTCAAACTTATACAATTTGACTCTTGAAATTAGATGTCTACACTCTTGAAATTAGATGTCTACACTCTTGTAGATCATCTTTTGTTCACACACCTTGTGAATCTATTATATTGGATTTTCAAGTCTTATGTTCACACACCTTGTGAATCGAAGCATGCACATAGCCAATTTAATGTATACACTTTTGTAGATCATAAACTCCACATTATGATGGTTATTTACACTTTTGTAAATCAACTCAATCATTATTACTAGTTGAATGTTCACACACCTTGTAAATCATTCAACTACAATAACCACACTAACCATAACCATTTATATCAAATTCAATCAAAATAACAAATCACATATATGCTAAATGCGCAAATACTTGTAGTGTGGACTCACCCAATCCTACAACTAAAAGTTCAATCAAATGGGTAACTTACCTTGATTTGGGGAGCTATCAATAATCTCCAATTCTTTTCCAGGACTTCTAGAACTAGATTCACCTCTTCGTCCCTTTCAAACGAATTTCTGGTTGAAATATGACGATCTGAACGTGTGTAGAAAAGATCCCTGGCTCAACCCGAACGTTTGGATGGCTTCAAAATTGAGATCAAATGCTAAAAATTCGTTTTGATGGCTTGTGGAGAGGCTGAGTTCGAAGAAATGAAAAAAAAAAAATTTCCATGAAATTCTGATATTTCACTCCAATCTGCCAAACCGCCACGCGCCAGGCGCATCACCCCACGTGGGCGTTTGGCCCAGAGCGTAACGCGCGAGACCATAAATCTCAGATATTTCTTTCCTTCCGCGCGCATCACCTAGCATGGGTGTCTAGGGCTAGGCGTACCGCTTGGCATAACTGATTTTGATATTTTTGTAATTTCTTCGTTTTGCGATTCCGGAGAATCCGGAACTCGTTTCGTGCACGGTTTTCTCCCACATCCATGATTTCTCGTATATTTTCAATTTGTAACAATCACAATCATTCTATTAATGATTATTTCAAACATATTCGATTGTTAAAACCGGTTGTTACATATACATATTTCATCAAACCTAATAAATCAAACTTATCTAATACCAATATCTTGGTTCCAAATAATCATTTAAACATGCTCGTTATACTAACACATCGTTATTCATTGATTTCTTAGAATAAAGTTACTATTTATATCAACTTATGTTAAAACTTCTATTTCAATGATTCCGTTAAATGAAAAACACCTAATATTATCATATTAAGTTCAACTAACCATTTAAGCATGAAAATCATGTCAAGTTCATCATTCATCAAACACTTGTAACTTAAAAGTTACTATATTTAATAATAATGATGTAAATCACATTTTATAACCATTTTATGAAATCAATATCCCACAAATCATCATTTTAATCATAGATTACCATCTTTAAACACATGCATGTCCTCATTTCATCACATATCAACATTTTGTAACATAAAAGTTACTAAAAATAGCAATTTCCAAATCATCATCTTTTGATCATAACTATCTCAATGTTCATCATCTATTACTCAAATATCATCAACAAACACTTATTTATACTCAAAATGATCTAAATCATTATAGATCATGCATGCATGTCATTAGAAATCACTATTTTCATCTTTATGATCAAAATGACTATTTTATCCTAACAACATCATCATGGATCATCTCAAACCATAAAATAAATCATAACATCAATAAATCACAGATCTAGATGAGTAAAATTTCGTGCATGTGAAGTATGAGTGGTTGCATGTGGCCTTAGAGGCTTGCATGTGAGTTTTATGACCTTGCATGTGTGTGTTTTGATGATTTTGTGCAAATGAAACATAGGAACTACATTCTAAGCTCCAAATCTACTGAGATAGCAACTCTCTAATCCTTAAGAACCCCTAGAATAGTGATCTCTAGCAGAAGCAAATGATGGTGATAAAGAGAACAAGCTTCCTTCTTGCTCCAATGGCTTCCCAAAGATTCAATGTGGCTTCAAATGTCAACAATGAAGGTTTTATGGTGGGAATAATGAAGTAACAGGTTGTTTTGCTCGAGATTGAGGTGGTTTGGTCGAGAAAATATGATAGAAATGATTATGAACGAGCTAGGTTGAGTGTTATAGTGGTTTTAGCCTCTACGACTCCCAGGCGTACCGCCTAGCGAGCACACGCGAGGCCAGGTGCAGCGCCTGCGTTAAAATAATCTGGATGGCGTCTGGTTCATCCGTGCGCACCGCCCCATGTCATCGTAGCACCCCGGGCGTAGCGGCTGGTCCGCGGCGTACCGCCTGGTGATCTGGATGAGCCCAATTTTGTTGTTTAAGCTCGTTTTTTGATTGTTTAGCGTTTACGAACATCGTTTTGTGACTTTACCCATACTTTAACTTATTATGGGTTCTCGTAAGGCTTAATTATAGTTAAATTCATTTGTTGTTCGTTTATTTCACCAACGTTCGTTAGACAAGACACATGCGTGTGTTTTCTGATAATTCCTCGAATTATTGCTTTGTTGTTCATGTTTGGACTGTTGTGTCATGTGTTACAGTACATTAACTAATTCTAGTGCCACGTAAGTAATAATAATATAAATTATAATTAAAATAAATAAAATGTTGATCTGGAAAATACGAGGTGTCACACAGATCCTCTTACCCATTTAGACATCTTAACCATTCAATATTTAATAGTTCAGACGTTACCAAACGACCCCTTAATCAATAAGCCTAAAGCTTAATTCTGCCGGTAAGTTTACTGGATTAAATTAATGGTATAATTTAAAAAATGTAATTCAATTTAGCTATGGACTTGGGTCATGAACAATGAATGAAAGTTAGAATGAAATTGATAAATAATTTAACAAAAAACGTTAGGAAAAAAATCATATGATCCGCTAATTAAACTCTAGATTTTGTTTTGCATAAAGTTTATTAAAACGGGCCCTAGTTTTCAATATTAGATCGTGTGTCATGCTTAAATCGCTGGCTAGGCGGGGGTCTGTGGGAACACCGCCCCCTTCCTTCGGCAACTTCTGTTTTTTGATTTCAACGGTACCCGCTTCCCGTTTCTTCCCTATTTTGTGATTGGTGGATTGAATGAATTTGTGAACCACAACAAAATAATAGTGGTGATGATGTGACACAGTGGGAAAGCTTTTTAGTGAGGTGGCTACTATGAGGTTTTTTAGGTTTTCAATATGGTGATGATATGAAAGAAAATTTCAGTGGAAAATGATTTTAGTATGATGATCACTTTGAATAGTCTTATTAGTTCCTACTATGTGTTACCTCCATAAATGCACTTTCATCGCATTAGGTGGGCTATTTATGGAAATTAACATGAACCAACTCAACTTTGCTTCTTCATTTAATTTTGTAATTTTTTTTGAACAATTTTTTTCTTTCTCCTAATTCAATGAAATTATAATTTTATTAAGATTTAAACCTATATGATTTTCTTAGAAATAATGCTGCAAGGATATAATGCTAAAACATTTCATCATATAAATACATTTATAACGGTTACCCTTTTACTTTTTAATATGAGCTCTCGGGTTCGAATTCAAGCCGATTTATTTTGCGAAAACCAAGGTCAGAGGATTTACCTAATTATAAGATTCCTCCTAATGGTGAGCTCAAACATATGACCCAAAACGTTAAATTCAAGATGAAAGTTGAAATTTCGTCTCAACTCTCAAGTGTTGTCGAATTAAGCCGTTCAAAAAAATATAAATATATTCATATCTCCCGACTTAATATGTTTAGAAAATAATAAAGACTCTTGATTATACCAAATTATTCAAGGTCCCATGTAACCAAAGTGATTGAGTTCAAGACTTCAAGCCCCGGTCGCTACCACCCAGACGATTCTTCAACTATGTTTTTTCATAAATATTTTTGCTTTAGATTTTTTTTATCACATCATTTTTACCATTACGATTAAATTTCGTTTTAAATTCTGTTTTGACACACATATATAACCCTAATTTATAAGCTTAGCAAAATGGTCAGGGTTGGGTAGAATGAATGAATTTGAAGCAAAATCAGTTTATGTCTAAATGAGTCATTTTTAAAACTTCAATTTAATTCAGGTTAAAATAAGTTGTAAGTAACAAATAGTCTTTTCAAATAATTTTTTGTGATTTTTAATCCAACATATTATTAATAATTGCTATGCATTCTATTTACATAGTTTTTAAGTTATTCATCTTAATTCGCATTATGTTAAGAAGTTAACAATCTCAACTCGTTGTATGCTAATGTGCTCCTTATTTCAACTAAAAATACAATAAGTATTCACACAAACCAACTTATTTCTTTTGCTTGATAGAGGCTTGCCTCTTAAAATGAGAGGTCATGAGTTCAAACTTCAAACCCATGCAAAAGGTGTAATTCAGAAGGAAAGAAAGCTTAACCGTTAAAAAAAAAATTATATCAACATCATTACTATCATGTCTAACGAATATCATTAATCACAAGTGTTTCAAATGCTCATCAATAAATGCACCAAACAATTGAAACCAATAAGCCCCAACAATATGGTGGTTATACATGTTAAGACATTAAACAATTTAAAAAACATCTCCTTCCAATTTTTTTGGTAAAATAAACATTTTGAGATTTTTTTTTTATTTTAAATTATAGAAGAAAAAAAAAAGAAAGTGGATCAAAAGAAACTTTGAAGAAAACTCTTTCAAATTAATCAATTTTTAAATTTTTTATTACTTTAAATATAATATTTTAAATGTAATAAATAAAAACAAAAAATTAAATAAAAATATATAAATTATTAGATTACATATAAAGTATAAGCTACATTTTATTTAACATTTATAACTTCATAATATAAACCAGTTGGAATTGGCAAAAAACAAGAACTGATTTTTGACTTTGTTAACCGGAATCGGAATCGGAACCGGAACCGGTTGAACTAGAATCGGTTCTGGTTCCAAAAAAACCCCGGTTTGACCACCTCTACGTCTATATATACACCCTTCTTTATATGTATTCATCTCTCTTCTCTATCTCTAAAATGGAAATGGAGCAAAGAACACCATTAATTACCAAAAAGCTTTGGGGAATAATAAAATCAATCATCTACATGGTGAAAAACAGCATACCATGGTTCGAAATTCACATGATGCTAAAACGATCAACAAAGATCGCCGGAAAAGCCATCGGAAACCTGCAACTTGACCACCAAACACTCTCCTGCCGCCCCAACGACATCCACACCACCTTCATTGCTCCAATTGAATACGAATTCAGCTGCAGCAACACCCCATTTTTCTACCCAAAACGTAAAAACAACCGCCGACGTCATTTACTCGCCGGCACCGGTGGTTTACACCGACAGTCACGTAAACACCGTGAGCTGAATGCTGGTAGTGTCAGAAAAGCGTTTGATGTTTTGAACAGTTCGGTGGAGCCGGAGAAATCGCCGTTGACGGTGCTGGGGTTTGGTGAAGGATCAAGCGTCCGGCAGCTTCGGGTGACGGATTCTCCATTTCCGGTGAGTACGGAGGAGGGTGATGTTCAGGTGGATAAGTTGGCGGAGGAGTTTATTAAGAATTTTTATGAGGAGTTGAAGTTGGAAAGAAACAGAACCGCCGGTGAACCACCGTCGCCGTTTTGTTATCGGAGATGGGGTCAAGTCCGGTAAGTTCTTGGTGGTTTGAATTCTCCATTGTGTTATACGTTTTATTTCTTGACGTTTATGAGTTTTTGTTATGAATAATGAAAGTTTTTATTTCTTTTTATTTTTTATTTGTTTTATTAATTTGTTTTTTTTTTTTAATATATAATTCCTATGTATGTAAGCCAGTAAATGGCATGTAAACAGGTAAGAATTAACCTCTACATAATCCTTCCAAATGTTTTGTGGATTTAAATCTTGCAATAATGATTATGTAATTCTAGAAAACTGAAGTGTTAATTTGAAAATAAAAAAGAAAAAAAAAAGAAAAACGAAAACAAAATGTTTCAAGTATGAGAAATTGAAAAAATAACGGTTTTTTTATCACTCTTCAAAAATTTTCATTGATTTTATATATCTACATAAATATATGCCACTTAATAAGGGTTTGTCTGGGTTTCATAGTTCAAAGAAATACAACTATTTTGAACATTAAAAGTTTAAAACTAAATTTACTATAATAAAAAATGATTATAAATGATTGTTTAATTTTTTATTTATACATTCCGTGATTTCAAATCGTGTATGGTGAAAAATTCGATCCCAAATATTAAAACACAAAAACAAAATACATCATGATAATAAGAAACTAGAAAATACTACGTCGTATTAAAAATGTACTTCGCTATGGTAAGAAACATAAACATCAAAAAAGAAAGACAAAAAAATTACATACTAAAAAAAAAAGAAAAAGAAAAGAAGAAGAAGAAGCACAACACAATGCTAAGAAATATAAAACACAAAAGAAAAAAAACACGTTATATTATCATGAAACCTAATAGAATAACAATTATAAAAGAGGAGAATATTAAAAAACAAAACAAAAAAATAATAATAAAAGCAAACAAAAAAAACTAAAAAAATAAAAGCTTCAACAGGGATGAAGGCAAAATGTCTTTTAAGCTCCCTCCATTTTTGCAAAGGATGTAATTGGTGATTTTCATTAGTTTCAGTATCTTGTTATAATGACGTTTTGTTGGTGGAAATAAAAAAGACCAACCACTTTTGTGAATGCCATTCGTCAAGGTTTTACTTTGTATTGTATAATAATAAACAAAAATATAAACACGTTACAACGGTTCGTAAACAAAAATATAAACACGTCCGTGACACCAAAACAAAAACAAACATCGTGCTTAGTCGTAAAAATGTTGAGTTATAGTGCTCTATATATGGATCTGAGTATTCGATCATGACGACGGTGACATAATAAATTAATAATAACAATGCCATTTGTAGATTTGTACGTGGTCTTCTGCCATTTGTAAATTGTAAATGTTTATACTAAAATACTTTTAATTTTAAATTTTTAGAAATAAAAGAAGTGGTATTCTAAAGTAAAAAAACTATTGAAAGAAATAATATAAATGTTAAAGTGATAATTGGAGTTTTGCGAATATCATTAGTTGTGAAATAAATGTTAGCTAAATAACAAAATGAGTTTATTTTTTTCTTTAAAACTTTATATATAATAATATATAGTATATTATAAAACACACACACACATATATATCTTGTAATACTATTTTGGATCATATTTATTGAAGTTAGCTTGATTATCTAATGCAAAATTTATCCATCAACTTCCTAGTTAGGGAGAGATTGGTACTGCATTGGTAGGGATGACAATAAGCCGGGTTTGGGCTGGGTTTGAGTAATCTCAGTCTCATACATGTTTATAAAAGTATGTCCTATACCCGTCCCAAAACCCATCGGGTATTTACCCGTCGGGTATCGGGTATCCCAGCGGGTTTAGCTAAATATACTCGTTGAGAATAACTGGCTTAAATCACGTCGGGTATTGAGTAATTAATAATAAATTTATTTTTTTATAATAAAAAACTATATGTTAAATATGACAAAAACAAACTATTAATATATCAAATAGCATGAAATTTCATATTTTCATAAGTTGATTACCATCGTTTAATACAACCAAAAAATGATAATTATCAAAATGGTTCAAAAAAAATATTGTAGCTGCTAAAAAAACAAAGATAAAAAAGAAACAAATTTTATGAACAATTTCTAAAGTTCAAAAAGAATAAAAAAGAAACAAATTCTATCTACTTCAAATGTATATAAATGTGTATTTATAATCGGGTAAACGGGTATATATAATCGGGTAAACGGGTATATGAACAAATCCCAAGCCCGTCCCATACCAGCAAAAATTTGAAAAATTGATCTCATACCCGACCCAATACCCATCGGGTTTGGGAATACTCGTCCCATATGTTGCGGGTTTCGGGTAAACCCGTCGGGTGCGGGTTTTTTTGCCATCCCTATGCATCGGTCCCTATCGATATCAAATATTTGAAAAGTAGGTACTAAATAATGTATTGAATTTATCAGTATGGTGTATTTATTTCAAAATAGTTATCTCTAAATGATATTGATATCATAACGGTAACGAAAATACCAATACCGAATATATTGGTACGGTATCGGTTTGATATCGTTAGTTTGTACCAGATTTTATCCCTACTTTATAGTATTATTTAAATAAATTTTTTTACGAGGGCATTAACTGTTTTGAGTAGTGTTAGCTTTGATTTAATTTATCAATAGTAAAATAAACCGATTGTTCATTTATTTAAAATATTTATAAATACGAATCGCCTACTAGAAATGTTCCCTTATGTTTGGAGTGTGGTGTTTTAAGAGTGTTGTTTTCAATGGTAGTTATAGCTGCCAAAAGGTTGTTGGGAATCCATTTCTTACAAATTTAGGAACTTGATCTGTAGTTTGGTCCAACTTTCTTATATTTTAGATTTTTAGGGGATGATTTGAAAGAGTGTGTGTATATATAACTTGTAATAATATGTCAAAATCAACTTAAATTTTTTAATTTTTTACTATTATTGTTACCTTTATAAGTATGTGTAAATTTATGTCTTTTATAATGATTAAATATATGTGTAACTTTTCCTTTATCTACACATATGCGTGAATCGTATCATGTGAAACACAATTTTAGAAAAGAAAATCTTATTTGTGTTCTTTATTTTAAATCTTGAAAATAGATTTGTGATTCAAATTAAAACACATTATCCTAAATTTTTTATTTCATTTTAATGTGCACCATATAAGCCCCATTTATAGTGCACGCATATAATGTATACTAGGTTAGTATCCCGTGTATTACACGTGTTGAATTAAAAATATATAATAAATAATCATTAAAAAAATTTAGAAAATATAAGAAAATTTGTTGATATAAAATATGACTAAAATTTTGTATAATTTAATAATTTAAATAATAAAATATTTATATTATTTCTATAAAGACTAACTTTTTCAGAGTTTGTTTATATAAAATTAAACATTTTGTTTTAAAATGCTATTTATAAAAATTGTATATTTTATAATAATTTGGATATTTAAAATGTGTTTTTTAATATTAGTATATTTTTAATGTATTAAAAAAATATGTTTCTTAGTTTAAAAATATAAAAAAGTATTTCATATTTAATATGATGTGTATTTAATTGGATAGAGAGATGGGAAATCAAAGTGTAAGTGCTCTAAAAATCCGCCATGTGTCCTTAAAAACTTTGATTTATTAGAATAGATAGATATGTGTGATTTTTTAAGGGACAAAAGTAAAATTACACTAATTTAACGTTATTTTATTTTTTGTGAAAATAACGTTAAAAACGTCAGAATAATCAACTTTAAATGATAACTTTGAGTCAGAGACTCATTCGAAGCAGTCTCTCTATCCCAACTAGGATATGGGTAAGGTTTGTATCCATCCTTCTCTCATACTAGAGGTGGCAATTTTTACCTATGTCAAAGGAAATGGGTTGGTTTGGGCAAACAATTGTAGTATGATGGGTAAAATTATGATATTAAATGGGTTGAGATGGGTAGCACTTAAACTATGCGGGTCAAGACAGGTAACCAAAAAAGTATGCAAATGCAATGGATTCAAACATTTAAGAAATGATTAATATAACATATTTGATGAGAAAATCACTAAAATTATCCAAATAGATTATTTGTTTACTTATAACACATCTTAAATTAAACTAAATTGATGTTTTTTAAGAACAATCCATTTAGACCCAAACTAATTTTTCTTAAAACCCGTTCTGACCCGCACTCATCCTGGCCCGAACCCAATATGACCCGTTACCCAACCCGCCCATTTTGCCGGGCATACCCCATACCCTACTGGAAGTGGGAATATACTGAGTATGTTTGTTTGTTTTTAACGTGCACCATTTATTTTCAAAAATTATAAATAGATGATTCAGCTAAAGTTTAAGAGTTTCCTTTATATATATATATGATAATGTTCAAAAAATAATGCTTTCAAAGCAACAACTCGTATAACTTTGACAAGATTAATCAAAATCTTTGGTTTTTTCGAATATTATTGTAACACATGTCTAACATTTTTTTCCCGTTTATGTGTATGTGTAATTAATCACCATTTAAAAGTTAACATCGTTATAAGTTTTTGACTTACATTAATGTAAGTTTTTTAACATGCACTCATCAACCCTAACTATTGTTTTTCTTTTTAACGGCAATTTATTAAAACATCCTAGCAAGTTACTAGGATGACACCAAAGTTAAACAAAATAATATCAAAATTAAAACACGTCTTCCAATCAATTAAACTAAATTTCGCTCTATTCTTAATGTCTCCAAAAGTTTGTCTGGCTTTTTTTTCGACTGTTAAAAACTTCGTTGTTGCTAATTATTCTTAAACTCCTATCGGCATGCTTAACTCTTCCTTAAATCACAAGTAAAACTTATCCCTAGCTTCTATATATCAAACATTTTCTTTGTTTCTTAAGCATAAGTAGGTATTCTGTACTCGATACTAAATTAATTTGTGTTGTATATTTGCTTTTTGGATGCGAATGATCTTTTGATATTAAAATTGTGTGATAAAAGCTTCGGGTCTTTTAAGAACTTAGTCTTAAGTTATAATCATGGCTTTAAGGTTTTACTCTAGTGGTGGATTACCTTCTGTATTGATAACACGAAAGGTTCTTAAGAAGGGCCCGGGGGCCCTTGTCCCCCTCCCCCCGTTTTTCCGGTTAGAAGAGTCGATTTAGTAGTATTTTGTCGAAAAATTCTTCAGTCTTCTACTGTTCTTCGTTTTCTTCCTAAAAATCATTCGACCTCCTCCGTTTTTTTTCTAAAATTTCATTCAGCCCCCTCCAAGCTTTTTTACAAGCTCCGTCAATGATTGATAAGATATAAGTGGTGTGATTGATAACATTTTTTCTGCTTGCTAGTTAATTGATTGTTGGTCTTAAATTCTTTTTGCTTTCGATTATAGTTGTTTTACTCCAAAAACAAAGGAACGACGTTGGTATCGTACAAACGAGACACTTGCATATTTTATTTTTGTTTTTTTTTTCTCCTTTTCTTTTGATCGATTTGTTTTATGATTTATGGAATTAAGTTATGCCCATTTATATATATCTTAAAAAGCAAATATTCTTTGTGAGAGAGTTTTCAATATTCATTTCCTACTACTTATCATACGTAAGGTACAATTCATATATGCATACATCTCTTCCTAAAGTTCTCAACATGACCTGCATATCGCTTTCTCTCATCTTCTCACCATCAGCACCGGTGACCACCACCATCGCTTCACTTTAATTTCTTTGGCCTCCTTCTCATCTTCGTCTCAGCCTTTTTATTTTCCCCTCTTTACATTGGCTTCTTTTGCTCCCTGCTTCACAACCTATTCGTGTATTGCTTCGAATTTGGAAGGTATGTTCCGTTCGATTGCCGTTTGAGCAAGCCTGCTTTTTTGCAATTTCGGTCTTTTTTTATGCTTATGTGTTTTTGTATGTGTGTTGACCAACAATTTCTTCTGTCTCTTTCTTTTCTTCTTTTTACATATGGATGCTACCTAAAAAGTGTTTGTGGATCGCTTCGATTTTGGAAGATGTGTCTTTTTGATCTGCGTTTGTTTCAGCCTAATTTTTCGTCTCTTTTTCTGTTTTTGTTGTTGCGTATGTGTTTACCTACGCTTTCTGATTTGTTTTTCAACTAGAGAGTATACATTTCAGAGGTGTATGTATGATAATGTCTTTGTTCTTTAACCTTGAAATAATTTGCAGTTCTTAGAATACTCGGAATCTAAGGCTTAAAATAGGTATGTACAGGTCAAAAAGATAAATAAATACAAAACCAAATATCTAATTATATGCTAAATGCATAGAAGAATAAGAATGCTTTGCAAACAAAACGTGCAGGTGCTTTATAGTCGAATGCTTTTTGTGACACTTTTGTACTTATAATGATGTCTTTGTTGTTTAACAAGGTTTAAGATATGCACGGGTGATGCAAATGAAGTGTGTGTTTTCTTTGCAAACAGAAAGCTTCTTGCTGCATTTTTTCTATGTGTAATGATGTTTTTGTTGCTTAGAATGAATATTTAGTAGACACTCTGATTCATTTCAAAAGCACAAATCACATATTTGAGAGGTTATGCATGATGATGTGTTTGTTGTTTAAATTTTAGGCTGTCTTAATGACCTTATTTTTAGAGTTGCCTCAAAAATTAGTTTTCTATGTCCTATTAAAATTAACCCCTATACATAAAAAAAAATTGTAGATCTCTGCAAATTCATCACAAAGATTTTCCTAGCAACACCTCGAGTTAAAAAGTAAATGAATAAATTGACCACGTAAAGATGAAAAGGCTTATATATACTAGCACGTCTTATCAATTTGGATCCACATGTAATCGTTACGTATATTTCACATGGTTGAATATGATCTCTTAAGGTTCGTTAGGAATCAAACTGCGCCCCCCCGCGAAGCGCGGGTCACTCTTACTAGTTTTATATGATTTATCAAAACTGTCACAAGGGTTACTTTTTTAAGACAACAATCCACATGTTTGAATTCAAAACAATTTTAATTTAATAATTATTTTTTTAAGTATTTCTTCTTTTATACAACCGTGTGAAATTTGTTTCAAGTAATCAAGTCGTTCTAAACTTAATATAAGTGTCTTGTATTTTATTCTGTATATATATAAAATCTTTTTTCCTTTGTTATCAAACCTTATTCGAAAATAATTCTATTGTTTAATTCCAAAAAGGCAATTTGTTTCCGCAAAGACATCGTCTCCAAATTAGATGTAAACTATAGTTAAAAACCATAACAAGTTTCTTAAAATATTCTTCTTGGATTTCAATCTAGTTTGTATTTGAATTAAAAACAATACCTACTTTAGTAATGAAACCATTGTTTCCAACTATATTGTGTATATTTAACATGTTTGAACCACTAAAGAGCACATCATATCATCAAAATTAATCTTTTGGGCCAAATGTGTAGAGATGCATAAAAAAAGCGATTATTTGTATCGGTTATAGGTTTTTGAAAAAACCGGTGGTTTAGGACCGGTTTAAGGTTTCAAGAGACCAAACCGGTTAATAACCGGTTTTTCAAATCGGTTAACTGGTCCATCTTAGTAAAAAATCGATTATTTTGCGGTTAACCGGTTTCGGTCATTATATCGGTTTGGTTTTAGAGGTTGAAAAAGCGGTTATTAACCGAACCGGTTATTGGTAAAAACCGGTTTCTAGACTTTGACCGGTTAACCGGTTCGGTTACTTCTAAACCGATTTTCAACCGGTTAACCGGTTTGTGCACCTCTAGAAATGTGACCTAAAGCACTAATTTTTTGCTCATGCACCTTTAGTTTGAAATTGTTTTTCCAAATCCTTGAGTTTACATCATCCTAACTATATTTGATCACTAAATTCTATTTATCTTCCACAAATTGATTCTAAAATTCTTGCATTATCTAGCAACACATATAGGATAAAATTACCCATTTATCCTTCTTACTATATCGTAATTTGTTAATGCCAATTGACAGCTACTCTTTTGATTTTCTTTCTTTCTTTCTTTTTTTTTTCCAATTTATCAAAACTAGGGACAATTTCAGACACAGTCACGTTAACACAACACAACTTCAACATGTTTCGTGTTTATCCTTAAAATGTTTCGTGTTTATCTTAAAATATTTCGTGTTTAAAACAAGTCGACACGTTAAGATTCCATGTCTAAACATGTAAGACTCGTTAAAATCTGAAACCCTAGTTTATTAGTGGGATCCTTAACAATTTTTTAACATGTCATTTATCGTGTCAAATGTTAACATATTCCTTAACGGGTCATTTCGTGTTTACGCGTCTTAAACGGGTTGCGTTCGTGTTTGGAAAAACATACACGATAATTTTTCGTGTCTACCTATTTCGTGTCTACCTATTTCGTGTCTTAACGGATCCCGTTATGTCAGCCATTAAAAACTCTTATACCAAATTCTCGAATATTAATATAATGCCGAAGTAGTGGGATGAGTTGTTTTAATGTGATTGTAAGTGTAAAGTGTAAACTTTGTTTTTGGCCCACCGAAATAAGCCCAAGTTGGGTGCAATTGTTGCCTTGTTGGGCCGCAGAATGCTCGAGTTTAAGGGGCCCGAGTTGTGTTTTATTTATTAAGGTGTTGGTGTTGATGAGCAATTAAGCCCAACTTTAATAAGGAGGTAAAACAAAATTACATGGTGTAATGATCAGATTTTATTAGACGAAACATTATGTGCTTCAATGATACCAAGGTGGTTAATATGTTTATTTTTAAAATATATTGAGGGTTTTAGTACCATTATAAACAAAAAAAAAAGTGAAATAAATTGTTGTTGAACAAAAAATAGATTTATGGGTAGTTTGTGATAAAGGTTCGTCTTAAGTGATAGGTTATTGACGAAATCAAAGAGGTTTTGATTTTTTTGAACAGTCATTTTAGATTACTTCTAATATACACCACAATATTCATTTCTTGTTTGGATTTGAACCTAAAACCTCCTTTCTAAGAGACAATGTCTTTACCAAGTATGCTAGTCCTACATTGGCAAGGATGCTCTGATAACCATCTATTTGAATGCTCTTTCAAATGAAGTGACATTCTTGCAACTATCAATATAAAAAATAAAGGCTCCTTCTATTTGCATAACACCTCCGGTTATTCATACACCGAGGTACTTTTTTACAAGTCGTAACTGTTTTGTCGATTACATGCCTTATATGGCCATATAGTCCTATAAGGGCTCGTATAGATTCAAAATGATTCAAATTATAATGTCAGTATAGATTCAAACTATACTGCCCCTATAACTCTATACACTATATGACCATATGGTGTCTCGTAGAGGGGGTTATGATCTTCTTTAAGTAATTTATAACAAGAGTTATTTCATTATGATTTCAAGTCTTTATATTATGATGAATGAAGGCGATTATGATCTGTGTATATATATACACACACACTATCAATTAAACGAACAAAAATAAATAAAAATATAAAATTATTAAAAAATAAATCAGTTATTTAACAAATTAATAAAAATTTTAATAAATTGATAAAACGACCATAACAAAAAAAAATAAAAACTAAAAGAAATAAAGAAATAGAAAAGAATTGTTAATTTCACGTTAATTTTTTTGATTGTAAAGACAAAACAATCACTTTTTCTATACTTCATATAATATATAATTATTATATTATATATATTAAAACCAACTGAAAGTAATAGTAAAGTTTTGTTTTATGGATTTTGGTCACCAAAACTTTTATATAATATAAAGTTTTGTTTTTTTTTTATTTTGGCCACTAAAACTTTTAAAGTTTTGTTTTTTTGATTTTGACCACTAAAACTTTTATATATTATAAGGTTTTGTTTTTTCGATTTTGCCTGCTAAAACTTTTTAAAGTTTTGTTTTTTCGATTTTTGCCACTAAAACTTTTATATAATATAAAGTTTTTTTTTTAGATTTTGGCCACTAAAAGTAAAGTTTTGTTTTTTCGATTTTAGTCATTAAAACTTTTATATAATATAAAGTTTTGTTTTTTCGATTTTTGCAACTAAAACTTTAATTTAATATAAAGTTTTGTTTTTTCGATTTTGGCCACTAAAACTTTTTAAAGTTTTTTTTTTCGATTTTGGCCACTAAAACTTAATAGTAAAGTTTTGTTTTTTCGATCATTTATATAATATAAAGTTTTGTTTTTTCGATTTTAGCCATTAAAACTTTTTAAAGTTTTTTTTTTTATTTTGGCCTTATATAATATAAAGTTTTATTTTTTCGATTTTGGTCACTAAAACTTTTATATAGTATAAAGTTTTGTTTATTTAATTTTGGCCACTAAAACTTTTAAATTTTGTTTTTTCGATTTTGTATAATTTTATGTTTATATATATATATATAATTGTATAGAGTTTGTGATGAGAGATTTGATTTTGTTATATAACTTATGATTTTGCAAATGATATATAATACCCGTTATCGGAAGTGTACTGTGATAACCCGCCGCAACGCGCGAGTGGGAATAAACCTAGTTAATATAATATATAATGATGGATAATGTAAAGAGCTTAATTATTTTAAAGAAGATAATATATTAAGATAATATAACAGCGAATTTTTCTTATTATTTAGAGTAAATTACAAGATTCATCCTTTATGTATATAAGTAATTATGGATTAAATCTTTTATCTTTGTTAATTACAAATAACATCCTTTATTTCATTAATTGGTAACAATTTCATCCTTTAACTTAACTATTGTTAATTTGATGAGTTAACTAAAAGGGCAAAAAAGTAAAATACACATCTTTAATTATTTTTATTTATTTTTTTTAATTAAACTACATAATCAAAAACTAATCAAACTTTGGTTTGATGAATTGATTCTTTTTTCATGAAAATTACCTCGTTACAATATAAAAAGTAATTTTGCGTGAAAAGAACCAATTCATCAACTCAAAGTTTGATTAGTTTTGGATTATTATGTATTTTAATTAAGAGTCAATTACATATTTTTTTTTGCTAAAACCCATTAAAACATATTTACCCAATCATAAAACTAAATTACATATTTTCTCTTTCTAAACCAAACATATTACATATTTATCCATTTCATTAAAAGAAATTATGCATATAATATTTTACCCTTAATGAACTAACTAAAAAACAATTTAAATATTTCTCTTTTCTAAGAGGTAATTTTGAAACATGTGGATATTTGTAATTTTAGTTTAACATTGGGATATATGTAATTTGACTGTTTAATAAAGGGATATATGATACTATCCTTTTAATTAAAAAGATTAAATAAAAATAATTAAAGGAGTGCATTTTACTTTTTTGTCTTTTTAGTTAACTCATCAAACTAATAATAGTTAAGCTAAATGATGAAATTGTTACCAATTAATGAAATAAAGGATGTTATTTGTAATTAACAAAGATAAATAACCTAATCTATAATTTATATACATAAAGTCATAAAGAATGAATCTTATAATTTATATTTAAATTTGCCTTGCTTTTTATCTTTGCAGAGTTGCAGTACATTCAATTTGATGCTTTTTATTGTATATCGTTGAAAATTGAACGCCAATAATTCATGCAGAGTCATGTATGCTGCCTTTCTTCCTCATGCTGTCCCTTTTTCTTTTTCTTTTTTTGCTTAACGTTTAAGAAATAGAAAATCTGCATAAAATCTTAAAATAACAGATAATTGGTAAATCTATCTATTATAATAAATGAGTATTTTTAGGAGACATTTGTAACGTTTTGGTGTAATCTGAAAAAAAAATTTTCCGTCTCTCTCTCCTAATATATATATTATATAATTAAATATTATAAAATATAAATATTCTAATTCTAACATTTTACTAATTTATTATAATTTATAAATTATAAAATATTTCAATTATACTTTATCTTAAAATATAATTTTATAATTATTAAAAATTTATTATTATTTTATATTAATAAATTATTTTTTTAATTATTCAACCAGTGTAATACACGGGGTTTTAGGCTGGTCTACTCTAATAAATGGGTATTTTTAGGAGACACGTGTCACCATGTTGTGAAATCTGGATATTACTTTTCCCGCCTCTCTCTCCTATTACATACTAATAATTTTTTGTAATTAAATTATATAATTAATTATTAATAATTTAAATCTTCTTACTCTAATGTGTTACTAATTTATTAAAATTTAATAAATTATAAGAGTATTTCAATTATATATATTATATATATATATAATTTTATAATTAATATATATTCATTATTATTTTATGTTAATATTTTATTATTCAACACATGTAATACATAGGTTTCTAGGCTAGTATATATATACACACAATACGCGTATTAAGATTTAAGTATGAATTTTTAGCAAAAGCTTGCACTAACAATTCTCGTAAAATATCTTTACAATCATGCTCATTCATTAAAACTGCAATAATTTTGTGTTATTGTTTTATTTTTTGTAGCAAATTATGGTCTTCTTTAACGGTCTTTTTATTGAAAGACTACGTTTAAATTTGTCAAAGGTTGCAACTGCTTGTTTAACATAGAAAACACATATAATTCAGTCAACCAATTTCATAACTAATAAGCTTTAAAAATAGTTTAGATTATTCATATTACTTGCTCATTCAACATTTAAAACACCAAACAACCCTTAAGATGTTTTTTAAAAACCATTAAGATGTTACCTTTAAATCAACAATAGCCTAAAATTATTTGTTTGACTAAAAATCACCATTGAATCAATCAACCAACCTCTTAGCTATTAAACTTTAAACAAAGTATAAATGGTTTATAACTCTTATTAATTTAGTACTCAATAAATTAAACAATCTCTGAAATTTTATAGTTTTCAAAAAAGTGTTAGGATAAAGTTTCCAAAATTTTTATACATCACATTATATATTTGATTATGTTGAAATTTTGGATAACCTAAAGAATGTATTATTTTACTATTTTTAAACATTTGTTATTATTCTAGACCGCCTTTATTTTGATTTTTCTCGCTTATCTCTCTTTTTTGATTATCTATATTTACTATTTATTACTTAGAGATTAAGGATAATGGTTTACAATATGTATAATAAATAATATATTATTAATTAAATGTATTATAGATGAAATTAATCGCAAATCTTTCAAATAAACTTATATGTGTTTAACAATTTCTATTTAATTTTGTAAATATCATCAAATTCAAATTATATTTGTGAAAATATCAAAAAATAAAACAACAATGATACTAGCTGTTTTTTACGAGTGATGCTAAATTTTTTTAAACATTTAATGTGATTAGATGATTTGAATGACAAAAATACACTATATTGAAATAGCAAAAGACAAGTAATTGTCAAAAGCCGTTGGAAAAAAAGTAATTGTCAAAAATCCAAGATATATATATTAATAAAATTTTTATTAAAGTTAATTTAAACGTGTTAAAAGATTATTTAAATAAACAAGCATACTTTAATTAAATTAAAATTTATTAATTACGCTACATAATTTTTTAACACGTAGTTGATTTTTTTTTTTTAAATTAAAACATAATTCTTTATTTTTACATCAACTTATTTTAAACGGGTTTAACGGCTTATGTATTAACAGATTATATTATATTTTATGGGTTATGTTAAACTAAATATGTCTATTAACCTAAAAAGCTTAAAAATGATCTTGAATCATTAGACTATAATCAATGACTACGATTAAATCAATTTGTTGGAGAGTATTTTAATAATTATTACTTCTGTATACTTTTTATTAAGTTCCCCACATTCTTTAAACGTTCGTAACTTTTACACACGAAATTATTTTTTGAAAAAAAATATTAAATAAAAAAGAGCATTTTTTTATCTTCAAAATTAGTATAGTGCTGATATAGGAAAAAAATTGTTTTTTAGTTCATTGTGTCTTTTGTATTTCTGCTCAATGTTGTGTTTTTGTGAACAATTTAAGACACAATGATGTTTGATAATACATAATGTCAAGCAAGGATGACACAATGACGAATATGAATAACACAATGGTCGTTAAAAAATGCACAATTACCTGTAAACAAGACACAATGGCGAGTATGAACAATTTTGTACATGCCATTATGTCTTTTGTACAGATCATTATGTATTGTGTCTTTTGTACATTTCATTGTGTTTTGTTTAATGTTGTGTTTTCCTAAACAATTTAATACACAATGATGTTGCATAATACATTATGTTAAGAAAGGATGACACAATGACGAATATAAATAACACAATGATATTTAAAAAAGACACAAGTATTTGTAAAAAAGACACAATTGCCTGTAAGAAGAACACAAAAAGATAATTATACACAGACGTATAAGAACAATGACAATAATTATACACAATAAGCTGAAAAATTTTCATTTTTTATATCAATATATACTCATTTTAAAGATAAAAATGCTCGTTTTTTATGATATATAGTTTTTTTAAAATAATATCGTATATAAGTTAAGAACGTTTAAAAATTGTGGGGGAAATGTGGTTATAACTAAATTACCCTCTAAGTTTTAAATTTCTCTCATAAATTTGATCAAATAATCTAATGGTCAATAATCTTTCTTAAACTTTTTAAGATAAGGAAATTATTTAGCTGAACATAATCGTATATTTTATTCAATTTATGTAAACTATTAGTTTAGTTAAATATGCAATGTATATATTTTCTTACATAACTTTTTTGTTACTAGGTATGTCTATATAACATGTTATTTTTTCAACTTGTATAATTGACAAGATTCTAATCTAGTTATTTTATAAAAGAGACACATAAAATTAAAAATAAGAAATAACTTGAGAATGACATGTGATTATTTTATTTACATTTATTTGTATAATTATTTTCATTTACCAGCATAAAGATTTAATAAATTTCTATATTTTATAAGTATGTTTGATTCTTATTTGTCTAATAACAATTTTTTAAATCCAAATTTACTTTCATTCAAGTAACAAAAAGTATATTTTATTTAATAATTCAACCTGTATCAAACATTTATTTAGAAACCAATAATATCTGATATTTTAGGAAGAAATATTTTATTTTCATGAAGATCGCCCGTGTGATTAAATTATAACCACTCTTACTTTTTAGTATAGCAATTTTCTTATAAGATGTATTGAGTTAAAGTCTCATATAAAGCAAGTATTGCTCTAAGTTGAGCTAGAATTTTTTCTAGTTTTAGATTTTTTTCTAAACGGGTGAGTCAGGTCAACGCACCCTGTTTTTCGGGTAAAAGAGTGATATATTTGCTAGGGTGATCCCAGGCGACCAGACGTTTTTTATTAGAAAAAAGGAGGCAATTCTTATTTCCCAAAAGGAGTATACGTACAAATCTTTAAATACATATAATAAGATGAATTTTAAGAGAAAAAACGTTTTACTATTAATAAAAATAAAATTATGTTTCTTTCTTATTTATTTATTTTCTATTTTTTTTTTGGATTTAAGGATGAAGATGCACAAAAGTCCAAGATGTATATTTGGACTAGTAAAATGCCTGCGCTATGCAACAAAAAACAAAACAATTAAGCTAATAATTTTGGCTCATAAAAAGCTTAAACCACATAATTTTTGTCAAATCAACTCTTCTAACTAAAAAATTATTACGATAAAATTCATAGTTTAAAATGCCAGATATGATATGAAAAAAGTGTGAAAAATTAATTTATTTGATTTGAAGGGTTTTATTTTATAGGTATTATATGATACTTACTTTTTAAATGTATCAATGTGAGACAAATAAAAGTAAAAGAAAACCATTTAATTTATGTCTTTTAAAGCTTTGTTTGTTGTACTTTATGTTTTAAGAGTTTTTGGTAAAAGGCCATTGTGTCCTTCCTTTTTTTTGAACGGTAATTTGGATCACTGACGGGTCATAGGCCCACCCGATCATATCCACACCCGATAGGAGGAAACCCACCATTGGTGAGAGAAAACCCTCTAGCCTAGCATGGAACCCCTATTTTGTCCATGCCAGGACTTGAACCCGTGACCTCCTCAATATTGAAGTCTCATGGTACCTCCTCTCAACCAATTGAGCTGAGGATCATTGTGTCCTTCCCATATCTTTTCTTTCTACTCTAATAAAGGAGTATTTTTAGGAGACACATGTCGCGTTCTGGTTAAATCTGAAAATGTTTTTTCCGCATTTCTTTCCTAATAAATACTATTAATTTTTAGTAATTAAATTATATAATTCAATATTAATAAATATAATTTTTTTTCTTATTCCAATAATGTGCAAATTTATTGAAATTTTAAAAAAATACGAACAATTCAATTATATCTTATATTAAATACAATTTTATAATTATTAAATATTTATTATTTAATATTAACAAATTAATTTTTTATTATTAAACCCGTGTAATTAACGGGATTCTAGGCTAGTGTATTATACAGTAGTATAGATATAGTTATATCAAATTCATTTTTTTGAACGACAAAGATTATCTCCTCCTAAACTACTACAAATCAATTACATCATTGCATGAGTTATAACCCATGACCTTCAATTCTAAAAGGCAAGCCTCTAATAAGTGGGCTAGTCACACATATATCAAATTCATTACCTCCATAAAATTTTCTTTATAGTCTGATCCTACGAACCGTACAATAACACGAGTTGTCAAATTAAAAGGGGATGGATTAAACATTTGCACTTCAAATCATCTAAAAAGGTAAAAAACAATACTGTCCGTTGAGGCGGTGACAGCCGGTTAAGAAAACCCTCCCGGAGCTCAAAATCTCACTGCAGAAACGTAGTCACCGGCGATCAAACTAAAAACAACTTCACTCTGTATATCATTACATTATAGTTATTATATCGCAATGGGAGATTCTTCACCTGAAGTTGTTCTGCAACCTTCAATCGAGCAACTGATCACGAAGATTTGCTCAGAGAAATGTATAGCACCACCGGATGTTTTCGCCCGGCGGAAACTATCTATGATCACCGAAGAAACGGCGATCGAAATTCTGAATACAATTGCTGCTTCGAGTAAAGTCCGTACGTTTTCCGGTTATATTGTTCACATGGTGAAGGTGAAATTTGGTGCCGTTTGCTCACCTAAAGACACTTGTGTTTTACCAGAGAAGCGATCGCCTCCGATTTCTTTCACTGCTGGAAGTCCACAAAGTAATTTTTATCTTTCATGAATTTATTTATATGATTCGTTTTGAAAGTGATGAACAATTGGTTTTGTTGTTTGTTACAAATCTTATTTTAGGTCGTAAATTCGTTATTATACCTGATATTGTGAGCGTTTAATGTTTTAATACGCTAACCTCCAACTTTCTTCCTCCCACTGCTTTGATTATCTTTAATAAGCTATGTACGGATGCATTATACATAAGTGCCTTATGTGATTATTGCAGTTCTTATGCATTTAGTTTATTGTTTCTCCTTATACATACAAGTAAATTATTCATAACTTCATAAGTGTTCTTGAAAGTTGAAAAGTTTAGAGTATTTAGAATATCAATTGCATTGAGAATAAGGATATTTATTGCAGAATTGGGGATATAACTACAATAATATTTGTATTATCATAGCATCTTGAGTAATCAAAGATGTTCCATCTTGATTAAAATACTGATTATCAGTTTTCTTAGATGTTCCTTTCCTTTACATTTATATTTAACTTTCTTTTATAAAGAAATTGAAAATAGGTCAGGAAGAATGATCAATGTTGAAATGTTGAGTACAAACTATAAATCTTGTATAATTGCTAAATTGTGTTCCTGGGGTGCAGAATATACACACTACAATTCTCCCAATTCCAATGCACACTTACGTGGTTCTAGTTCAATCCCTGTAATTACTGACTACTTTCCTACATCTCCAAATGATGGATATGCATCTTTAATTTCAAAGAAAATCACGTCGTTGCCATTTCCGGGTTTGAAGGATGCAATCCCAAACAATGTTAGTTGTCACTTGGGTGAATCATCAAAGGGCATAAGCCGGGTACAAAAACAACTTAAATTCTCAACAGATTGTGATTTAGATGATACAAATCAAAGTAAGGTAAACCAGCCCTTGAATGTCTCTTCAAATACTGGTCATCATTTTTCTGTGGTCCAAATGCAACATAGGTTCTCACCATGTTCAAGCTCGGGTACAAATCCTAGCCATTTTTATGATATTTCAAGTGCCAACCACAACAGTGCTTCAATTCCAGACCAGCGTAAGTTACCACCCTGTGAGAGTATTGGTGGGCCCATAAATAATCTTGCAATTAGTCAGCAGTCGTTACTTCTTGCTGAACTTGAATTCAGGAAATTGTTTATGGTATATAGTTATGTAGGGAGGTTAGTAAATTTCCAGCTTTTAATATTTATTTTGTGTGCATTTACATCCAAATACTTAAATTTAATCAAATTTGTGCACAGGAAAAAGCTTGAAGACGTGGTATCTGTTGAAGATGCCATTGAGATAAAAAGTATGAAAACAGTGACAATGTTTGATTTTGAAGCTAAAATATGGGCAAAGTATGGATGCAAATTTTGTGAACCATGTGATAGGGCAATGGTATGTGATTGTGTAACATCTCTACTTGATTTATTTTTAATATTAGTGATAATGTATGCATAGGCCTACCCAAGTACTTAATAGGTTACATTACCCAAATATCAAAAACTCAAAACCTGCATTACGTGTCGTCTGATTATCAATTTGATTTCGTGAGGCCAGTGTAAAATTTTTTAGCAAGTTTTTGCTCAAATTGGCAGAAATGAAATTACCTTTAGGCTGTGGTCTATAATGCTGTTTCAGTATTTAGGTGACATTTCAGTGAAACCTTTTCAATTCTTGGATGATCTATGCATCCATCATCCATTAATATCAATGTTACCTAATAATGGAGATTTTAGCAAAAGTTCATTTTGTTAGATACTTTTTAGTAATACAAGTAATACAATCATTAGGCAGTTAACGTCAATTGTTTTTTGGCTATGCACGTATATTTACTGTTTCATGGCTGTTATTTTATCTTTCATGTTGCAGCATTTTGATTGGGATTCTGGAAAGACACATCTTTATCATTGCTATGTGTGTGTGGATGGAAGTTACCAGTTCAAGGTTTGTAATTTGTTGTTCATTATTTTGAATAGATTAGGATCTTAAACCTTTATTTAATATATTCTTGATGCTATGATCTGATGCTTTTTCTTGTGAATATATTTCAGGGACCATATCTTGATACAAGAAGAAATCACTTGCAAAGGGAACTGGGAGATGACAACGTGTTAATTGTCCAATTTGTAGATGACACAAACACACCTAACATGCCATCCAATCATTGTAGCTGGATTGCAGCTTATCAGAGAATTTCTGGTGGGATTTCTGTTGGGTTGCGTCGTTATCGACTATTTGGTGAGCAAAGTACCTTTTGTTTAATTAATTTTATCTGGTATGGTGATTAGTAAATCGCATTTAAAGTTTAATCATCAATTGTGATATGGTTTCAGCATTTAAAGATGGTAGAGATAAGAATATTAAAGGTCTCAATTCGAAGAAGCCGCGGTCGACATGGACATTGAAATGTTACTTTATTAGGAAAGAATCTAATGCACCATGGGTTGAGAAAGACGATTGCATTTTGTTGAAAAAAACAAGCCATGAGGCACGATGTCTATTCATGCATGTGCATATGGTCTCTAGCATGTCCAAATACATCTCTAGGTCAGTGTATGAAATTATTCTGTTAGTTGAAGTTTAGTAACAGGCCAAAATGGATCAAATCCGGCGGACTTTAAACATCGCTGCCCAATTTTTTAAAAGTTACATATCATCAAGTAGCAATATACTTTTGGCGGTGGTTTATTTTGTAATTATAATTTTCTTGACTGGCCTGTGTAACTAAAGTTCTTTTTTTTTTCATTTCTGATAACTAAACTTGTTTATTTGCCCATTCCTGGTATTATATTTTTACGCTATAATTACCAAAGACAAAGTAGGGATTTCTAGAAATTTGTAATTACCAAATCCAATTGAAAAATTTATAATTACCAGAATGAACTGCCAACAAAGTATATTTCTTTTTCATGACATTTTTGCCTTTTCTAAAATTGATTTATGAGTAATTAGCGTGTCATATATGATTATCAAAATATTGATTTAAGATGTTTTATGACATTTGCTTTTTATGACATTTGCCTCTTTTATAAGCTATTTATTATTTTACTAAATTGTGTGGTTAGAGATAAAAACGTAACCCGGGTTGATCCATTGTGGATGAGTTGAAATTGCCACCTTTACAGATTCAGTGTTTCCTCTGCAATTTATCGGAGTTCCTAAACTTATGTTTGGTTGCAGATGTTCACTTGCTTTGTCAAATACAGTAAAGCTTCGTGTTGATCTTGCTTCAGTGTGTGTTGAAAGAATCGAAGACATCCCTTGTCGAGTATACCCTTTTTTTATTTATCTTAATGTCTTATTTAATCTATTTGCCTATAAAATGTATTTATGGATTACAGGATGAAAATGGTTATGTTGTTTGTGATGAAGACGGGGAACCCTTGATTCATACAGATGGGACAGGGTTTATCTCAGAAGATTTAGCAATTTTGTGTGCTAAAGATTTCATTGAATCAAAAGGCACAAAGAATGACAATTATGAAGTAATTTTTTTGTCTAAATTTATACACTTCCGCTAACGTTTACAAATAGGAAAATGTCAAAGAATCTATATGGACTTTCGTGAGTTCACACAAAAGTCTACGGACTTTGTTCAAATCCCTGAACCTTTAGAGATTCAATGAAAAGTCCTTCATATAAAGTATAAGATCTTTTTAAATTGTTTAGTTTTTGTAAGTTTAGGGACCCTAACCATATATTCTTGGACATATTTGTTGAAAGTCTGATGACTTTTTCATTGAGTTTTTTAGAATTTGAGAAATTGAGTTAGGTAAAAATATAGTCCAACAACTTGTTTGCACCTGTAGCGAAAGTTCGTAAGGTTTTTATTACATATTAACAGTTGTCATAATTCCCTATATAAGCTGGTTTGGACTTATGTTCTTTATTTGTTATTTCTCAAATTATTACAAGTTTGTCGATCTTCTCAAGCTTGAGGAAGAATCATCCGGGACTAAAGGCAAAGAATCTTGCATCACTAGAGAACCGGTAAATGTTAATGCTTCATTGTTTACAAGATCTTCCGGATCATAACTTTTGTTTTCTGCCTTTGTAGCCTTTGCTTATCCAATGCCGGTTGTTTAAAGAAGGTTATGCGGTGAAAGGAACTCTTCTTGTAAATAAAAAGGTAAAGTGTTCTTGCTTGCTTTTACTACTTATAAACCAAGGCATCTGAAAGAACAAATAATTATGTTTGTTTTCTTGAATAAATTTTTTAAAGCTAAAACCTCAAACAATTCAAGTTAGACCCTCAATGATAAAGGTTGAGAAAGATACTAGGCTTTCAGATTCAACTTCTTTCAGTTCATTGGAGATAAATTCCATAAGGTATTCTTTTTAGACTGATGTTATTACATTGTATCATGATACCATAATTATATTCTCTAATAGTTCTCACTTTAATTTTATTTGCTTATATCCCCTTGCAAGTTGATGGATTTTTAAGTGCATCACTGAACCATAATATTTGCAAATAGTCTGGTTATATGTCAGCCAATAATCTTGATTTTATATATTATTGCAAGCTGGAATTATTGAAATATAACTGTTGCAATAATATCATTAGTATTTGTTGCCAAATTAATTTTCATAATATTTAATCCAACTTAGATAAAATTAAATTTGAGTGTGCAGTTTCTATTCTTAATTTTTCAGCCGTAGACCAAGGAGAGCTAATCTATCGAAGAATTTGATTGCACTTCTTACCGTAGGAGGTGTTCCTAAAAATTACTTTTTGGATTTACTGGAAAATACCTTGCAAGATACCCAGAAAGTATCCTCAAGTATGCGTGCAGCTGTTAGAGGTACTTTAGACAAATGGATCCAAATTAACCTATTCCGATACAAAAAGGTTAAAACGGTTGCCATGTTGACATGTTGTGTTTCTTTCTGCAGTGGGCTTAAACTACGGACAAATGGATGATTCTGCAACTTCAGTTGCGATGATTGGGTCTGGAATTCCACTCGATGAACCCTATCTCCAATATCGTTTATCAATTTTAGCTAATGAAGAACGAAAAGGGCTTTGTGGTGGAAAGTTGCCAGTTAATGAAAGTTTTTATTTAATAGGGACAGCTGATCCTACAGGAACCCTGAACAGTGATGAAGTTTGTATTATTCTGTATGTATTACTTTCTAATTTATGTCAGTAAGTTATTCTTTTGTCATGGCAGGGTTTAGTGATTATGTTAGCTAAAGGTGGCAAGTGGGTGGGTCGGATGGGTTGAGTTGCGGGCCAAAACAGAGTTTTTGGTGACTGTCAGTTTGACGCAGAACAGTTATCTCCAAAATTTTAATTTATAATTTCTGAGTCATGTTCTAAAAAATTCTGTTATTTCTTGATTGGATAGGTTGAGAGCAAGTAAAAAATGGGTTCAGGTCAGTTTGACCCAGAATGCTACTGTCCGCCTTTTAAATATTTTATTACATAATTTACAAGTAATTTTGATTACAAAGACTTGTAGCAGATTGAAAGGGTTTTGGGTCAAAACATATAGTTCTTTTGTATTTGAAACACTTCTGTCCAAATTTTTAAAATAGCAATATAGCATAGAAAACGTGTGTTGTATGATTAAATATATTGTATTCTGTCTAAAAAAATCTAACTTTTGGAATATAATGTTTAAAGGTATTATGCTAAAAGGTATTACACTGTGAGTGATTCAATCTGATTCATCTTTCCATCCTCTTTTGCTTCATTTAAAACTAATTCAAATCAACCCATTTGTATGTAAATCTGTGGGAATTGCCACCTCTAAATGCTGGCATACACAAATGATTATGGATTCAATTAGATTGTCATAGTGAATTTGATGATTGCAATTCTTTTCTCTAACTGATTATGCAGCGAAAATGGTCAAATATCAGGAAAAGTACTTGTTTATAGGAATCCAGGCCTTCATTTTGGGGACATACACGTTTTAAATGCAAAATACATTGAGAAATTGGAAGAATTTGTTGGAAATGCTAAATATGGTATATTCTTCTCCATCAAGGGCAAGAGATCCGTGGGAAGTGAAATTGCCGGTGGTGATTTTGATGGGGATTTGTATTGGGTTTCTAGAAGCCCACAGGTATGTATTTATTTATTAAAGGTCATGACTGCAACCTGATTATTTGTGAATCTGTCGATTTGGGTAATGTTATATTGGGGCAAAAGGATATAATACAACTTGACAGGAAACGGTTCAAATTGGACAAATGAGTTCAATTTTTTGAAGAGTAAATTACTGATTGTGTTCTTTAAAAATGCAACGACTTGCTGGTTTTGTCCTTTAAATTCTAAAATTACTAGGGATGTTCCTATTTTAAAATTTCTGCATTGGTTATGTCCTTTGTCACTAACACTGTTAAATGGTTCCATTAAAAGTCCCATGCCCCATTCACGTGATGGGTAAAATTGTCAAATCATCCCAAGACCACGCATCTACACCGACGTCAAGTTCAATTCTGATCGGGTTGACCTGTCTCTGTTCTTGACCTGTTAATGTCGTGGGCAGAAGAAGCCCACTAGTCAATGGGTGGCTTGAGCTTCAAGCGTCACCTTCTGCAGGGAAGAATCGAAGGTAAAGTCCAAGGAGAAGCATTCTCTGAGCCCTAAGTTGCCAATGAAAAATTTGGTTGCAAAATCGATTGATGATTTTGGTATAAAGAAGAAGAAAGCTTCTGCTTTGAACCAGAGTGAAAGCCAGTCGCCGCCTCCGGCGCCGTTGTCTAACAAGCGGAAGAGGCGGTATCTGGGTTTGGTTGATGAAGACGATGAGGGTGTAAAAATTTGTCGCCAGCCGGTAGGAAGTGGTTGGTGAGGAAGCTTTCTGACGAATTTGAGCTTGTAGCGAATATGAAGAAAAGCGTTGAGTACTTGAGTCTAAGATTGAAACAGTGGCTTCAAGAACTCATGACCGGAAAACAATGACGTAAGAACCTGTGAAGACGGTTTCAAAGGGTAAGAATCAACGAACAAGAAGGAGAAGGGGATGCTTTGACGATTTTACCCATCATGTGAATGGGGCATGGGATTTTTAATAGAACAATTTAACACGTTTAGTGACAAAGGACACAACTAGCACAAAAATTTCAAAATAGGGACATTACTAGTAACTTTTAAATTTAAAGGACAAAACCAACAAGTCACTATATTTTTAAAGGACATAATCAGTAATTTACTCTTTTTTTAATGCATACAGTTGGAGTACTATTGAAATTAAAATCATTGTATGAAATTTGATGCTATCTATTATAAAAAAACTGGACAAATATTTACCACTGACCAGTTAAAAAATTACCCATTTGACCCGTTGCCCTACTTTCCAATTCAAACCAACTTTTTCTTACCTTTTTTTTTATTAACCAATTTCAGCTATTACATTATTTCAAAGCAAGTGCCCCGTGGAGAAGGACTTATTCAACACCAAATGCACCTAGCAAGAAACCAAGTGTGCTTTCAAATGAGGAATTGGAGACTGAGCTTTTTAGTTTACTTTTCTCTACACAAAAACAGAAGTATGTTTCTTCCTTTTACACTTATTATATTTCACGCTATGTTTGCAATTTTGGCGCGTTGGTGGGTTGGGATGTTGGGCAATGGATCTATACATGTTTGGGTGAAAGCAGGTCATTGATGTGAGTCAGATTGGTTTGCCTTTCCAAAGATACTAGTTTTTAATCAACCCTTCTTTAGGGTCAAATATGATTCAAAATTTTTTATTCTTAATAATTACGCAGTTGTTTGAATAAAATATTTTGACAGATTTTATGCAATAGAAACTTACTATGGGGTTTGATCTGTTTCCTTGTATATTTTTTATAGTTTTACCATTTAATCTATTAGACATGGGAGGTTTTATCACCCTTATGCATTAGAAGCACACTTTGGGCAACTTTTAACTGCTCCTTAGTTTTTTATTTTACCTTTTTTGGAGATGGGTTAAATCATAAAAACACACAGTTTGGCTTTTGACCCATTTTCTTAGCAATGTTCTTATTTTACCCATTGATTCTTTTAGATGAAAGATAATCTGAGTTGACCCGTTTACAAGAAACTTACAAACTTACAAGCAACCCAGTATATTCCCATTTTTCAGTAGGGTTTGGGGGGAGGGATGGACACAATTCTTACCTCCATTCATAGAGATCGCTAAGGACCCCACGATTTCCGATCCAATTCGCACGTACCCATGCACGGTACGTTCGCAATCCAGGTTCGCTCAGGATCGCGTTTTGAATCAAGAAATTGGCGTTCCAGAAACTTAGCTTGTGAGATGAAAACTTACGTATATTGAGTGATGCAATCTTCTTCGCCCCGTAGGAGGATGACCGGAGGATGGACTCTTCAGGCGTCTTCGATGAAGGGAACAGATGACGACTCATTCAATTTAGGGTTAGGAACCTAACACGTTTTATCATTTATGTTTTCAGAATTACATATTTAACCCTTAAGTTAAAATTATGTTTAAACTTACCTTTATTAACCCTTAGAATTATAATGTTGATTAAAACTTACCCTAAATCTTATTTAATTGGTTTATTTGTTTTCTTTATATGGTACATCGTACCGGAGCGAACCGGAATGAGCCTACCCCTTCGTGTACTGAATTTTAGGAACCTAGCGAATTGCGATCCCTTACCACGTTCCCGTACCGAACCGTACCGTGATCCTAGTAACTATGCTTACCCCTATCCCAGTTGGGATAGAGAGGCTGTTCCGAAGGAGTCCCCGGCTCAAAGTTATCGTTTGAAGTTATCATCTCAACGCTTTTAATGTTATTTTCACAAAATAAGTAAAATAACGTTAAAATTAGATTACTTTTACTTTTGCCCGTTTACAAAAACAAACAAACAAACTTACCCAGTATATTCCCACTTATCAGTAGGGTCTGGGGGAGAAAGGATGGACACAAACCTTACCCCTATCCCAATTGGGATAGAGAGGCTGCTCCGAAGAAGTCCCCGGCTCAGAATTATCGTTTGAAGTAATTAATCCCAACGCTTTTAACGTTATTTTCACAAAATAAGTAAAATAACGTTAAAATTAGTGCACTTTTACTTTGGCCCCTTGAGGGCTCACACATATATACAAGAAAATGGATCAAAATTGCCATCTATAATATTGAGTTGGAAAAAGCGCCAAGTTGGATTAAAGTGTTAAACTACTGCACTGTTTTAGCAACGTTTACTGTTTCAGTATGGTAGCTGGTAAAGCAGCTGATAGCTGGTTGACGCATGTGGATCGATATCTTACTTTAGGAGAAAATGATACTGATGAAAAGCACCGGATCAATGAAAAACTGTTGAAGTTAGTTGATTTGTACTATGATGCAGTAGATGCACCAAAAAGTGGAAAATCGGTTAGATCACTCTTCTAAATTTCTTTCTTAAATATAAACCATCACTAGTTTTTTTTTATTGTTCTACTATCAATAAGTAATTCTCACATTCTCTCTCTTGTATTTCTGAAATAGGTTGATATTCCTAAATGTTTATTGCCACAAAAATTTCCCCATTATATGGATAAGAGCGTTGACAAATCATATAAATCTTCTTCTGTTTTAGGAGAAATTTATGATACTGCGAAGGCGTATCTACCTGATAATGCACTAATACGTGGTAAGCACATGTCAGTTTCTGCATTTATGTTTACTTTATGAGGGATTTTTTTTAATTATATTTTTGTGGTAAGCAGACATATGGAAACTACCCTGTTTTAATGTCGAGATACCAGAACCTGTTTTAAATTTATGGAAGAACAGGTATGATTCATACAAGCATGAGATGTGTAAAGCTTTGCAATCTGGAGATGAGTCCAAAAAGAATTCTGCAAATATCGTGATTAATAAATATAAGCAGGTCTTAATTTTCTCAATTTCAATTTTGCATATCATATGGAATCACAACCCCAACCTATCTAATCAAAACAACTATCGAAAAATCTTTTGTAAAATCAATGCAGATGTTGTATGAGGCAGATAACTTTGCATCAAGTACTAGGAAAATTGAGGACATTTACAACGACGCCCTTGCAATTTATCATACATGCTATGATAATGCTCATAAGTTTGCAGATGTTGGAAAGTGTGGGTTTGCATGGAAGGTAGCTGGTGAGGCTTTATGCTCATTTCATGAACTTAAAACCCCTGGAAGGTCAATTCCTTTTAAAGTAGCTGTATTATCAATGTTTATTTAGATCCATTATAGTTCCACGTCAGCATGTATTTACAGGTTTGAATGGTTTATTGTGTAACATATGATTCCTCATGTAGGTAGCCAATGTCATTGTAGTAACAGGACTGGCTTTTTCCTGTAATATATTAACCAACTTCTTTGTACAACCGATTATCTAATTTTTCACGTTTTACAAAAAAATAAAAAGCAAAGAATCACTTTTGAGTGTTTGGATGGAGCCGTTCTGATTCTGTTTATATGGTTATTTTAGGTTCAGATAATCAGTTGAGGAGTACCTAATTCAAACTAATCATCTGATTCTGATTATTAAAAATCAGATTTGCCACACACTCATACAGTCATACTACTGATTACTGCAATGAAGGGCCAGCCCAATCGGCTAAGCAAGGGCTTTGGACCCTCAAGAATATAAGGACTCCAATTTTTCAAAAAATAAAAATGTGTAGGGTTTTTTATACCTATGGGCTTTTTTTTTTAGTTTGTGAACTCTAGAGATAATAAGAATACTAGAAAGACCTAAATAAAAGGTCGTCTTATTGTTACCCTCAAGCCCGGATAAAAGTATGAGGTTTTAATGTAACCATTAGTGAAAGGCCCCGGATTTTTATTCCGCTTAGTGCCTCCAAAATGGTTGAGCCGGCTTTGTTGCGATTCATTCCAAGTCTATTTTCTACCACCTGTTTTGTTACAGCTGGTTATGTGATTTTAGTTATTTACATAATCTGTTTCTAAACAGGATCCCAAACATCACCACTGTAATGTTTGGTTTCTGTAGTTTTGTACAACATTTTATTGTTCAAAGAAATATTTATGCTGCTGATTATGAATTAACAACACAAAGGAAGGTTTTTTTTCCCTTGATTTAATCATACTATTAATCACTTATGATTATTGTTTGATCGGGACCCTCCAAGTCAACATGGTTGCAGTTTCAGTTTCTTGGAAATTTTCTACTTAGAAATGGAGAAGGTATGCATCACTTTTACCTCTGTTTTTTGTTCACTGATTGTCAGTTCAATTGCATGGTTTTTATTTATTTACTAGCTTATTAATTTGTGTATTACATATAGCGGTATAAAAATAAGCATTACAAAGTAATCACTAGTAAAAAATATATATGCAAATGACGTAAAATTTTTAATGTTTTTAAAAAAAGAAAAGAAAATTCCATTTTATAAATCTTTTAACACTTCTTTAAACAATACAAATGAGATATGAAAATTTTGAATTTTCAAAATGATTGATTAAAATGGGAAGTTTAAATGATTGGATTTATTAATATTTAAAGAAAATGAATATCAGTTTTTTATTTTATTTTTATTTTGAAACTTTAACTTGATTATATTAAATGAAATTAATCTTTAAAATTTTCAAATATGTCACATGGATAACCTAGAAAGACACCATGTGTCTAAAGCGATGTGGATAGACTAGAAAGAAGCCATCGTTTGGGTTGGTTTTTTGGGTTTCTCGGGTCATTTGGCTTCTAAAAAATGAAAATAGAACCAAATAACCAAGTATATTTGGTTCTCGAGTTTAATGGGTTGGGTTAAATGATTCTTGGGTTATTATACTTGAATAATTATGTTATTTATTTTTTCAAACAAATCATAGCCTATTGTGTATATATGGTTTCTAGTTAATTTAACTGTCTTAAAAGAAGATCTGAGCCATTTAAAATGGCTGAGAATGAACCTTAGACGTGTAATTCAATTTAGGAGTTATTTATGAAAACAAGTTATCACCACTCTTTTTCTATCTCATTTATCATAGTTAAACAATTATTATTTTTTGCAAATTGAATTTTACTAAATTGATTTATATTATACCATTGTACCCAGCCATCGAACGAGTATAAAACTAGTTTAAAATGGTTGCAATGCAATATGAATATAGAGTTACGTTAAACTAGATAAACTTCTTATTCTAATAAGTTTAAGAAGGATCTTGAGTCATTAGATCATTAATTAACGAATATGATTAAATCAAGTTGATGGAGAATATTTAACGTAATTGGATGATTTGAATGATAAAAATACACTATATTGAAATAACAAAAGACAAGCAATTTTAAAACTAGATTAAAATTGTTGCAATGCAATATGAATATAAAGTTACGTTAAAATAGATAAGCTTCTTATTCTAATAAGTTTAAGAAGGATCTTGAGTCATTAGATCATTAATTAACGAATATGATTAAATCAAGTTGATGAAGAATATTTAATGTAATTAGATGATTTGAATGATAGAAATACACTATATTGAATAACAAAAGACAAGCAATTGTAAAAAAATCCAAGTTGTATATATTAATATAAATTTTAATTGAAGTTAATTTAAGTGTGTTAAAAGAATATTTAAATAATTAAGTATATTTTAATTAAATTAACATTTATTAATAACACTACATAAAATTTTTGACACATAGTTGGAAAAAATATTTAAAATTAAAACATAACTCTTACTTTTACATCAATTTTTTAAACATGTTTTAACGATTTATGTATTAACATATTATATTATATTTTATTAAACTTATGTAAAACATTAGTTTAATTAAATATGCAATATATATACTTTTTTACATAACTTTTTGTTACTAGTTATATCTGTATAACATGTTATTTTTTTCAACTCTTATAATATACAAGATTTTAATCTAGTTATTTAATAAAAGAGACACACGAACTTAAAAATAGGAAATAACTAGAGAATGACATGTGTTTTTTTATTTACAGTTATTTGTTTACTTATTTTCATTTATCAACATAAAGATTTAATAAATTTCTATATTTTTATAATTATGTTTGATTCTTATTTGTCTAATTACAATTTTTTAAATCCAAATTTACTTTCATTCAAGTAACAAAAAGTATATTTCATTGAATAATTCAACCGGCATCATACATTTATTTAGAAACCAATATCTGATATTTAAAGAAGAAATATATAATTTCATCTCTAGCAGAAAATAAAAATCGCCCGTGTAATTAAATTCTAACCACTCATACTTTTTTAGTGTAGTGATATACCAAATTCTTTTATTAAAGGTATTGAGTTGAAGTGTTATCTAGATTCCAGAACAAATATTACTCTGGGTTCAGCAAGTGAGTTTTCTTAGTTATAGATTTCCTCTTGAGCGGTTAGGTTAGATCAGGTCATCATGCTCTGTTATTCGAGTGGAAGATTGATCTATTTGACAGGGACGCAGGGTAGTCCCGGGTGATCAAACGATTGCTATTGAAAAAAGACTAGTATATTTATCGAGACCGAGCCCGTTCAAATGTAAAGTTAGAGTTGGCTACGAGTCTAAACAAAGTTTTTATTTTTTTTTTAATTTTTATTTAGTCTAACAAGTGTATTTACTTGAATAATTTTTTATATATAAAATTTTGATAAATATATCTTAATCATATGTTGTATATGAAAAGTATACTTAAAAATATATAAAAAACTAAGAGTAAATTACGGTTTTTGACCCATGTGATTCAAGTGTTTAACTATTTCGGTTCAAAATAAAATTTTCTATCAATTCAACATATGTGGTTTAAACATCTAACGGTTTAGGCCTCTCAAACTTTATTATTATAACGATTTTTGACCAAAACCTAACCATGGTTGGTGGCCTAAAATGTTAATATTTAAACCACATGTGTAGAATTGATAAAAGATTTTATTTTGTATTGAAATGGTTAAAACGTTTAAACAACAGGGGTCAAAACCGTAATATACTAAAAAATTAATAATATAAATAATTAAATAAAATAATTAAACAATTAACGAGTCAAGATTGAGCTTGAATTTTTTTTATAAGGCAAGCTTGAACATTAGAAATAAAACTCTAAACAAACTACGCTTAAGCCATCTCGAGTTCACGCTTCAAAATGGAGGTCCGGATGTTTAAACAATCCGTACACTCGTTTTCAAGCAAATTGACACGTGAATTAACTCGAAACACACACAAAAATAACCTTGAGAAAATAATATATTTTAAATTACTTGTTTTTCTAAATAATTTAGCCTAAATGTAAACTCAAATTTATAGTGACACGCACTTAATTTTTTGAGGAGAAAACAGATTATATTACATTAAAAGTTAAAAAAAAAAGGAGAAAATACAAAAAGGAAAGTAAAAAAAATGGTGCAACCTAGGGCCTAGGGGAGTAGAACCGGCCCAGCTACACAACCAAACATATATGGTTACAATCTAAGCTAGGCTATACACTACCGATATGAATATATTTATTATTGTTTAAGGCAAAATAAATTTATGGACAAAAAAGAAGCAAAAACTAATAAACGACAGACTAACACTTAAGTTTCAAACCTAAGTATATACAAATTTATGTAATAGTTATTTTTATAAAATTATAGGGATATCAAATTCATCTTTGCAAAGAAAACAATAATATAAATCAAGATCAATTTGACATTTATTCAAGTAGTTTGTTAAATAAATAAATAAAACTCTCGTTAATGTTACGATATTTCAAAAACATAATCGTCAGGTCGTGTCCCTATCAGGTCTAATGTTGTAAAATTGTTCTGAATCTTAAGTTGATTCGTTTAAGAGCTGTATTTCAAAAATTGGAACCTAAGGTGGGCTGAAATGGGTAGATTCCATTTGTAGTGGGGCGTTGATAGGGGTGTCATACCCCGATAGCGCCCTTATCACTGTTACCCACCCGGCGTTATGAGTGCGGCGTGATGGTGGTCACAGGTGTTTTTGAGGAGTGAGCTGTGAGTGATGAGTTGGTGATTGTTATGCATGTGTATGTCACTTGTGAGTGATTAGAATAATTGTTTTTTGTGACATTTACATGACGTGTATGCGATGTGAAGAGGAGGTAATTGTTACATATAACCTCAGGCGGGGTCAACTGTCAACATAATCTGCAAGCCCTATTTGTCCATTTAATTTGTTCTAAACTATTTTGTTGATTATAATTGCAATACACACACATATATATTCTTAAACCGATATTTTATATCTTTGTCTATATTAATTTTACATATATCCCTTACTAAAAACATTTATTACATATTTACCTAAACCTTGAATTTAATTACATAATTCTCTTTAAGAGAGGAAAATATGTAATTGATTGTTTTATGAAGAAGAAATATGTAATTAATTTTTTTATTTAAAAAGAAGAAATTTGTTGAGATCCAAAGGAGAAGATAATTGATATTTTTTACTTAGATAATATATACCAACGAGGCAGTGCCTCAGCGGTGCACCGTGATTCTTCCAGATGGGAGGTCTCGGGTTTGAAACCCTCCCGCAGCGAAAAAGGTGTCTGTTGGGAGGGGGGCTCAGGGGGTTTTTCTGTGAGGTTTTCTCCTGGGGTAGCTGTGAGGTTTCATGGGAGGTTCATGTAACTAAACCTTGGTAACATGACCTGGAAACAGTGGGCTTACACGATTGAGACATTCGTCGTTCAAAAAAAAAAACTTATATAAATATGTAATAAATAATATTATGAAAGAGAAATATATAGATAACATATTTAGTTAAAAGTAAGACTTACCAACAAGGCGATGCCTCAGCGGTACCCTAAGATTCTTCCAAATAAGAGGTTTTGGGTTCGAAACCCTCCCGCAGCGAAAAAAGGGTTTGTGGGGGGGGGGGGTCAAGGGGTTTTTTTGTGAGGTTTCTTCCATGGGTGGCTGTAGGGGTTCATGAGAGGTCAAGATAACTAGACCTTTGTGACATGGCCTGAAAACAGTAGGCTCACACGATTAAAACATTTCCCGTTCAAAAAAGTTAAAAAGAGACTTTGATGATGCATTTAAACTTCCGGGCCCATTCTCTGTACAGCCTACTAGTAACTAGTCTAGGTTTTTCTGACTTTCAAACTTGTTTGAGGTGTTAAAAAAAACAAATGAAACCCATGAGCAAACACTCTAAATACCACCTCTACCTTGAATCCTGGATCAAAAGCTTTAGGTTGGTAAAATCTTTTAGGTGGAAAAATGGGTGGGAAAGTGTCAAAACGGTTAAACATGTAAATTCAGTTCAAGAAATTAAAAGATCATACAAGGATGATTTGACTCAAAAACATTTATTTAGTTTATTGATCAATAATATGCTTAATTTAACACAATGATAATCAGTTTCTTATAATAAAGTAAATTAGAAGGTTTTATGTATTTAAAATGCTTTAGATAACTTTCAAGTTTCAACCCATTTAATTCCTTCCGGGATTTGACTCATTTTCAAATTATCAAAATAAATAATTTTCTTGCTTTAGTTGGAGTAGAATAGATAGAGTAACATGTAGTTGTTAAAAATATAAAAAATAATTTTTCCACATGTGGTTGTCATCTAAATTTTATAATTATTTATTATATAAAAAGTGGCTTGAGTTGACCTTTATATTCAAGTATAAGTAGCTATGCTTGTTTCTTTTTATTATATTAATGAATATTTATAAAATTTAGATGACATCATGAGAAAGAATATTTTATTTTGTACAACTCTTGATAAATCCAATCCATTGGTGACATTAGCATTAGCCTTTCTAACCAGCCGCATTCGTAATTTATACCGCCTTTAAAACACATACGTTGGTCAAATCTTAACAACAGAAAAGATTCAGCGGCCAAAGCAAAGACTACCTTACAACTTTCTTATTTTCTCAATTGAGCATATATAAATATATACGGATTCTATCATGTGAAAACTCGATCTTAAATAAAACCTTTAAACCATATATGGACAATTGATTTGGAATCTTGAAAATATATATACATGGTTCACATTAAACCTTATTTTTTTATTCAATTTAATATAGACCATACATATATTTTCATGATTCCAAATCAATGACCCATATAGAGTTTAAAGATTTTCTTCTGAAGATCGTGTTTTCACATTATACAATAGAAGAGATCAAATAAGAAGAGATTTTTGCCTAAGAAGAAATTTTTGTCTAAGAAGAGTAAAACTAATAGAATTTTGACATATAACATGATAATTTAGGTATAACATCTTATTTTTTTACTAGATTTTTATTTTTTTGTACTATAGTCTTTTTTCGTATTTGATATTTTTGTGTTCTTTGTAATGTATTTTTGTTTTTCTACTACATTTTTATTTTTTTGTACTGCATTTTTTGAAGCAGTGGCCTCTAATGATATCCGGATATATTTAGGTGTTTCTTGTTCGAATAATGATATCAATGTTTTAGATCAATTCCTGATATTTGACGACATATTAGAGAGTCACACCGAGTCTTCAATTTATGCTCACGATACCTATTACAAGTATGTGTACTACCTTGCCAATGGTATCTACCCTGAATATGTTACGTTTGTCAAATCATTATATGTCCTCGTGAAGACGATGGCAAACGGAAATACTTTAAAAAGGTTCAAGAGGCGGCGAGAAAGAATGTCTAACGGACGTTCGGTGTACTTAAAAAGAAATGGGATATGATAGCTAATCCATGTAGGATTTGAGAGAAAAATAAAATTCGAGACGCTATATATGATTGCATTATTTTGCATAACATGATTTTGTAGGACAAAGGAAAAACTATTTGCCAAAATTACGAAAAGGTTACACCAGAAGAAAGAGTTGTAATACGCGCCGAGATCCGAAGTATGGAAATACATAACATGCTTAAAGGCGATTTGGTTGAACATGTCTGGAAAAATCAAAGAGAAAATATGTAGTTTTTTTAAAAAGTATTTAATTTTATTTTAATTTTTTTAAAATTTTATTATGCAGTTTAATTTTTTTTGATCATGTGATTTTTTTATTTTATTTTGTAATATTAATTTTTTTAATAATATTATGTCTTTTTTAATTTAATTTATAATTAAAATTAATAAAAAATCAAATAATAATATATTGAATAAAGGTGGTGGTGGTGACGTGGAGTAATAGGAAAGTGATGATAACACATGTAATGATGATGTAGAGTGATAAGAGAGCGATGTTGTTGGTTGATTAGGTGGCGCCTACTCACACATAACCTAACACAAGGCCTTAGAATATATATTGACGCACCCTTGTTGACATCCAATAGGTTTTTGTTTAGTTATTAACTTTTTTCCTTTCTGGATCGTATGAGTCAATTTGCATTTATTATGATCTTTCTATATTGTAGGGCAACCTTCAATTTAAATCATTATTCTATAAACTTTTAGTTTGTAATTGTATATTAGTTATAAACAAATTAAAGCTATTAAACTTATATAAATAATAAGCTTCTCCTAATCATAGTCAAGCCTGTTTTATTTAGCTTGGGCTCGATCTTGTTTCCAAAACAAGTTTTGATTTAGGCTCGTGTTTGAGTTTTTTAAACTTGACTTGATTCTAGCATTTAACTAACAAATATTAAGCATATCATAAACGGCTCATCTTGTTTATACCCGTAGCGAAAGTTGGGCAAAGGTTACTTTTTCTTACCCTTTATTTATTATTTATTTTTGATAAATATTAAAAGTAACATAGAGTATGAAAAGTTTCTTTTTAACATGTAAGGTTCTTTTGCTTGTTACATATATTATTTAGTACTAAATTTAAAAAAAAAAAAAAACAAAAAAAAACTTTGTGATAAAGTTTTGCAAGTTTAGAGACTTGAGCATGGTTTCTGCGCATTAGGTGCAGCTCTTCCGAGGGTGGCGCCCGGTAAAACGGGCTATAGCTCCCTTGAGGAAGGGGTCTTCCGAGACCTGCTGGCGTGGTGCATATGCCACGACGTTACGCTCGGTTGTTGCTGTTCAAAAAAAGAAGATAAAAACAATATTGCTTCTAGAAGTTGTCAGCATTGTTTTGTAAAGTTTTATACAAAAATAGGACAAGATAATGACTAATTAAAGGCAATATGTGCTGTGAAAATTATATGCAACCTAACCATGAATGTACACGCAAAACAGTGGACTCATTGAAATAGTTTGGATCATTATTAACCATTAAATGCATGTCGTGTAGATATAGGGAAGTAAACTATGATTTTGCCATACAAGTGAAATAATTAGGTTTGCAACCAAATTTTCGTTGGCACCTAATTACATATCAAAGTTTAATAAAATTAAAAAAAAAACTGTTTTTATCGTGGAACCATTAATTATTTTTAGATCTTTCATTTTGAATAAAATGCTTTAAATATCCAACAATATACTTTAATTTAACGGATCTCGTATAATAAAATTAGATAAAGATGTAGGCCACTATTCATTGTATTATTATATATCTTGTCCCATGTACATTTGTCACTTAAGCTTGTGACATGAAGCTAAATTTTCAATATACAAGTCCATTTGAAAAGGTTTCAAATGTGTGTTCTTAATCATTTTTGTTTAAGCACCCTAACGTTTACGCTCTTGGGAGTCGTTAGGAGTTAGCTAGGTCACTCCACTGATTAGTTTAGATAGGATAAAAGTACAAAGCTAGTGACCCGTAATTGTATATGAACGAGTATAGACAAGTTCTTGTTCGGAAAAAGTGCTACGCCTCATGTCTGAGAAACCTTAATCGTATGCATGCATGACGAAAGACTGGTATTTGGTGAAGGTTTTGACTCTTAAGATGATTAGGTGTTAAAACTTCAAACTTAAGTAAAGAGATAAATTAGTTTATAGTTTATGACTTATGAGTAAAAGTAAAATAAATTTACCATAATAAAAATGAGACACCAATGATTCCCAGACTTTTAAGTATTATTTTTGTTTATTACATTCTAGAAGAAAAAAAAATTACCACATTACTTAACAAATAATGTATATATGTCGTTGATCTAACATGCTTGAATAGAATAATATCTTCGGCAATAACCATGTGACAACATTACCAGAAAAAATCTTCATTTGCTATAGAAATTTGTTACATAATTTTTTGTGACAAAATTTCTACACAATTACGATAAAAAAAACCCAACACCTAAATTTATTGGCAACAAAACTAAATTAACCCTAAATTTTGTCACATATACCTTCGCAATTTGTAGCACATTTTTAAGAAAAAAAATATAACTTAAATAATTAAATAACAGTGGTAAATGTGTTGTAATAACGCTATCTTCAATTTTAATTTAATTATTCATAGTTTAATGAACTAAATAAAATGTACAAAAATGAAATACCCCAATCTTCTGGCACGTTTGCGACTTAAAGTGTGTTTTCGATAAGTTAAGTTTTTTTAGTAAGTTTTTTCATAATTATTTCAGGAAAATACAAATAAATGTTTTAAAAAATTAATATAATTTCAGACACATTTTGATGTAAAGTGTGTTTTTTTTATAAAAAAAGGTATTTTGAATACGTTTTGTGCCATTGCATCGGAAAACAATAAATAAATGTTTAAAAAAATTGGATTCTTACACATGTGATGTAGCGGAAACGTAACACAAAAGATAGATAGGTAGATAATCACGTTGATTCTGAGAATACCCGTGAAATCCCAACCCTCCCAATGAACAACCCAAAGGTTTCAAAGGAATTTGAAGTGAAAAGTTTTATTCTATCAGCAATAATCATCTCAATTACAACTAGAAGGTTTAAATATAGCGCAGAAATTGAAAACGGCCAACAGGAAAGACCAACAGACTCAACATTAATACATAATTTATGATAATTATGAACTATTTAATATGACTAATTATGATACTTATGAACTATTTAATATGACTAATTATGATACTTATGAACTATTTAGCCAAAAGACACCATAGCCCAAACACAAGCCCAGAAACAAAAGTCCATCAACCACACAAGTTATGCCCGTTTTCGTGCACGGGCCCGGTCATGGGACTCCAAGAACATAAAAGCCTGTTCTTCCACATCATTCCCTCCCGGGTAGACAAAATTCGCCCTCGAATCAGTAACAAGGCCATCATCAGACGAATCTTCATAAAAAGGTAGTAAGTGCTTCACATTGAACACATCTGAACAATGAATGTGGCTTGGCAATTTCAGACGATAAGCATTAGGGTTGATCTTCTGCACAATCTCCACTGGCCCAATCTTCTTAGCTGACAGTTTGTTATAATCTCCAACTGAAAAACGATCTTTAGTCAAAACAGCCCAAACAAAGTCACCTTCTTCGAAATCAACATGTCTTCGTTTTAGATCTGCAGCTATTTTGTATTTCATGTTAGATTTGGTCAAATTATCATGAACTGTCTTGTGAACCTCATGCAACCCCTCAACAAAATCTTGAACCTTCTTGGGGACAGAACCAGGGGTAGGAAGTAACATCAAATCAAGTGGACCTCTTGGTTTAGTAGAATAAACTACCTCAAATGGGCTGAATCCAGTACTCCGGTTCACAGCATGATTGTGAGCAAATTCAGCTTGACATAGTTTCTGATCCCAGCTCTTCACATGATCCCCCACAAGACACCTCAAAAGATTACCAAGTGACCTGTTGACAACTTCAGTTTGCCCATCAGTTTGAGGGTGATAGGCACTGCTGAAATTAAGCTGAGTGTTAACCATCTTCCACAAGCTACGCCAGAAATGACTCAAGAACCGGGTGTCCCGATCAGAAACAATAGAGGATGGGAGACCATGCAGACGGTAGATGTCCCGAAAGAACAACTGAGCCACATTAACTGCATCTGTTGTCTTCTTGCAAGGAATAAAATGAACCATCTTTGAAAACCGATCAACAACTACAAAGATCGAATCATTACCCCGTTGAGTACATGGCAACCCCAACACAAAATCCATGCTAATGTCCCGCCAAGGCAGTGAAGGAACAGGTAAAGGCATATAAAGACCCGCATTGGTAGCTGTGCCCTTTGAAACTTGACAAATCCTGCAACGTTTAACAAACCGGTCTACCTCCTTGCGAATAGTAGGCCAAAAGTAAGAAGACTGTACCAACTGCAAAGTACGATCTCTCCCAACATGTCCTTCACCATGTAGCTCCTTAATAATTTGAAGGCGGAGACTTGAATCAGGAATGCATAAGCGATTTTCTTTGAAAAGGAAACCATCATGCAAAAGAAAATCTGTCCTCCTTCCAGACTGCACATCCTGCAAAATAACAGAAAAGTAAGGGTCTGTTGTAAGCTGCTCCAGGAGGGAGTCTAGCCCGGGCACAACAACCCTCATAGAAACCAGCAGATTACTCCTCCTGCTCAAGGCATCTGCCACTCGGTTCGAAACATCCGACTTATGCTTCACCACAAAAGTAAACTTCTCTAAGAAAGCCATCCATCGTGCATGCTTGTGTGATACTTTATCTTGACTTCGAAGGTGCTTTAGAGAATCATGGTCTGTAAATAACACAAACTCTTTGTGGAACAAATAATGCCGCCAATGTTTCACAGCTTGGACAACTGCATAGAACTCCACGTCATAAGTGCTGTAACGTAATTTTGGACCTGTCAACTTCTCACTGAAATAGGAAACAGGCCGCCCCCCTTGACTCAGGACTGCCCCAATCCCATTCTTCGATGCATCTGTATGCAGCTCAAAAACCTGAGAAAAATCTGGTAGTACTAAAATTGGAGCTGTTGTAAGCTTCTCTTTTATTAATTGAAAAGCCAACTCAGCCTCCTCAGTCCACACAAATGAATTACCCTTCATGCAATCAGTCACCGGTGCCATGAGAGAACTGAAATTACGAATGAACCGTCTATAGAATGAAGCAAGACCATGAAAGCTGCGGACTTCAGTTATTGTAGTTGGTGTTGGCCAATGCCTAACAGCCGCAACTTTGGAGTCATCCACCTGAATACCCTCCCCAGAAACAACATATCCTAAAAATAGGACCTTGGGTGTCATGAACACACACTTCTTCTTTGCTGCATACAAACTATCCCTGCGCAGTAAGGATAAAACCTGTCTCACATGCCCAAGATGTTCATCAAAGTTAGAGCTGTAAATAAGGACATCATCAAAATATACAACCACAAACTTGCCAATAAATGGCCTAAACAACTGGTTCATCACACGCATAAACGTGCTCGGAGCATTGGATAACCCAAAAGGCATAACCAACCACTCATACAACCCTTCGCGAGTCTTGAAGGCTGTCTTCCATTCATCACCAGGTCTAAGACGAATATGATAATAGCCACTCTTTAAATCCAGCTTTGTGAAAATGGTGGCTCCACTAAGCTGGTCGAGTAAATCGTCAAGTCGTGGGATGGGAAATCTATACCGCACAGTAATCTTGTTAATTGCACGACTATCAACACACATGCGCCAAGTCCCATCCTTCTTAGGAGTCAACAAAGCAGGAACAACACATGGGCTCATGCTTTCCCGAACATACCCTTTGGAAATCAAATCCTCAACCTGTCTGCGCAATTCCTCATGCTCCTTTGGACTCATTCGATAGTGGGGCTTGTTAGGTAACTGAGCACCTGGTTCTAAATCAATGTGATGCTGGATGTCCCGTAAGGGTGGTAATCCAGCAGGTAAATCATCAGGAAACACATCATCAAACTCTTCAAACAGTGGAACCATAGCCTCAGGAACTTCAACTTCTTCAGATACATCCTTCCCAATCAACAAGAAAACATTATTTGCTTCCTCTAACTCACACTGAAATTGTGTAATAGTTAAAAGATTACCAGATGGTTTCGGGGTTAACTCCTTTGGTTTGGTTGGAACAAGGGTTATCTTCACACCACCAAACATGAAACTGTAAGTATTGCTCCGCCCATTGTGTTCTATGTTACGATCATATTCCCAAGGTCTACCCAACAGCAAATGACAAGCATCCATAGGGACCACATCACATAAGACATCATCTTTGTAAGTGGACCCAACAGAGAATTGGACTAGGGCTTGTTTGGATACCGTTACCTCGCCTCCTTTCTTAAGCCACTGAAGCTTATAAGGTTTAGGGTGATTCTCAGTTTTCAACGCCAACTTTCGAACTGCCTCGTCAGATATTAAATTATCACAACTTCCAGAATCAATGACAAATGTGCATACCTTTCCCAAAACAGTGCATGTTGAGTGAAAGATATTATGCTTAAGCCAATCATCACCATGTGCCTTTGGGGCATAGCAAGATCGTCTAACCACTAAACTCACCCCTACGTCACCGGTCACAATCTCCTCCTCGTACTCAGGCTCTTCATCATACACTGGAATCTCTTCATGTTCCTCATACTGCTCATCATCAGATTCAACAAACATATTTCTTTTACCCGCTCTCTTACATTCTGACTGGCGATGGCCAGTTTCACCACAGTTAAAACATTTGAAACCACTGCTACTACTAGCCCCCTTAAAAGTAGATGGTCCCATATTGTTACCCCCTGATTTCTGTTGATTTGGCGCGACACGTGGTGCCCCACCAGCAGGTACAGAACTTCCTCCCGTAGGGGCAGAAGACATAAGGCCACCCCCCCGACGGTTTTGTTTCTCAAATGCCAATGCCCTTTGGTGTGCCTCCGGAATGGTCAATGGATCGAATAGGTTTACAAAGTCCATAATCTGAACCCTTAAACCCCCAATATAACGAGCAACAAGTTGTTCTTCTGGTTCTTGGATATCATTTCTAGCAATCAACTGGTAAAATTCGGTTGTATAGTCATCAACAGATTTCGTACCTTGTTTTAGATTCTGCAAACGTTGGTACATCAATCTTTGATAATTATGAGGCAAAAAATTGGACCTCAAACACTTCTTCATTTTGGCCCACGTTGCTATTCTTGATTTCCCGAGTCTATTTCTTGTCAACTTCAACTGCTGCCACCACGCCGATGCCCTACCACGCAGCCTGGTAGCGATCAAAGCCACACGCTTGTTTTCAGGAACCTCCTTGAATTCAAAAACCTCCTCTACAGTCGTCAACCAATCAATAAACCCTTCCGGGTTCAGACTGGTCCCATCAAATTCGGGAATATCAACCCTTAACCCCGCATCCCAACGCCTATTACCATCTCCATGCTCCCTTCTACGTTGACCCCTCGGTTCCTCCTCGGAAGCCGAACCATCATCAGAAAAAAACGGGTTATCAAAATTAGACCCTTCGGCTCCCCGTCTTCTTTGGTTCATCATATCATTCATCCGATCAGCCAACTGATCAACTACTTGACCCAGTCGCTGTTCCACCCGTGCCATCAATCGCTCCTCCATCTCCCGTTCATACACATCATCCAACGGTCTCTGGTTTCTTCTTGGAGGCATTTTGAGCGAGGAACCTGGCTCTGATACCACCTGATGTAGCGGAAACGTAACACAAAAGATAGATAGGTAGATAATCACGTTGATTCTGAGAATACCCGTGAAATCCCAACCCTCCCAATGAACAACCCAAAGGTTTCAAAGGAATTTGAAGTGAAAAGTTTTATTCTATCAGCAATAATCATCTCAATTACAACTAGAAGGTTTAAATATAGCGCAGAAATTGAAAACGGCCAACAGGAAAGACCAACAGACTCAACATTAATACATAATTTATGATAATTATGAACTATTTAATATGACTAATTATGATACTTATGAACTATTTAATATGACTAATTATGATACTTATGAACTATTTAGCCAAAAGACACCATAGCCCAAACACAAGCCCAGAAACAAAAGTCCATCAACCACACAAGTTATGCCCGTTTTCGTGCACGGGCCCGGTCATGGGACTCCAAGAACATAAAAGCCTGTTCTTCCACATCAACATGTCTTCTAACACATTTATTTTTGAGAGTATATACTTTTTATATAGATAAAAAGTTTTGTCACACTTACGTTGGAGGCTATAAATAAACCTTTAAAAAATTATAAATTCTGACACATTTCCGTCACAAATATCAAAACTTATTTTGTCGAAAACACCAGAAATCAAATCATATGACAAATTTATGACACAAATTTGTTCCGAAATCCGGTATTTTCTTGTGGTGCAAAGATTCACTAGCATGATTATAAATAAAATTTGTGAGCTTCGGACGAGTAAATCTTAAAAAATATTAATAATAATATAACCCTTCAAGTTTTGCTTCAATTTGAAAAAAATATAATTTTTCTTAGGTATGGTTAAAGACCCGAACTCGACATCCCAAAACATCTGGAAAGAGTAATGCGATGACTGTATAGATATGAGACACGTATATGTTTAATAATAAAATTCTAGCATTGTGAATTGACACAAGATTTTATTTTGATACGTAATAGTTAAAACATTTAAACTTCACGGGCCAAAGCCGTAATTTACTCTAAAAGGAGCTTTATTGTTAAAAAAAATATGTTTTTTGGTTGAATATGTTAAAAAAACTTAAACTACATACAAAAACCGTAATTTAGTTTCAAATATGAAAGAACCTAGAGAATTAACACATTAGCCTATGTGTTGTGGTCACTCCACTAAATCCTTTTTCCACTGAAATTTTCTGTCACGTTATCATGTTACTGAAAACCTTAAAAGTATATAGTGGTTACCTTACTAAAAAAACTTTTCTCACTATGACACATCATCACTTTCAAAACCTCACATTGACCAATCACAAACGAACGAAGGATACGGAGAGGCATGCCGCTGGAGAGCGAGGAGACTATTACGTAGGATCTTAGTGTCTGGAAACCCATTTGTTGGAGAATCATACGGAGAGTCATCCACTTTGCCACTTGCATTCATTGGCGGGACCAAGGGGTTTGGAAGTATTGGAGTTTTAAACATTTTATAATCGTTATATGTTATTTCAATATTTGATAAGTTTGTATATTGTATCTTTTACATTCCTTTAATATATTAGTGAATATAATTTGATATTAATTATATCTAGGAACCTGTTGTTTTTCTTTTAAACTGAAACAAAATAAATATATTTTTATTTAGTTTTTGAAAAATATATATGTGTGTTTATGTGAGTTCAAATGAGTATAATAAATTATTATAAGATAATATAATAAGAAATTAAGTAAATAAAAACTTTAAAAACGTTTTGATAGGACTCTAAAAAAGTCAAAACTAACATCAGAAATGGTTGATGAACAACATAAAAAAACTATTATTTTGACACAACAAAAAATTGACACCCTTTTTCTTGTGTTGAAAACTAAGAAGACGAATAATGTACCCTACTTTGAAGTTTGAAATACTAGTTATGTTCATTTATAATTATCTGTCCTATATATATTGTGTTTACTCATGAATAGGATTTAATCAAAGTGAATTTCATTAGAATCAAATGCATTTTATGACATTTAAATCTTATAATAACATAACCCAATTTTGATAAAAAAAAATAAAAAGTGAAGTCAAATAGTTTCACAATCTATTCTGACTAAGAATATGATACAAGGAATTATATCTAGTTGAAAAAGAGAAAAGAAACCTTTATCATTTTATCTTTTATATTATAATTACTAAACATAATTTGGTTCTTTTGACAAACTTGTTTTCCATAGATTCACGAGTTTAAAAAATTAATGTCAAACAATTCAATCTTCTCTCTAAGCCAACCCAATGAGTCAAGCAAACCAAACAAAGACACATGGCCTCTAAAAATATCATGCCTCCAATTTTTTCAACAGCTTTTATAACTAATTGGGTCATTTGATCCTTAAGTTTTTTTAGTTTATAGGCTCTGAAAAGAATAAAAAACCCACATAAAAGCCTTTTAACATTCAATTGAAAAAAAACATTCAAAACAATTAATTTCAAATATTTTATTAAATAATTCGCATTACAAAACCTAGAAAAATAAATTTAATCTAAATATTTTATACATGCAAATATAAACAATTTTTTTAAACTTTATAACATATAAATTTTTAGTTTATTATTGTTGGTCCTAAGTTCAGGTAAAAGGAGAGATTTGTAATGTAACAACTAACTATTAGTAAAAGGTCCAATTTTTTTTATTTCGCTTAAAGGTTGTAAAATGGTCGAGACAACCATGTTCTCTAAATGTTTCTTTTTACGTGTTTGATGTCAATATGTGACTAGCTCACTTGGCAGAAACATTGTCTTTTAGTTAAGAGGTTTTAGGTTCAAATACAAACAAGAGATATATGGGTGTAATTTAAGAGCAATGCTATTACCGTTCAAAGTAATAATTTATTTGAAATAGGCTGCGTGAGATTCACCTTTTCTAACGGCATGCAAACAGCTATCAGGCTACCCACCTTATTTATCAACATCTGACCCATAGACGACTAAAACAACTGTTTTTAAAACAAGCGCTTTAAAACAATCAACCATATAAAAAAATAATAATAATTTAAAAAAAAAAAAAAAACTCGGCTGGATTGTTGCGTGAATTCCCCTTATACGGGGTACCTTTCACCATGGATGAGGACAATTGGTGTCCATGCAAAAAGACTTATGTGCCCCTGATATAACCAATACTCGTTACAAATTGATAATCTTTAAATGGTTAGGGTACCGTACCAATATCGTATCTATGAAAAAGTAAGCTCCAAATACCGTATTTAATCTATCTGTAAATAACTGATTTAGTGCTGTTCAAAAAAAAAAAAAAAAAAACTGATTTAGTACACTATTGGTCCGTAATAGTTTAATACCGAATTCCCAGTGTCAACATGCCTTAGACACTACAAGAAACAAAGTATCTACCGAAGACACCTATCCCACGACAGAAGTTGTCAATATTGCACGACTTGTGTCGACGACCTTGGTCGAAACAGATTTCCCGTGATTTTTTTGAAAGTTAACCCTATACTGACAACATATAGTCATTACTACCCAAACGAAATTGGCAGGCATTTTAGCCCATTTTGCGAGAACTGTGTCAGCTACAAATCGTCAGTACAACCTTTTTCTCTTATTTTTTCCTCCTGCATAGATGTAAGTATTTTTTTCGCTCATATTTTAAAGTTTTGTACCACCATACCCTAATGATACAAATCTATGCCGATGAGGTATGTGCCAACCACAAGTAGTTGGAACAAGTCAATTTGGCCTATAACGACAAAAAAATGTTGAAAAAAGTCTCAAAATTTTCGTCCCTTAACGGTGTAATGAGATAATTTGAAATTTTATTGAATTACGAATTACCAATACTGGGGGTACCATCATGGTTTTGTTTATTAGTAAATTATCGAATACTAATACGAATCAAGGGTGTTTACGTCTTCTTTTGTTTTATGTAGGCACTTTTGTTATTTATTATTTGGCAAGTTGTTGATTGGAATGGCCATAAATTAATTCCAAAAAACACTTAAAAGGCATCGTGCATTAATTAAAGTTGATTCATTGACATTGGGTTATTTAAGTATTTAGTCTACATTTTCGAAAGTCGTCTGTATCTCTCTCTGTCACAACACATTTCATATCTAACTCCAAAATTCAATTATTAATCCACTATGACAAGTTGCGTAAGTTATTAAAAATAGATGGTATGCTACAACTTTTAGAAACATGAAATTTTGTAACCATGAATTGTTAGAAATACGGTTGAGTATTTATTTAGTACCTCTAATTCTGGTAGCTTTAAATATAGGTTTAATGTATACTTTATTCTAATTGACATGATAAAGGCCCTTAATTGACATCTTAACGGGTAAATTTAAGTCAAAATTATATATTATCACAAACAAGTTTACCACGGGACATATGTATACCAGTGAACTTTACGAGTAATTAAAGGGTTTGAATCTCTTTAAATAACTTCTTTGTTTTAAAATGAGCGGAAATATATATTAAACTTCCGATTTTAAATTAATATTTGAGATTTAAGTGTTGAAAAAAAGATGGAATAATATAATATTAAAATTCTTTCATTTTTTTAAAACATTTGAAATTATTCATATGATATTTTTTTTATAAAAATATTCATGTTATAAACTCAAGCGGTTTTCCTCTTTAATATGAGCATAGTGTTTATATATATATATATATAGGGGAATGATCAAATGTTAACCCTTCCTTATTGCGATAACCGTATAACCCTAGCATTTTTTGTGTTTTTTGCCCGATTCTTTTTTTTTCATGGTCTTTATTATACATAAATAGGGGGTTTCCTTCTTGTGTTTTTGCTAATTCATCACCGTTTAGAAGTTATTTACAACCGTAAGTAACTGTAACGACTTACAGTTACTTACATTACGTATCTGATGGAAGTGTGATGTAAGTAACTGTAAGTCGTTACAGTTACTTACGGCTGTAAATAACTTCTAAACGGTGATGAATTAGCAAAAACACAAGAAGGAAACCCCCTATTTATGTATAATAAAGACCATGAAAAAAAGAAAAAAAAAAGATTCGGGCAAAAAACGCAAAAAAATGCTAAGGTTATACGGTTATCGAAATAAGGAAGGGTTAACAAAGGAACCATCCCCTATATATATATATATATATATATATATATATATATATATATATATATATTCTTTTTAAAAAAATCTACCATGTTAATATTTTGTATTGTATTTTTCTGTGAAATGTTTTTATAACTATTTTTTTATAATATATTTTTTGTGTTGTACTTTTTGTCTACTATTTTAATCTACAATATTGCATTAAAAATCATTTTTAGACAATTAATTTTTTTAACATACTAATATTATACTCATATTAAAGATAAAAATACTCAATTTTATAGTGTAATTTTTTTAAAAACTAATATTATATTAAAAAGTTATAAACATTTAGAAATAAACAAATAAAATCTTAAATATACTAAAATTACCATTCCTTTCTATTTTTTTCTTTTTTTAACATGTTGCATCTAAACTTATAAAACTTTCTATTTTCTATTTAAAAATAATATTAACCTTCTCTAGTTTTATTTTTGAACAACAAAGGCTATCTATCACCTTTTAAATTACTCCAAATTAATTACATCATTAAATGAGCTATAACTCATTCATGATCTCTCGTTATAAGAGGTAAAATCGTAAAACCTCTATAAAATGGGCTAATCTCAGACAAGCTTCTCAAGTAATATATAATAATGAGTACTTGACCACTTGACCTATATGAACTTCGTAAGTAACATGGTTTTCCAAACACCGACCTATTAACATTTAACACCCAATTATTTAACTTTATTTATTTATTTATTAGAATTTATAAGGGTGTCGACGTATTTTCTTTAATTTGATTTTTTGGTTTATGTATTTAGCAAGTTGGTTGATTTTTCATTAACATTGGCTGTTACCTATTTAAAGCCTTATCTTCACTTCATAATGTTCACAAGTCCTCTCTCTCTCTCTCTCTAAACACATTTCATATCTACCAAAAGCTTCAATTATCAAATATCAATCGAATATGGCCGATATTTTCGATCTTGACGAAGCGTTGACCATGGATGATTACATCTCCTTCAGTAACGTTTCTGTAAATACGCAAGACCCGGAACTATTGTCACCGGAGGAAGCCCGCGACGAGGTTTCCGGCATGCCGACGGTGGTTCCTGCATTGGGTGTTTGTACCGTGTGCTTAGAAAGTTTGTACTCATCATGCAAGCAAGCTCCGTGTGGGCATTTGTATCATGCCGATTGCATCACACAATGGCTCTTGTTCCGTAATTCTTGCCCGATTTGCCGGTCCAAGGTCCTCGGTCACCGGGAAAAAGTTCCGGTCAGTCCTCCGGCGATGAAGTTTGACTAAAATAGAAGACGTGTCTTGAGATAGTTGTATTTGTAATTTTTGTTATAAATTATAGCTCAATTTTATGCTTGTTTAGTTGTTTATAAAATAATTTCTATTGCAGATCATGTTATGTGGGTGGGTTATCTATTTTTTTTTAACGACAAGCTAGGGCTTAGCGTCATGATTTTTCATAGCCCAAATGAATCATCGGATTCAACAATACACGTGTTGCAATCATAGTTCACTGCCAACTCCTCGGTATCCAACTCCTAAGAGCAAATCCGCCTGTCACAGTGTCATTTAGTTGTAGGTTTTCTTCTAAACATGTAGGTTAGGACATCATGCTCTGTTATTCGTTTGTTGTTAAAAAAAAGTTTTATTTATTTTTTTATTTTTAGGGGATAATTAATTAGTTGATAGCCTGCTAAAACTTAAAGCTCCTCATTTTGTAATAAACTATATATATATTAGCATCAACAAATTCATATAGATTATTAAATAATATATATTTTACATTCCTTCATTTGTCTTCAATCAAAAACTATTTTACATGGCTTCTTTTGAATTAATAGAAAAATAACCATTAACTGTTTTTTTTTTTTTTTTAATTTAATGGCAAACTAAGCAATTGCTCAAGCTAGCAACTAATCCAGATGGATGGAGCCCGTAGCTCACAGCCACCAATTCTAGGAAAAAACCCGACCCAACAACCGCCCAAAGGCATAACGGTGAAAGGCCAGTAAAACCGGGTCTGATCAAGAATCGAACCCAGAATTTGGGTCTCCTATCAGTTCCCTATTATCTCTATTTTACCACTAAGACAAGACAACATTGGTGGTATGTTTGGTTATTAGTTTCTAACTAATCATTATATTAAATTTTATTGGATTTATTTTATGCAATATATTATAAACTAGTACAACTTTGTAGATTTTTATTTCTGTCATGATTTTTAGGTCCTAATTGTCACATGGTATTTCTAAAACAGCAATCCATATAGCAAGTCTTGACAATTAACTATTCGAAATAGCACATTGGTTTAGGTACATAAAATAAATAAAGGATGTCTCTAAGCAAAACGATCTCTCGAGTCTAGTTTTTTGAGACCCAAAATTTTAAATTTTTTTTTCTCATATTTAATGTAAAAAGAAAATTTTATACCCATTAAGTTTAAATAAGTTTAACATTCAAGCTAAAAAAATTAAGCCCATCAGTTGAGTCCTAATATTCCCGAAATCAAACACATGTCTATTTACTTGAGTAATTACATTCAGCCTATGATCCATATTCTATTGAAATTGATTATTTCCTGAAATGATGAAATCATCGGTTAACTATTCCAGTATGTCATTTTAAAGAGGTTAGTTGTAAAATAAAGAGGTTTATATAACGGATAATTCGTTTTAGCATTAAGTTATTTTTTCATTCTCTTCCCGAGTACTTAAATTACCAGGACCAACCATGTTTATGTTAATTCATATCGTTCTCTTTACTATTGACGTATAGTTCACGGACGTAAACGAATATAAGGAAGCATGAAGAATTTCTCTAAAATAAACTAACGTTATTACTTTTTTTTTTTTTAAAATAATATCATATATAAAAGTTATAAACAAAGTGTGAGAATTTTATAAAAATTAACAAAATTGTTCATTTGATTAAAATAGTTTTGTACCAAACTTTTCTAATTTATTTATTAAAAAATATTATTGTCTTTAATAAACTTTTTAAAATAACACAACTTAACCGAAAAACTTTTCTAAGCCTACGTCTCATCAAACAAAAAACATCTTTTATTAATTTTTCCTATATTTTGTTAAACAGACCCTCAAATCAATTTTTCTATTGATTTTAAATATAAATATAATATACTATATGTCATTATGTGATATTATATTTTTTAAATCAATCAAATAGCATGTTTTCTGATAGGTTATCAAGAATATATTACAAAGGTAATATAATTGTAGAGGTATCACATTCTAAAAGTACAATTACAAAGCTAACAACATTTAGCGTCTTGGTTGACCAACAAATACGAAGCATGAGAAACAGTGTATATTATTCACTAGATTAATATTCGTGTATTACACATGATAAATAAAAAAATATAATAAGTAGTTATCAAAGAAAAAATTAAACAATGTAAGACGATTTTTATTAGTGTGAAATATGATTAAAAATTCATATAATTTAATACATATAATAAAATAAATATATTATTTTTTTAAACAATATTTTTTTTAAAGTTTGTTTCTTTAAATATTTTGTTTTAAAAACTGTTTTTATATTTTAATAATCTGCTTTTTTTTAAGAAATATGTTGTTTTAATATTAATATATTTTTAATGGATTAATTTTTTTAATTTAAAATTTATTTAATATTATTATTTAATATAAGATAAATTTAATAAGAGAAAGGTGCAGGAAAACAAATTTGAAATGCTTTATAAACATGACATGTGTCTTCAAAACCTTTATTTATTAAAATAGATAGGTGTCTTACGTGGATGATCAACACCGTAAAAAAACTGGTCTTATTTGTGGGTTTACTGATAAACCCAATACGAAGATGAAAATTTAGCATAAACCCGAACTTGAACCCAAAAATGTATTATGTTATATGTATCCGAACATAATATAAATATTTGTGGTTTGACACATATACGACCCTTTTGACCCAGAATTTTTATATTTGTAATCGTTTAGGATATTAACACTTTTCAAAATACAATTTTACAACAAAAAATAAATATACAAAAAAAAAATTATGACACTAAATTAAAAAATCTCTTGTTAATTTTTTTTTGTGTAAACGCTTGACATTAATGAAAAATTGTCACACCCCCAAATTCCCACTCGTGGTGTCAGTCCACGTGGATGTGACGTGGCCAGAATCACAGCTGAAGGTCATATAGAACACATCTATATGCGTTTACAAATCAATTGTTTGACACATACACTTAACAAAATAGTTTGCAGCGGAAAAGTAATTCATATCATGCAGCGGAAAAATAATAAGTTTAATACAACATTGTTTCAAATTTAAAAGTTAACTTGTTTTCAAAGACAGAAAGCGAATGCATGGAAAAGAGTAGACTAGCCATAATGGTCTTGGTTTTATAAGATTTTGTCGTCTGGACGGCGTCGCGTACCGCGGTGGGGCTCCCAGATTCTCTCCGCATACCGCGGCGAATTTCTGGAGTCAAACCCCCGCGCCGCATGTCGCGTACCGCTACAGGGCCTCCTGTTGGGCCATCGCGTACCGCGATGGGCCCCTGAAGAGCCAGTAAGCCTAGTTTAATGGGTTTGATCCGTTCGTCATCGTTTTCACGTTTCCGAACTATCGTTTGGCTTCGTTTGAACCTCCAAGTTCAATGTGTGAGTGTTTCGTGAGGTTTCAAGTGTTGTGTTACACGATGTGCAAAACGTTCACCAACGTTCGTGTGTTTAGACACGTGTGTGCTGTTTCTCGATAATTCCTCGAATTATCTAGTCATGTGTCAGTGTTCGTATTGACGTGCCACGTGTCACACTAAATTAAACTAATTCTAGTGCCACGTGTACAAATAGCGTTTAAATAAAATCAAAGCTGACCTGGAAATTAGTGGTGTCACACAAATCATGCTAACATAAAACATAACATAAAATAATTAAATATATATAAATGAGTTAAATGGATAGGGAAAAATATATTAATTAGCTAAGTGGGTTTGTGAGTTCTAATTCGAAACTGATCCGAACCCATTAATACTAAACTAAAACATCTTAATTTCATGTTAGCTTCGTGTCGTTTTAGAAATTTAAATACCTAAAGTATAGTCGTTGTCACCTTTGACACCCTGAACAATGTATGTGTTAACACTTGAACAAAATATGGTCCAAGAAAACTTTGATTTAAACCTTCATACTTGTTTAGTTACTAATTACATCACAAAATCCTCAAGACTTAGTTAGTACGTGGTTACAAACTTTCAAATACATAACGTTCGATTCTTCATAAACATGTGACCGATCATGATTTCAAATGCATACATATTTATAACTTGCAAACACCACATTATAATTAAGTATTAGTTCATAATGATATCATATGATATCCCTCTAGTACTTCCATCCTTAATGTATTTACAAAAGGATTTCCAGTAATCATACTTAACAATAACCCTATGATGTTCTTTCTCTGGTACTTTAATCATAGGTGTAATTCCAACAAAGATATCCAAATGGTAGAATCCAACAATTACACTATGGATATCCACACTAATGCATCTATCTATGATGTCCTCCGTTCAGTACTTTCATTATGCAATCAGATCCCAATTCAACATTCAAATCCATTTCAAGTGACACATAAAGTATTACACCATAGTTGTGAATAACAAGTCAAAGTTACACAAATGAATCAATAAATCAACAATGAATTCAACAATTCAATATATTAATTCAATAAGTAGGTTCATCCTACTACAAGTATGTGGTGTTAGTATGTTGGGTTCTTACTATTGCATCTATGATGTTTTTATTCGGATACTTTCACCATAGAATACATTCCAATTCAATTTTCAAATCAATACAAGCAATAAATAAAGAGTTACACCTCAATTGTTACCAATGAGTCCTATATACACTCAAATCAATAAATCAAATGAATATGAACTCAAGAATCCATAATATCAACTCAAGCATTACATAACCCACTATGAGCCATCACAATTATGAAATATCCAAATAACAATCATCAAAGTACTTTAAGACACATATCAAGCACTCATTTAATCAGCACAATTATTCATACACTAATATAACTTATAGTTGCATATTAAGTAAGTATGTTACTCACCACAGCCTGTAGGATTACTATGGTCTTGCACTTCCACATCCTAGACTACAAACACGTTCAATTTTCTTAAACTAACATACTAGTTAAGATTAATATTGGTTCACCCAAATTGACCATTTGCTATTAAATTCTCATGTATTATGATGATAATTATTTTGAATTAAGTTTATCATTCATTTAACCAAATTAACAAAAGTTAAACTTTTAACATTTTAACAAACACTTTGTGTGCATAATTTCCTCAACACACCATATACTATTTTCAAACCATTTTCAACACACCAAATTCATTTCGATACAATAAATTTTGAATTTCATAAATACTTATAAAAATCCAGAAATTAATCAATAGTTACATCTTATATAAACATCAAATGCACAACAAAATTATGTAGTTCAAACAAGGTCATAAGAACTTCTATGTACATTATCCATTCTATTATCATCATCATAAACATAGAATTTCTATGATTTCATAGGTGATTCCTAAGATCAACAATGCATGAAAACATATAAACCAACAACAAATTTGGGGTTATTAATTAAACTCATTAGCACCGCATAAATCCCACGAAAATTTACCCAAAATTTTCAAAATCTATTACTTAGATGTAGTATTAAGCAAGGAAATTCGTATTCCACCCTTGCCTTAATGATCTAAGCTAGCAATTGTGGTGATTCTGGCCAATTACAAAATTCTTCTTTGGGTCTCCTTGTGTGCGTCGAGTTGAAAGCAAGAGGGATATAGTTCTTCAATTTTGACCAAAGTCAACAACTTTTCCTTTACTTGAAACAAATATTTGAATAATGACAAATGTAGCCCCTTTAGTTCTTGTATTGCTTATTTAACTAGGTTAACTACTAGTTAACTGTTTTACCATTTAACTCTTTAACCCTTACTCCTGAAAACTCAGCCAATGGTTAGGCCTCTCACATTCCATAGTGAAGGTAATGGGTTCGAATTAATCTGAGGCCAAGTTTGAAATACATCAGATGAATGGTTAGCTTGGGGTTTATCCCGGGTTCTATCTAAATAGGGGGTAAGGGTTTATCTATTCCATTAGGTTCATGTGCTTCTGGGGGGCCTATGCCTTACCTCGGCTAATGGTCTTAGTTAAGTAAACTTACGTGGTACTTAAGAACATCGTCGTTTAGGAAAAAAACTCTAACCTTTTTCATAGTGAAATAATATTTAACTTATCAATTACATTCAAATTGATTAAATTACAATTAAACCCAAAACGGCTTGTTACATCACTTAAGAAAGACACAAAGAGGAAGGTAGTGTTTGTTTTTTTTTCCCAAAAAGCTCTTCTGGCCTCTTATGTTTGCGCCGCGCAGACCACGGGCAGAGGTTGGAGGTTTCAGACTGTTTGTTTTTTAGAAGACGTTTCATTAAAAAACATCTGCCTACCTCTTTTTGGGGCAGACATAGTCTTACCACTTCTAGCCTCTTCTCATCTCTTCTCTTCTTCCTCTTATTATGTTTTCATTCCCACCTTACAACCCCTGATCAGCATCCTCCACCCATCGCCACCCTCCACCCATCGCTGCCCTCCATCACCGCCCTTCCCGTCGGCAGCCTCCTGTCGCCGCCCTTTACAGCATGCTCCTCCCCGTCGCCTCCCTATACAACGCCGATCCTCCCCCTCGCCCTCCTCTATAGCACCGATCTTCCCCGTCGCTTCCCTCTGCAACAGCATACAACCGCATCCACCGCCTCCTTCGCTTATTGTCCTCTCTCCTTCCACGACGGTGATGGTGACAGTAGTGGTAGTTCAACGGTGATGGGACATCGGTAGTGGTACTCCGGTTGACCGGTTGGGGGGAAGGGAGTGGGAAGATCTTTTGAAGAAGTTAAAAAACAAACTCTCTTAAACCCTCTTCTTGCAAAGGTTTGGTCCACATCTTCCGCAAAAGAGGTCTGCAGACGTGGTCCGCAGACTGCAAATGTTTCGCCTATGAAAAAACAAACACCACCGAACAATGTACCTTCAAGGTGTGAGGCACGGGCTAGGGGTTATAGCGGTTTTTTGCGGCTACACAAGATCAGAGTGGCTGATAGAACAGTTGATAAAAATAGTTCGGTTTGATACCTTTGGACATCCCTCAGTTGAACTGGCGAACAAACTATGATCGGACCGGGTTTTTTTTCCTCTAAAAACTAAAGGCTAAAACATTAAAACTAACCCATATACTTTTTTAAACATTATTTTTTGTTTAAACATGTTTGTTTAAATGTTTTTATAATTATATAATCTTTTAATATTTTTTAAGTATTTATTATGTAATCTGGTTTTTAAATTCGTTCAAAAAGGAGAATCAATAAAACATGTGATTATGAAAACATTGGGTGCTAGTGTGGTCACTCGTGAGGGGGATATATTCAATTCTAGAACCAATCAAAGTCGTGTACGTGTAATATTCTTTTTTAGTGTGAGATTATTTTTAAGTAAATAGTCAAATTTAATTGTTTCTTGACATAAAGGTAGCTAAATGCATTATGACGTAACAAAGGGCTCGGACGTACGCTTCAGAGCGTTAAATCCGTTGAGATGGTTGAAATTTCGTCTTGGATGTCGGAGTATCAAGCCGTTAAAAAAAAGACATTATGATGTCTCAATTTGAAACGTCTATGTCCATAGACACCAACAAATAAGAAAAAGCAAACGGGTTCGTTTTCATTTAAATAGGAACTTTTAACTTTTACTCATGGATATGTTGACTAAGCTTTTGGATGGCCTGAGGATACCAGGTCTCTGTCATTTTTCACATAGAAATGTCGATTTACTACTATTTCATCAGAAAATTTTATGGATATTAGGTCTGTGGTCCTCCGTTTTCCTTTTTAAAATCCTTCGATCATCTAATAAAAGATTAAAATAAGACATCGTTAATATTAGTAATTAATTATTCAATATCGATACTAAATTAATATAAAAATGAAAGGTACACATCGTTTACACCAAAGGTTTTATAATTTTAATCATCATATCAAATTAATTTTAAAGGTTGCGAATTACTTAGATGGGTAACATAAGGCTAAAAATTTATTTATCAAAGTCGTAATTTGAAAATTCATCCTCTAAAATCTTTTGGATAAACATTAAATATAGTCCTGAATACTACAAGATTGTAAATACATTTTAATACTTTAAAAAAATAGTATAACATTTTGTTGATAAAAACCAAAATTCGTTATATATACTAGATTGTAAATACGTTTTAATACTTTAAAAAAATTATATCTACAAAATTGTAAAAACATTTTAATACTTTAAAAAAAATAATATAACATTTTGTTGATAAAAACCAAAATTCATTATATATACAAGATTGTAAATACGTTTTAATACTTTAAAAAAATTATATCTACAAGATTGTAAATATATTTTAATACTTTAAAAATTACTATAACATTTTGTTGATAAAACCAAAATTCGTTATATTTACAAGATTGTAAATACATTTTAATACTTTAAAAAAATAATATAACATTTTGTTGATAAAACCAAAATTCGTTATATCTACTAGATTTTAATACGTTTTAATACTTTAAAAAAATACTATAACATTTTGTTAATAAAAACCAAAATTCATTATATCTACAAGATGGTAAATACATTTTCATAGTTTAAAAATTATATTTACAAGATTGTAAATATATTTTAGTACTTTAAAAACCAAAATTCGTTACAAAATCAAGAATATAACGAATTTTGAAGCATCCGGAAAAAATAAAAAAACCTAGTCAAGAATATAACGTAATTAACTAACTCGGGATCGGCTTGGCTTGTTTACACTCTTAAACGTAAACCATATTTATTCTACAACAATGTAAACCCAAATTCGTTACAGCTCGTTACAAATAATTTGTTACTTTTATACTTGTTACATTGGTGTAAATACGAACATCCAAAAGAAAATAAAAAAACCTAGTCAAGACTATAACGAAATTAAAGAGAAAAATAAGACGAGTAAAATGGTGCAATTTTTATAAAAAAAATATTGTAGTATAAAAAATTTATGGATGTATAAAAAAGAGGGGGTAAAGTATTTACTATAGCAAATTACATTAATATCCTTATTCTCTTTTCTTTCAAATCAATTACATTATTATATTATAGTTTAATATCAACCATTAGATAAGCATCTTGTAATTTGATTATTAAATATAGTGAGGTTAATGGGTTATTGCTTTATTCTAAGGTTAGCAATAGATCACTTCCCCATATATATATATAGGGAAGGGTATAAAAAATAACCCTCATCTTTTGCTACAACTACATAACCCATTTAAACCAATCATAAACTTACACATAAGCACTACATTAAAATATTAAAAAGGGCATCATAGTCATTTTACCCCTTATAAGTTTTCCCCCTCTTTTTTAAACATTAATAACTTTTTTATAATATATTATTTTTTAAAAAAAATTGCACCATTATATTCGTCTCATCTTTCTCTTTAATTCCGTTATAGTCTCGACTAATTTTTTTTACTTTTTTTAAATGCCCTATATTTACATCATTGTAACGAGGTTAAATATAACAAATTTATTTGAATTTTTTTTAAAAATGATAAATTACAGTGATGTAATTTACATTGACGTAATTTATCGTGATGTAATTTACATTGACGTAAAATTCGGTTTCGGTTTTTTTCGGTGAATTTGGTTTAAATTACAGTGATGTAATTTACATTGACAACAAATTAGTTTAAATTTTTTTCGAACAATTATAAATTACATCACTATAATTATCATTGTGAGAGAAAAAATCAAAATAATGTGTTCTATTACATCAATGTAATTTATCATTGTAATTATCATTGACGTAAAATTCGGTTTCGGTTTTTTTCGTTGAATTTGGTTTAAATTACAGTGATGTAATTTACATTGACAACAAATTAGTTTAAATTTTTTTCGAACAATGATAAATTACATCACTATAATTATCATTGTGAGAGAAAAAAAATCAAAATAATGTGTTCTATTTACATCACTGTAATTTATCATTGTAATTATCATTGTTAGAGAGAAAAAAATAAAATAATGTGTTACGTCACCGTTAATTATGTCATTGTAAATTACTTCATTTTGTGTTACATTACTTCATTTTTTGTTACATTACTGTAATTTACCATTGTTAGAAAAAATTTCTAATTAATTTGATATCTTTAAGCTCGTTACAATAATGTAAATACATGACATCAAAAAAAAAAACTAGTCGAGACTATAACGAAATTAAAGAGAAAAATGAGACGAGTATAATGGTGCAATTTTTAAAAAAAATAATATACTATAAAAAGTTATGAATGTTTAAAAAAATGGGGTAAACTTTACTTAAATAACAAATGTCTTAAATGTCCTTTATATTAAAAAAAAGAAAAAAAAGGAATCTGACACGTGTCACCATCCTATACACTTACATTTTTAAAGTAACCATTGGATGATGGTTAATGGGTTGTAACAAAAGATGAGGGTTATCAAAAATTCCATGCCCTATATATATATATATGTATATATAGGGAAATGTATTAAAAATAACTCTCTTTTTTTGCTACAACTACATAACACATTTCAACCAATAATAAACTTACACATAAGCTTTTTATTAAAATATTAAAAAGTACATTACACGGAATTGATAATATGGTGTGTATAATAAATATAAAATATGAAATGTTGTTAGTTGATTTTAACAATGATCACTATTAAATGTGTCAATTGTATTGTATAATCAATTTTTTACATCTGAAAAAAACTACCACATGAGTTCCTCACATAACGTTAACAGTTGCAATATATAACAATTTTGAAGGTGTATTAAAGGAATCAACTTGATCTTTATTTCTATCAGGTTGTTTTTTTTAACATCAGATGCTTCTGACCCACTTATAGAATCACCATATTTCATATCCATGTCCATGTATCATTCTCACTAGGACCATTATTTTAAAACAAATAGAGCAAACAATATAGGATTTGTAGTTTAATTTAAAAGTTATATATTATATACAACAGGGGTATTCATAAACCTTTGAAACTTGAACTTGACAGAATTGAACCACCAAAAAAAGGGAAAATTACCAAAATGGCCATTTTGACCAAAATATGGAACAATTTGGCCATTTGACTTTTTTATAACCAAAATGCCCATAGCTTTATGGGCGCCGGCACCTATTAATTTACGGGCGGCCGCCCATTTGATCTCCAATAAAATTTCGCCACGTGGCGTATACGGGCGCCCACGCCCGTTAAATCTGACAAACGCCCGTCATTAAAAAAAGTTGTCACGGGCGTCGGGCCCACCCTGACACCCTTGTAACGGGCGTCCGCTTGTAAAAAAAAATAAAAAAAATAATAATCGGTCATCTCACAGGCGCCCGGACCACCTACACAGGCGCCCGAACCTACTTAAGGGCGTCCAAGCTTTTTTTCTCGGAAGACGTGTTACAGGCGCCCGCCTGTAAATTTTGGTGGTTTAATGGTCAGTCAACATTTTGAAAAACATATGTATTACATTCATGAACCAAGTATCATTTTAACAACTTTGAGCGTAAAACCAAATAATTCAGTTCAAACCACGGGTTTGGTTTGTCAATTTCTTAAATCATGGTTGGTGTTTGGCCAACAAATTGGCAAAACCAACCCCAACTATACGATAAGCAGATCTAGTTTCATTATAATGTGTATTTTACAACAATATAAACAATTTTCAGAAATCAAATTCTGAAAATGTAAACTTTCCAATACATTAAAACTTAAAAAAGTATCCTTGACACCTTATGAGAAATGGTTCACATATATGAGCAAACAAAGATTATAGAATCCTAAATGTTATTGTGTGTTCTAAAAGACCCAAAGAAATTACCATATTTGTGTCTAAAATAATAGATCACATAATATAATCAATCGTTGTTAAAAAAATATATATAATATAATCAATCTCTTACCCTGCTTTTCTTCACTTTCTTTAGCTTCCTCAAAAACTATATAAGAATAGTTAGTATATCATATTAGATATAAAAAATATACAACACCAAAGGCTGATTGTGGCGCTAATTAATAATATGGAATTATAATAAATATGATATATAGTTAGTTGGTTTTAACAACAATGACTATCAAAATATGTCAACTGAATTATATAATCAATTTTATCAATCTTGAAGAAACTACCTCGTTTGGGTTTCAAATCGGTAGTAATATGAAAGCAGTACTTACCTAAACCAATTTCTACAGTTCTACTTAATGATTTCTTGAATTGGGTTTCAAATTAATAGTATTCGGACACTACAATACATATACTAAATCAATAATGACAGGTAATCATACCAATATGAAAGAAAAATTAACAAAAACCAATCGATTATCACTAACAAATGAAGTTTGTATAAATGAAAATAAGAGGATTCTAAATAAAAATTGTTTTAGTTGTTTGAAGTATAAGTCTTTGAATGAAACAATTTAGGAGGTTATATGCATTAAAAAGAGACATTTTGCTGACCTACCATCTGTTAGAACAAAAATAGACATTCTGCAATAAGCTTTTGCAAGTGATAGTCCTTTTGAAGAAAATATACCCAATATTTACATCAATATTCCTAATTTTTTCATATTTGCAGTCGACATATGGATTTATTCACTACTTTGATCAAAGATCTGCTGCAATTAATATACCAGTCTAGGCACTTGTTAACATAAAAACTAAGATTTGCTTAACCTATTAGGTTAAGAAAACATAAATTCAGGTACGACCAAAAAAAAAAAAAAAAAGAACCAATCCCATATTTGCTTACTTTCGGGATAAGTTAACATATAACTTCAGACACATTCAAAGAAAAAAAAAATCCCATTCCCAAATCAATTATATCAATATGCATATATATACAACAAAGAATCAATTCTTATGTACTTGCATGAACCAATTTCTACTTGATGATTTCTTGAATTGGGTTTCAAACCGGTAGTATTCAGAAACTACAATACATATACTAAATCAATAATGACATGTAATAATACTAATATGAAAGAAAAATTACGAAAAACCAGTCGATTATCATTAACAAATGAAGTTCGTATAAATGAAAATAAGACGTTTTAATACACAAAAGATGAACATACACTGAATTGATATACTCGATAGGAAGGAGATACGATCGAAAAAAATGATACAGATATTTAGGGTTTCCAAATCGAAAGCTTGAATATGAGAAATAATTGAAGTGAGGCAGGAGAAAACAAATTAGGGTTGTATAAGCGGATGTAGTTAAGGTAAAACGAAAAATTAGGATTAATTAAGTTTTATTATCAAAAATAATATTTGAAAATTTGAAAATTTGAATTAAATTTAATGTGAGATTGCCATGTGGCAAAATTAATTTAAAATTTAATGTGGTGATGACACATGTCAATTTGATATGAGGAATTTATATGGTAATGACAAGTAAGTAAATTAATCTTCTTTTATTATAAAGTATAGATTAAAAAGTGCATCATAGTCATTTTACTTTTATAAGTTTTCCCCCCTCTTTTTTAAGCATTAATAACTTGTATATAATATATTACTTAAAAAAATTGCATCATTATATTCGTCTCATTTTTCTCTTTAATTCCGTTATAGTCTCGACTAATTTTTTTTACTTTTTTTAGATGTCATATATTTACATCATTGTAACGAGCTTAAATATAACAAATTTATTTGAAATTTTTTCTAACTATGATAAATTACAGTGATGTAATTTACACTGACGTAATTTACCGTGATGTTATTTACATTGACGTAAAATTCGGTTTCGGTTTTTTTCGGTTAATTCGGTTCCGGTTCGGTTTTTTCGGTTAATTCGGTTTCGGTTCGGTTTGGTTTTTTTTTTTGGCTTTTTGTTCATATCTAATTTGTAACGAGCCTAAATACAACAAATTAGTTTAAAATTTTTTTGAAACAATGGTAAATTACATCACTATAATTATAATTGTTAGAGAAAAAAATCAAAATAATGTGTTATATTACATCACTGTAATTTATCATTGTAATTATAATTGTTAGTAAAAAAATAAAATAATGTGTTATATTACATCACTGTAATTTATCATTGTTAGAAAAAAATTCAAAATAATGTGCTATATTTATGCTCGTTAAATCGATGTAAATAATAGACAATGAGAAAAAAAATTAAAAAAACTAGTCAACATTATAACAGGAATTAAAGAGAAAATTACATCACTGTAAATAATGTGTTACGTCACCGTTAATTATGTTATTGTAAATTACTTCATTTTGTGTTACATTACTGTAATTTAACATTGTTATAAATTTTTTTTATTAATTTATTATTTTTAAGCTCGTTACAATGATGTAAATACATGACATCAAAAAAACAAAAAAAAAAACTAGTCGAGACTATAACGAAATTAAATAGAAAAATGAGACGTGTATAATGGTGCAATTTTTTTAAAAAAATAATATAGTATAAAAAAGTTATGAATGTTTAAAAAACGGGTAAACTTTACATAAATGACGAATTTCCTAAATGCTCTTCATATTAAAAAAAGGGAATTTGGCACGTGACACGATTCTATACACTAACATTTTTAAAGTAACCATTGGATGATAGTTAATGGGTTGTAACCAAAGATAAGGGTTACTAAAAATTCCATCCCCTATATATATATATATTTTAGGGGAAGGTTCCGTTGCTAACCCACTGTAATTGTGGTAACCCAGTGAATTTTGACAAAAAAATGCCCGAATCTTTGATTTTTTTTCATGGTCTTTATTATACATATTTAGGGGGGTTTCTTTTTTGTGTTTTGGCTAATTCTCAATGCAAATAGAATTTGCCTCGGTGTAAATTTGAGTTGCATTTCGCAACATTTAGTACGATGCAAATTCAATTTGCATTGCGAATTAGCCAAAACACAAAAAAGAAACACCCCCTAAATATGTATAATAAAGACCATGAAAAAAACCCAAAGATTCGGGCATTTTTTGTCAAAGTTAACTGGGTTACCGTAATTAGGCAGAGTTCTTATTTGAACCAAATCCTATATATATATATATATATATATATATATATATATATATATATATATATATATATATATATATATATAGATTGTGATACAATAATTAAATAATGTTTTTGTTTGTTAGTAAACAATTAAAATCAACTAACTTTTTTGTTGGTCAACGAGATTAGACGTTTTTTTTTTGTAAACATTGTAATTTAGTCACCAACTAGGAAAATTTTGTATTACCACGAAGAATATAAATTTTGTAACCATGTCTGACGTGATAATTAGAGACAAAATTTTAAAATTATGGACCCGTAATTACATAATTAGTATCTGTTTCATGTAGTCGAATTGAAAGAAATGCTATGATTGCTATCAGTTATTCTAAAAAATATAACGTTCAAGAAGATATTCATTTAACCATAATCTGAAAGCTGCACTGATGGGTTGTAAAACACATCCGATTTTTAAGTAATTTTGAGTCGATTTTAAGTTGTAAATATGTCGTTTAGGGTTCTTTTTAGATTCTTTTTACATTTTGAGACTTTTCAGGCTTGTCGAATGAAATGAGCGGAAATCGAGTTCGAAACCCGAAGGAATCGAGCCCCGGTTGAAATCCAGAGAAAAAGACAATTTTTAATCATTCTGAATTCATCGCGGTACGCGATGAGGAAGAATATCACCTTCGCGGTACGCGAAGGATTTCGGGAGTTCCCCGCTTATTTTGTCCATCGCGGTACGCGATAAGGTTTTGAATGTAGAATCGCGGTACGCGACAGGTTTTGAAATTTGAAAAAAGTCAAGATTAATGCGAGATAAAAGAGGAGACGCTCCCCAGCCGTTTAGATCATCATTGTCGATCATTTTTGAAGCATGATAGCATTCCAGGAGCTTTAGGAAGTATTTGGGAAGCATTGGAGGGCTAGAAGCATTTGTTTACATGTGAATTCATCTTGGTCACTCTTTGTTCTCACTTGTTTTTAATTTTCAGTAGTTTATTTCATCTTATGCTATTGTTTCTGAGTATTCTTGACTGAAGATGATGTTATTAGGCTAGTTGTTTGATTCTACTTAGGTTAGAATGAATGTTTGATAATTATTGATAACTATTGACTATTGTTTTGAATTTTTGATGGAAAACACTTTTGTAACAGATCTTAGTATGTCATTTTGATGAGTTTTGCATATTTAATCTTGATTATATCAGTTTATATCATGTTTCATATGTGTTTATTGAATGTCTTTTGGTGTTAGACACGTATTAGGTCATCGACTTGGTGTTATGACTAGTTTATGGCTTGTTTGATATCACTAGCCATAGGAAAAGATATAATTGATGTTTTTAGGGTTCTATGTGTATCTAAGTTTAGAAATCCAGAAGGTGATAGACTTGTCGGGTGATCTTTAGCATTAGGGTTTTCATAGTAATTACCTGGGAGGGTTGGTTAATTGAAAGACTTAGTGTTATTGTCATTTCGTGTCAAATTAGACATTCTAAGATTACTTCTTGCATCTTTGGTGTATTGGAACAAGAAAATCAGGAATGTGACTTGTTCAATTGAGTACATAAGTGTTATTGGAAAAATCCGGGAGATAATTCAATTAACTAGTGTGTTTATTGCAAAATTAGGTTTTCTTAGTTGGTTATATTTGGTAATTGATCCAAAATCCATTAGGATACCCATATTTTGCTGTTTAAGATCCTAGTTCCATCATATCAAACAAAGTCAATAGTGTCAATAATCACAAACATGAATTCTACCTAAGTAGAGTTTTTCTCATTTGTTCAGGTTTTTCTAAAATTGTAAATCATTTCTTTTAATTAAATTTGTTAATCTGTTTTAGGGTTTAATATTAGTTGAACTTGCTTTTTCTAATTAGGATAATTAGTTTAATTGAATTGTTATTTTTATTCAAAACCCCCCTATTTGTTTTAAATCATTTTCTAATCTGGTTTTGTTAAGTCAATGTCTCATGGGTTCGATATCTGGACTTTCATTAGCTATTCTACAATTGATAGGTACACTTGCCTGTCGTAGTGATTTAGTTTAAGATTTTCGGTTTTAACTCGTTGTAATTAAGTTAAGTCTAGGTTAGTTTTTGTAGCTATTTCTTAGACAACTTTCGGAGACATCATGCACCATATGAAGTATAAGTCTCACAAATTAAGGGGATTTAATCGGGTGAGTTGGGTTAGCTAACAGGTCAAACTCACATACGGGGCTTATTGAGGGCCCGGGGGCCCCGGGTCCCCTGTTTTTCCGGCCAGAAGTGTCGGCTAAGTAGTATTTCGTCGGAAAATCCTTCAGCTCCTTGCTTTTTCTTCTTAAAAATCATTCGGCCCCCTGGAAGTTTTTTGTCAAGCTCCGTCAATGGGTCAAAGGGGTATCTAGCAAAAATCAGCACAGATTGAAATCTATAATTTTAGAAAATGTTACAGAATGAGCTGTGCATTTTTTTTTTGTAAAAACGAAGAGTAGAGGAGGTGGCATGAGATGGCAAAGATGTAGGCGACAACAGAGGCATCAGTGAGTAGGTCGTGTAGTTAAGCCTGACAAGAAAGTCGAGTTGGATAACGGGTCAGCATGACTGTGAGTTTGAAGGGTTTTATGCAAATTAAGTTTGGGTTAAAATGGTTTCTTTTAATAACATCAATTTTGTTTAAGTCAAAATATGTTGGAAATAAACAAATTGTCCATTTAGGTAATTTTTAGTGATTTTATTAAATATGTTATTAATCATTATTAAACGTTAAAATCCATTGTATTTACATAGTTTTTATCTTACTCATCGTGACCCGTATTGTGTTAAAGTGTTACATATTTCAACACATTGCATGTTATGATATTACTCAGTTCAACCATTATACAATAATTGTTCATCTAAACTAATCTATTTCTTTTGATTTGAGTGAAAATTGCCACCTCCAGATGTAGGAGTGGTCATGACGATGACAACATCAGTGAAAAGTGCACTTATTTAAGCTATTATAGAAGCGAATTATCTATATTTTCTTACCTAATTAAGTAAAAGGTACACTTTTGTGCATAATACATATAAAAGCCAATACCGGTGCTTGATTCTTAGTGTGCCCGATAAATAGGTATATTGGGTAACCATTAGAACGGATTTAGGTAAGAATGAGTGTGGGTCAAGACTAATTATAAGAAAATCAATTTGAGTCTAAATGATTTTCTTTATAAAGTATCAATTTAGTTAAAGTTAAAATAGGATGTAAATGTAAGAACACCGTTCACAAAATAAACAAATATTTTTATTATTCAATTACTCGAATTACAATTCAGAGAAATACAAAATCTAAAATAAAGTAATACAAGAAATATAAAAATGCTAAAATTGAAATTACAAAAAGAAATATAAAATAAGATGAAACGAATTGAAATGAATTCGGTGGTTGAGGATTTCTGTTCAACAGAGGTCCCTTAAAACAGATTTCGGGCCACCCAGGTGAACCCGACTGTTTCCCAGGGTACAACAGCCGAAGCAGTGTGTACTGCCGGAGTTAACCGAAAACCCGAAACTTCACCTGAAACAAGAGTGTTTCACACGAGAACCGATCGTTGTAGGTTGTTGAGAATTCAACAAAACAAATGATTGAGTTTAGAACCTTTGGAGCTTGTGTGTATATATCTCAAGTGGTGTAGTGATCTCAAATTCTAGCAAAGAAAACAAGAGACCAAATGTCTCTATTTATACATGAAGTCATGGCATATCAAAAGTTACCATTATGCCCACTAACTAGCCAATTCATGGCTTAGTTAATTAACTAATTCATGACAAATAAATTAGTAGATGAAATGTTTGTATTTTATTTTTCCTTTTTCTTTTCACACAAAATACCAACAGTAAATACTCATTTAAATAATTTTCAATGATTTTATAATCAAATATGTTATTTATCATTTATTATTCATTAGAATTTATTTTATTAACATACCTTTTAAGTTACCTATCTTGACTTACATTATATTAAAATATGCCCATATAAAACCGTCTTATGTGATAGTGTTTTACTATATTCAGTCCAAAATACAATAATTATTCACATAAACCAACTAATTTTTCTTGATTTATGTCAAGATTGTCACGCCTAATTATTCACACAAACCAACTAATTTATTTTATTAACATACCTTTTAAGTTACCTACTAATTGCTCAAAGATCCGCTCAACTTTGAAAAACATATGGAGCAATAGATTAAAACATGAAACCAAATACATCAAATATGAGTACCACTCACTTCCAACATGAAGCAAATGCATATAATGAACATAAAAGAAATCACAAAACCCAAAAAGAGCAAACTCAACTAGCTTTCAACATCAACTGCGGTCTTGCTGTTTTTGTATCCAGCCAAATGATGAAGAAGCACACCAGCTGCAACACTAACATTCAAACTTTCAACAGCAACAAAAGATTGAGTCTCTACATCTTCTAACCCTGCACTCACATGTACCGGAATATTCCCAGGAATTTTAACTAATTGAGTGCATGACCTCTCAACTAATGGTCTCAAACCTGTGCCCTCACTCCCCAACACAAGGATTGTGGGCTCATTGGTGGTCACCTCATTTATAGCCACTGCTCGTGAAGAAACTGAACCACCAAGAACCCTCCAACCATTTTCAACTGAAGAAACCAAAAACTGCATCATATTCTTACAAGACCTAAGCTCCGTTAGCTCTAGTGAACCGGCACTTGCTTTACTAACAACCCCGCTAAGTGGTGCAGAATTCTTTGCACAAAGTACAACCCCTGATGCACCAAAAAAGTATGCTGATCTGATTATAGCACCCAAGTTTTGCGGGTCCATAACTTCATCTAAAGCCAACCAAAGTGGTGAGACACACTCGGCTTCTTCACCTTTCTTTATACGATCTAATTTGTGTATATTCACCATTTCTAAAGGTGAAGCATCAAGAATCAAACCCTGATGAGGTCGGTTATCTGCAATCATATTAAGGTCGTGTTTTGATATTTCTTTTTTTGACAGTCCTAGTTTATCAGCAAATTTCAAAACTTTTTCAAACCCTTTTTTGTCTTTCTTCTTTTTATTATTCCCACTTAAATCAATACCTTCTTGAATGTATAAAACATAAAATTCTCTTCGGTTTGCTGATAATGCAGCTAAAACAGGACCAATTCCATACACGCATTCACCAATCATTTTTGGTATACTAGATTCATTGGCTTCTTTCCATACTTTCTTGCCCCAATTATCTTGTTCTTGCCTGTTAAACCTATGATTTTGTTCAATTTTGTCAAACCTATCGAACCGATCTTGAATCTTATACCACTTTGGAGTATCAATTTCTTGACTTTCAGTATCAGATTCATCTTCAGAGACATTTCTTCTTTCTCTGTAATCATTTCGTGCATCAAATCTTTTACCCGTTTCCTTATTTTCAACACCATTTTTCACAAATTTTTCAGCAGATTCTTCCCAAGAAGATCGATAAACTTTTCTGGCAGCAAATCCATCTTCTGAAGTTTTACTTCTTTGCTTGAAATCTTTTCTTCTAACCTTTTCCCTACCATTTTTCGTAAATCTTTCAGCCGATTCAGCCCAAGAAGATTGTCTTCTTACATCTGATCTTTCAGGGTCTTTCACTTCATCACCTTTGTTTCTAGCTAACCAAGGAAGAGATTTCACAGATTCGCTACTTTCAACCGCTTTACGAGCATATGAAGTCGAAAAATTTCTAGGTTTTGAATGAATCCCATTCGAAAAGCATTCTCTGTTATTCCTAACTTGTTGCCTGAAACTAACCGAACTCAATAAATGATGATAATCTAGTGTTTTCTCAATTAACCCAATTGAGCTAGTTCTAAATCTCCTAACCCTAGAACAGGAAAGGGGTTTTCCCCAGTTTGAATTAGGTGACAATTGATGGGGTTTAGGGTTTATGCAGAACTGCAAAAAGCATTTTGGCTGTTGCGATGAAGCTTTAATGGCGGTAGGGATAGCATGACACTTTGTGAAATTACAGTACATGTTACAGCGATTACACGAGTTATGCTACCAATCAATGATTCGAAAATGGAAGAACTGTAAAGGGTTTTGTAAGTTTTAACAGAAAATGATATAAACCTGATCGAAGAAGAGTGATTAGTCGTCTACAATCAATTTCTGAAGAATTTGGGGCTTAATCGGAATCCGCCATTGATGGGTCTTCGGAATGCCTTCTTAACTTAAGGATAAGTCACGATATGTCACCGTTAGGGTTTATGAAATCAGTCCTTAATAATAACGCAATATTAATAAATTTTATCAAACCCAAAACAGTTGTTGCATTTGTTAAAAGGTGTAGGGATAGCATATTAATTCTAAAACCTTAAAACCGTCTCAAATGAATTCCAATTGAACTTATTTAATGATGTTGAAACTGTATCATCAAACTCTACAATATTATTTTTTTAGTTTTAACTTTTAGCTATAAAGTTTAGGTTTTAGAACTTGATTTTTAACTTTTAGTTTTTAATCCTTGAAGTTTGGTTTTCAAGTTTAGGTTCTGCTATCATGTTTAATTGTTTGGGTTTAACGTTTGAGGTTAATGGTTCGATAAACCGGTTCCAATGACATGTAAATGAACTCTTTCATGGTTTGTTTGGTTTGTTTTCAAGTTTATATATATTTTTTTACATTCTTAGTCAAAATGAACTTTTTAGATAAACTTTTCTCATTATTTATATTATTAATGTAATATATTACATAAAAACAACATAACGAAACTCACAACACAAAAAAAATACATTATAAAAATATTACAGAAAAAAAATATAAAAAAAAAATATAGCACAACAAATACACTATGTAAAAATACAATAAAGATATTGGCGTGTGGTTTTTTTAAATATATCACTAGTATACTCAAATTAAAATAAAAAAAGAGAGAAACTATTGATTTTATTATGTGATTATTTAGAATAAATATTGTTATATAAAATGGTTGTTAACGTTTATACCTATTTAGCAAAAAAATATACTTTTTAATTTTATATTTATTTTAAAACAATTAAAATTAGATGAATATGTTTAATTATTTGCTATTTAATAATTGTTTACCCTTAAATCACCAATTCAAGTGTTATTACAAGTCGTTTTCATATTTAATATTTGCACTAATCATGTTGTATCTAACTATTAAATACGATCATAAATGTTTTATCAGCCAACCGCTAGTATATTACATTATTACATGAAAAGATCTAAGGTGTTCAGAAAGAGATTTTATTTTTTTGGATTGAACAGATATGTACATTTAGAATCTACATGAGCTTATTGATTTATAAAAAATTACCTTAGTAGTCATCTATATGTAAAGAAATAATAAATAAAAATACATGGTTACCCTAAAACATAGAACGAAATTCAACCACAATAATAAAAATTGGTATCATCCGATAAGACGATGAGAAGCAAGCCACTCTTCCGTTCTCTCTCCAACATCCAGTACCACTCACATCTTCTCTCCAATCTCATCGCCGGTCACATCCGGTACACAATGGCAACCCTCGCCGGCACCGAACCCATCAGCCCATCAAACACCCGTCTGGGCTGGATCGGCACCGGCGTCATGGGCCAATCCATGTGCTCGCACCTTATCAAAGCTGGCTACACCCTCACCATCTTCACCCGCACCCAATCCAAAGCCCAACCCCTCCTCGATATCGGCGCCCACTGGGCCTCATCCCCTAACGCCGTCGCCTCCCAATCCGACGTCGTTTTTTCCATCGTCGGCTACCCATCCGACGTCCGACACGTACTCCTCCACCCCACCTCCGGCGCCCTCTCCGGCCTCTCCCCTTCCGGAATCCTCGTCGACATGACCACCTCAGACCCCTCCCTCGCCGTCGAGATCGCAGATTCCGCCGCCGGGAAGTCTTGCTTCTCCGTCGACGCTCCTGTATCCGGCGGCGACCGCGGTGCTCGTAACGGGACTCTGTCGATCTTTGCCGGCGGTGATGAATCGATCGTGAAACACTTGCATCCGATTTTCTCGATTATGGGCAAAGTGAATCACATGGGTGGTCCGGGTAAAGGGCAATTCGCGAAATTAGCGAATCAAATCACGATTTGTTCAACGATGGTGGGTTTGATCGAGGGTTTGATCTATGCGCATAAAGCTGGACTCGATTTGCCCCTTTATTTGGATGCGATTTCGAGTGGTGCAGCTGGGTCAAAATCCCTAGATTTATATGGTCAACGAATCTTGAAAAGGGATTTTGAAGCAGGGTTTTATGTGAATCATTTTGTTAAAGATTTGGGGATTTGTTTGAGAGAATGTGAGAAGATGGGGATTTGTTTGCCTGGGTTAGCACTTGCTCAACAGCTTTATGTGTCTCTTAAGGCTCATGGTGAAGGCGATTTGGGTACTCAAGCTCTTATTTTGTCACTTGAAAGACTTAACAATACAAGTCTTAAATCTTGATTGAATAGCAATGTTAGATCTTTCAAGTTTTCAATAATTTGTGTTGTGTATTTTTAAATCTTGAGTGAAAATATGTTACGAATATATGATATGATCAAATTGATGGTATTTGTAGTTTTTAAAATTTTGATATTACATGATTTGGTGTATGTTGCAACATCATGGGTTCGGATTTGTCTTGCTTGTCAGGTTGGTTGGATAAAGCCTGATGAGCCCAAACCCCAAATGCTACGTCTACCGTTTGATTATTGCTTCATGTTATGTTAACATGATGATATATCAAGTTAAATTAGTGGATTTCACGAGCGGTGCGGCGGGAATTCTGCGACAATTGCGAATATCATAACGCACATATGATCTTGTATAAGCCCTCGTATGTGGTACGCTCATATAATCTTACTATTATAATAAACAAAAATCTTAATTTGCCACTTGTCATATTTTAAGAGTATGTTGACACTTGTCAATTTTTTATACTATCACCTAATTATCTCTCTTATTAAATAATTACATTATTTCTCATATTAAATGATTATACTAATAATAACTAATGATTTTATTTGTCTTTTATAAATTAGAAAATCATTTTTTGATAGATTGAAAATCAAATCATTTTATCAAAAAACATACTTTAAAAAAGTTTATATATTATTTTTTTAAAACAATCAAAATTGAAAAAAAAATAAACATATCAAATCGTTATTTTTAAGAAATAAAAGTTCTATAAAAAAACAAGTTTTCTTTAAATACGAATGTTTTTCAATAAAACGAAATATAAATCGAAAGTTATAAAAATGATAATAAAAGTTACATTTTTTGTCTTGTAAGTTTAATAATAATTTCAAATTAGGTTCTTTAATTTGAAATATTAACTTATCTTATTAACTTTAAATAGTTAGTTTTTGACAGAAAATTAAATTAAATTTTAAAGTTAATTAGTTAAAATATGATAATTATTACAAATTAAGAAGGTTAGATCGATGTTATTACTATTGTTATTACAATTTTTAGTTATTATTTTATTACTTAAAGTAATTATTAATACATACTTTAATCATTTTATATCAAAATATGGTTTCAAAATTTTATAATTTTTATTACCAACTATTTTTTTATATCCAATCCGTGTAACACACGGGGTAATATACTAGTGTAATATATGTGTCGACCCTCGAGGGCAAAAGTAAAATTATACTAACTAGATGGCGACTTTCGCGCGTTGCCGTGCAAATTTAACTCATTTGTTTTGACTCGGGAACGAACTAAAAAGAAAAAAAAAACATTAATGTATAAAGAGTCATGACTATAAAACAAACCTATTATGAGTCAAGATGTAATACAAAGGAATCATTAGTCGTGAGACAATATAAAGGAATTTCTCACGAAAAAATCTCGAAAATTAGATTTCTCAAGGAAAATCTCACGAAAAAAGCAATAAAAAAGGAATTTATCGCGATAGAATTAATTTATCACGATAAATCGCGATAAAATGAATCTATCATGGTAAATGGAAATCTCAAAATCAATAAAAATGAATTTATCGTGATAGAATGAATTTATGACGATAAAATGAATTTATCGTGATAAACACTATTCATAAATGTGTTTTGTTAGATATATTAATTTTAACGTTATTTTACTTAATTTTTGTAAAAATAGCGTTAACAGCGTTTGGCTAGTTGGTTTATCAGGCATCATGAGTCGGCGGTCTCATTGGAAGCAACCTCTCTATTCCTATGGGGTAGAAGTAAGACTGTCTAAATCTTATCCTTCTCAAACCCTACCATGGTAGGATATACTGAGTACGATGATGATGATATATGATCTCGTATATTAAAATGCATATATAAAAATGAGTTTATTACACGGTTGGCCTTTGTGGTATGTCGGTTTTGTATTTATGCTCACTAACTTTCAGGAATTACATCGGTGGTCTGAACGATTAACAAAAATGTACAGAGATGGTTCCAAGAATGGATGGATGTTAATTTTTGGAGTTATATTTTAAGAAAATACGGATATTATCCTTCTATCTTGTTGACTAGGGTTATTATTCAATACCCCACCTTTCTCTTGCTTGGTGAACACCATCGGGTGTCCATCGGCACAACATCACCACTTCTGTTGTCGATAAACATCTATGTTAGTTTATAGCGAATGTCAAAAGGGGTTATTGTCGATCATTAGCTATGTCAGAAGACGATTTGTCATATCATGTACCGGCGGCTTTCGAGATTGAAGGATATTACTGGGTTCAAATTCAAGCAAGGTGTATGTTGGAATTAAATATCATAGTCCACGTGCATGACTATATGGATGCTGAGCTGGAATGTTTATTTTTATGTTTCTAGTCTTAGTATGTTAAAGTAGAAGTAGTCAATTAATTGTTTCTGCATGTTTAGTTACTGGTTGGTTATTTTTATGTTTAGTGGTATGTAGTGGTTAGTGGAAAAGAACGTGGGTGTTGGTAGTTCAGTTTATGTTTACGTATTGTAATGTTTTGATTTTTAATCATCAAGAAAATTCTGAGAAGTTGCAGAAAACATATAGTGTTGATTTGATTGTGAGTGTGTTTGTGATTTGAGTGCCCACTTTGATTTAACAAGTGGTATCAGAGCCGAAAGGTTCGAGATCAGGTTATGGCGGAGATTCAATTAGTCGGTGGCGTAAAGAAGTTGAACAACAGCAACTACAACACATGGTCTACCTGTTTGATGTCATATCTGCAGGGTCAAGATCTGTGGGAAGTTGTCAACGGTTCGGACACTATACCACCGCTACGTGAAGACCAAAATGGAGTGTTGCGGAAGTGGAAGGTGAAAGCCGGCAAAGCTCTCTTCGTTTTGAAAACCACAGTCGAAGATGAAGTACTGGAGCATATTCGGGACTCGGAGACACCCAAGCAGGCTTGGGACATGCTAGTTACCTTATTCTCTAAGAAGAACGATTCAAAATTGCAACTCTTAGAGAATGAGCTGTTGTCCGTGTCTCAAAAGGATTTAACAATCCCCCAATACTTTCACAAGATTAAGACACTGTGCAGGGAGATCGGGGAGCTTGATCCGCAATCCAAAATCGGTGAGGCACGGATGAAAAGAATCATAATACACGGGCTGAACTCAGAATATCGAAGCTTTGTTGCAGCTGTACAAGGGTGGCCGACTCAGCCAACCCTATCAGAGTTCGAAAACCTACTGGCCAGTCAAGAAGCACTTTCAAAACAGCTTGGGAACGTATCCATTGGGTCTACTTCAAAACCTGATGCAGAGGCCTTGTATGCGGGTAAGTCCAAAGGGAAAGAGAAAGTTAAAAGTTGGGTTAATAAGTCCAATAGGCCCAACAACCCTAAGTACAGTTACTATGAAGGCCAATCATCCAAGAAGGGCTTCGATAAAGGATCAGATAGGGATAGATCTGAATATACAAATGAAAAAGGAAATCGAAAATTCAAGAAGTTTGGCCGGCGATTTCCGTATAATTGTAACTCTTGTGGTAGAAGAGGGCACATGGCTAAAGATTGTAGATCGAATCCTCCTGAGCAAGGAAATTCGGCCATTGTTGCGGAAGAAACCGAGTGGGATGTTCAAGCGCTGGTTGCTCAAGTCGTGACGGATGACTGTGTGCTCACAGCAACAACCAACGACAAGTGTCCGAATCGACTCGATGAATGGATAATTGATTCCGGCTGCTCAAATCACCTTACTGGTGATAAAGGGAAGTTAAGTAAACCGGTCAAGTACGAAGGTAGCAGGGTTGTCATCATAGCAGATAACTCAAGACACAAGATTGCTCACATCGGTGATGTAAAGTTTCCCTCAGAAGATCGAAAGGGTGAACTGAACCTGTCGAATGTGTACCACGTTCCAGGAGTTGGAAAAAATTTGTTGTCAGTCTCTCAACTGACATCAGAAGGAAGACATGTTGTATTTGGACCCAAGGAAGTACAAGTATTTAAGGAATTTGAAACTTCTTCAATTCCAATTTTAAGAGGTCACAAAAATGAAACCGTGTATGTGTTGTCGGCGGAACACGCGTATGTGGAAAAAGCTAAAGATACCCAAAATGCAGATTTGTGGCACTGTCGGCTGGGCCACGTGGGGTTTGATAAGCTAAAGTTGATGATGACTAAGGGACTGGTGTCTGGGCTGCCAAACCTTGAAGTTAAGAAAGATATTGTGTGTGCTGGTTGTCAGTATGGGAAAGCTCACCAAGAATCTTTTCACTCTTCAAATTATCAAGCAGAAGCACCCTTGGTGCTGGTACACTCAGATGTGTGGGGACCTGCCAATAAACCTTCAATGAAAGGACTCCGGTATGTTGTAACGTTTATAGATGATTACTCACGATATACCTGGGTTTATTTCATGAAGGAGAAGAGTGAAGTGCTCAATAAATTCAAAGAATTTGAAGCTGTTGCTGAACGTGAAACCGGCTTCAAAGTAAAGTGTATCAGGTCTGATAACGGTGGTGAATACATGTCAGAAGCTTTCGACCAGTACCTGAAGAAGAATCGTATAAGAAGGCAGCTTACGTGTTCAAACACACCCCAACAAAATGGTGTGTCTGAACGTAAGAACAGACATTTAGCAGAAGTGATGAGAAGCCTGCTACATGAGAAGAATATGCCAGAACGTTTCTGGGCCGAGGCAATGCATACAGCGTGCTATGTAATCAACCGCACTCCAGCTCAGAGTCTACACTATGTTTCACCATTTGAAAGGTTAAACAAAACTAAGCCTAATGTACACTATTTTCGAGTTTTTGGTTGCATTTGTTATGTGTTTGTTCCCGATCATCTTCGCCACAAGTTGGAGAAGAAAGCAATACGATGTGTGTTTACAGGGTATGATCATGAAAGAAAAGGATGGCGATGCTGCAATCCAAGCACCGGGAAGGTTCATATCTCAAAACATGTAGTGTTTGATGAAAGATCATCATGGTGGGGCCCAGAAGAGCAGCTGATGGAAGACTCAAAGGAGCTAACAGAAAAAGTCAGCTCTTCGTTGGTAAAGCTGCAATTATCCGGGGCAGAAGATAGTGTACAAGTTTCGGATGAAGAACAGGTTGAAGTAGTGCAAACTGATTTGCAAGGTGATGGTGATCAAGTATTGAGGCGATCGCAGAGGACCAAGAAACCCAATTCAAAATATGCATTCATGTATGCTCAGGTAGCAATGGTTGAAGATATTTACTATGAACCTGAGTCATATCAGCAAGCAAGTGAAAGAGAAGAATGGGTGGTTGCAATGCAATCAGAAATGGATGCTCTCATAGCAAATCAAACATGGGAGTTAGTTCCCAGACCTCAAGATGTCCAGCCAGTATCGTGTAAATGGGTGTACAAGATAAAAGAGAAGGCTGATGGAACAATTGACAGGTTTAAGGCAAGACTGGTAGCTCGGGGTTTTACTCAACAATATGGGTTAGACTATGAGGATACTTTTAGTCCGGTCGCAAAAATGACAACCATTCGGGTTGTGTTAGCAGTAGCAGCAAGTAAGGGCTGGAAGCTATGGCAGATGGATGTTTATAATGCCTTCTTATATGGAGAGCTGGATCATGTCATATACATGATGCAACCAACCGGATTTGAAAATAAGGAGCATCCAGAATATGTATGTAAGCTGAAGAAAGCAATTTATGGGTTAAAACAATCCCCAAGAGCTTGGTTTGGAAAGATTGCAGAATTCTTAGTACAGAATGATTACCAGCCAACATCTGCTGATTCAAGTTTGTTTGTGAAGAAAATTGAAGGGAAAATAGTGGTGGTGCTCGTATATGTAGATGATCTCATTATTTCAGGAGATGTTGATGAAGAAATAGAGCTGTTGAAGATGAATCTGTCAACTAGATTCAAGATGAAGAACTTAGGAGTACTCAAGCACTTTCTTGGCCTCGAGTTGAAATATGAGAAGGATGGAATGTTATTGCATCAAAGTAAGTATACTGCCAAACTACTCCACAAGTTTGGCCTTGCTGCTTGCAAACCAGCAGTAGCTCCAATGGATAGAAATGTAAAGTTGTATAGTTCAGAAGGAAGAAAGCTGGATGATCCAACAGAGTATCGAAAGATGGTAGGGAGTCTCATATACCTTACTTTGACCAGGCCTGATATAGCCTTTGCAGTTGGAGTTCTCAGTCGGTTTATGCAAGATCCAAGGAAAACCCACATGGTTGCTGCAAAAGGAGTATTCAAATACATTAAGGCTACTGTAGGTAAAGGGATTCGGTTTAAGAGGGAGATTGAACCGAAATTGCATGGTTTTTGTGATGCTGATTATGGTGGTGATCTTGATGGAAGGAGGTCAACTACTGGATATGTGTTTTTGTTTGGTTCAAGTTCAATTTCATGGTGCAGCAAACTCCAGCCTACTGTTTCTCTTTCGACTACTGAAGCTGAATATCGAGCTGCAACTATGGCAGCTCAGGAGTGTATCTGGTTGGTTGAATTATTAAAGAACATGAGTCAAGAAGTTAATTATCCAGTTCGTATGTGGTGTGATAATATTTCTGCTATTAAGTTAGCATCAAATCCAGTGTTTCATGCAAGAACAAAGCATATTGAAGTTGAGTATCATTTTATTAGAGAGAAGGTTTTGAAGGGTGAAATAGAACTGGAGCATGTTGAGTCAGAGAAGCAAGTAGCAGATGCATTGACAAAGGGTTTGTCAGGGGTGATGCTGATGAAGCACAGCAAAGAAATGGGAATGACGGATTATGATATTTAGAGGGAGTGTTGGAATTAAATATCATAGTCCACGTGCATGACTATATGGATGCTGAGCTGGAATGTTTATTTTTATGTTTCTAGTCTTAGTATGTTAAAGTAGAAGTAGTCAATTAATTGTTTCTGCATGTTTAGTTACTGGTTGGTTATTTTTATGTTTAGTGGTATGTAGTGGTTAGTGGAAAAGAACGTGGGTGTTGGTAGTTCAGTTTATGTTTACGTATTGTAATGTTTTGATTTTTAATCATCAAGAAAATTCTGAGAAGTTGCAGAAAACATATAGTGTTGATTTGATTGTGAGTGTGTTTGTGATTTGAGTGCCCACTTTGATTTAACAGTGTATTTAGATGTAATTTAGAAGTAAGACTATTGCTGTTAAAAAAATTACAAAGATCTTTTCGGGATTTTGAAGCATTTGATTATTCTTTGCCCTTGAAAAGAACATCGATTCAATCTTCCTCTAAATTGATGTTTGTAATTCATATACGTGCCTTTGCCACCATCGTCTTAAACCGGCTTAGAATCCAAACCCACCGACACATTTCAGAGAAGCTAGCCAGATCCAGGCCCACAAATCGGATTACTCTTCCGGCAGGAATACACGTTGTGTTCTTCACCGACAATTTTTTTTTTGTTCTTTATTTATTCCTCTCTATAGTTCAGGGGTAAAAAAGAGATTCAAATTCATCTATTCCTGAGACTACCTGTTTTACATTTTTACAAACCATTCGGACCACAGGTGTAATATATGAAAGCTAAGGACCACCAATGCAAAATCGACATATCACATGTAATAAACGTGTAATTAACTCTAAAAATACACTATAACGTTTGTTATTCCGACATAAAATCTGAAAGTGTATTCGTAGTAAATGTAACCGTCACACCAAAACAAAAAAGGTCATGTTTAATTCTAATATGACTCCTTGATATAAAAAAATCTGTCCAAACAAAATTATAATTTATCTGATAAGAAAATAATTTGTTGCCTTCGTCATTGTACGAAACCAAAAAAACTTTAATATTACTAAACATGGTAAATTTTGTTGTTTTAAGCATGATGAGAAAAGGAAAACAAAAAACATAAACATTGTAGGACTAATCTAGACATTAATTCATTAACTTTTTAGACCATAATATATTTATGTCGATAGTATGATTATTATTTAAACATTTTTATCATTTACATGTTATTTTGTTTTAAGATCATCACTTATTCATATTTAACATATCAATTTGATTTTATAAGATGATATAATGCTATATATACAAGTATGTGGAATCAGATGTATTCATGATACTGAGAATAAGATGCTGCAAGAAGAGCGGCCCCGATGCCCGACCCGTCATTCGATGGCTTGATTATGATGTTTCTAGACACTTCTTTACCTAACAACTCGTTTATGGTGTCTAGCATTGTGTTTCTGAATTTAGTGTAGTGTTCAAACAGCCCGCCATCGATTGCTATCACTGATTTCTGGTTTTCTTGCCCTTTCTTAACGGTATCTCTTCCTGTTTTTTTGAGGATCGCTAGGATTCCTGCAGCTGCAAGTCGAGCCCCACGCGTTGCAACGATCTCACATAGCTCCACAATCACTTTTCTCATTTTCAAAGAAGTGTTGGATATCTGTAATAAAATGAATTACATATATACATACATACGCAAGGATGCCTGGAATGGATTCAAATGAGAACTAACAAACATTATAGACCATACGTACCTCGAGTATGTCTTTTAACTTGGTTGCAACTACTTTGAGGTCAGGAGTCGAATCATGATGCATTGCAGACATATCAGGTGTACTGTATCCACATTGCGAAACAATATATGAACTCATTTGTAAGTGTAAACTGATAAAATGTGCAACCAGATTGTATACATTTAGCACCACGTGAAACGACATTTACCTTGATAAACAAACAAACAAACATACCCAAACCCCAGACATTTCACTTTTCAGTAGGGTCTGGGAAAGGATGGATATAAACCTTATCTCTATCTCAGTTGGGATAGAGAGGCTGCTTCGAAGGAGTCCCCGGCTTAAAGTTATCGTTTGAAGTTAATTGTCAAAACATTTTTAACGTTATTTTGACAAAATAAGTAAAATAACATTAAAATTAGTGCAATTTTACTTTGGTCTCTTTAGGGCCCACATAACATTTACCTTAATATGAAGGGCTTTTCAAGTTTGGATGGCACGGTATCACCAAAAAACTCAGCTTCTTCAGCCATCTTTAATAAGACCAGCCTCACAATTTCTCCCAAATACATTCCAGAAATCATCTTCTCATATCTCTGGTTGAAAAACATTATCATTAATATGGATTAAATAATATTATAATAGTCTTAATTTAAGAGTTAATTACACTAAAATGCAATTCATTTTTCACTTTTTGTCATCTTATGTATGAAAAATGTATTTTCCATTGTATCTAACATGTTTTCAGTTTTTTTTACCATTATAACAAATATTGATGTGGTGATATTTTATAAAAAAAAAACACCAAAAAAAATTAAAAAGAAAATCTTTACCTGCTCTCCGGCATTCAAGGTCTCACTATCAAGAATTTCATCATAGTCGGTCAAAGGAAGATGTGATGACCGGAAGTTGCCCCATTCCATGTTTATAACCTTAACATATAAACAAATGTTATGTATACATGTAACATAGAACTGACTATATGTGGCAAAATGAGCAGATGATATATATTGGATAACAGATTAAAAGGGTAACTTTTTAAAAGTTGACTAGATATAGTTTGTCCAAATTTTTGATTTTTTTAAAATAATTGTTGGGGTAAAATTTAAGAGGAAAAATGCCTATAGATGATTTTTTTTTTCTGGCAATTGCCATAACTGTTGTTTCAGACTTTCAGGCATGACTACTAAAACTATACCATTTCATTATCCATATTTTTGGATAAAATGTTTTTGAAGGTTTTATGCATGGGCTTGGCGAAACACACACACAACTTTTTATTTTAACACTCCACCGACCTATACGCCTCATATAGACGAGGCGTATAAACCCCTCTAACACCCACTGATTCGACAATAATCGGTCTCGTAAATGCCTTGTATATGACATATGCGCTCCATATATATAGGCCTACACGAGGCGTATAGAAGTCCAATCATTGAAACTGAGAAATTCCGACAAAAAATGATTGGCTCTCGTATACGCTCATATAGGCCGGTGTAAAGGGTGTGGGATGGAAGTGAGAACAACATGACCCTTTATGCATGAAAGAACACTTTAGATGATTTTCAAACAGTTGACAAGTTTTCTTTCTAAGTTTTTACAAAAAATTTACCAGTTTGACCCATAAACAGAACCCAAATCGTACCTGCTAAAATGAGAGAAAGAAAAAAAGAAAAAAAAAAAAAAGAGAAACACTAACCATCTCCCCAGATTTAGGAGGTAGACCTTGCCATTTAGGAATTGCATTTGCACGTTCCACATATGCGGCATTACTTCCAGTGCCTAGTATCAAAGCAGCAATTACATTGGGATCGCTATATCGTCCTTCTGCTAAAGTTCCAACTGTATCATTCACCTGTATTACACGAAATTATAAATACCAAGGTTCTACTCTATTTGGTTCATTAAAATTGTACATTTATAGTCTATTTCTAATAATTATAAATTATAAACACAGTCTACATCTATTAATCTAATTCTGACTATTTATAGTCAGATAGGCACTTTTATAATTTAAGGGGCATGTTAGGGAGACGCCCAGGTGGATAACTGGACACCCGTCAATACGGCCCGTATTGGGCTTTACGGGTCGTATTGAAAAGAATATTCTGACAAAAGCTGACACGTCAAATCATAGGTCTGACGCAGGTCTGACACACCCCATACGGCCCGTATAGGGCCATACGGCCCGTATGGTTCTTTATTTTGAAGTTTTCATATCTCTAGTTTCGTAGACAAGAAGAGGAGAAGAGAGTTTTGAGGGGTTGTGCATTTTCGATGCCTGAAATTGTCCTACCAGAATCTTTCATGGTTTGTCTTCTACTGCACCATCGATGCTATTTAAGTTGGGATATAATTACTTTATTTATTTAAAAAACAAATAAATAAAACAATAAGACATGTGTAAGATTTGAATATACAATACACATCAAATCATCTTTTGCAGGTCCATAGTCATTAATGCTTCCCCTTATTACCCATCAAATCACCTTTTGCAGTGTATTACACATCAAATACAGAAAAGTGTTTGGAATCTGTACAGTGTCAGACCATGAACTGTACAGAACTAGGCCTAGATCAGTTCCAAGTTCCAACGACATAATCAATTAAGTCTATTTTTGCCTTAAAAACTTAAAATATATAAGTTGAGGGTCCAAAAATAGCAATAAAATTCTGATATAAAAAAAATAAGTTTATCCCTATACGGGCCGTATTGGGCCATACGGCCCGTATGTACTTTCAACCGTCAAACATTTTTCTGACAAACTCTGACAAAATCTGACACCTATACGACCCGTAAAGGGTCATACGACCCGTAAAGGCCTAGGTGGTGTCAAATAATCCATAGGGGGTGTCCAAATAACCTGCCCCTAATTTAAACATCTTGTATGCATGAAATTAATAAAGCAAAAAATAAAATTTTACCAAAGCCGAAACACGCATACCGAGGCCAACCCGTTCCATTGCTTTTGTCAACTCTTCTGCAACATCCTGTCCAACCTGATATCATACAAACCAATTAAACTTCATAACAAATGCCATAGTTTGGCTATAAAATGAGTAAATATGTACTTTCAAGGATATTTTTGGTCAACCAAATTGTCTCACTTGCCATTTTATATAAATAAATAAATTTCTTTGCTTGGTTTCATTTTTCTGAGGTGTAAACTATAAATATGCAAAAGAGTAAAAAAAAACAAACAAAGTACTATTTAATACTCACTACATCCTTTACATCAAACCCTTTTGTCCATTTAACAAGAGTCCCTCCTGCAATTGAAGATTGTTTGACAGGAAATGAAAAGGTAAACCCTAATTCTCTTTGTGTGCCTGCTGGAATTTGCATATCTTCTCCTTCAGTAGCCACAAATTTTGCAAGTTCTCCAGCAACAAAATCAAATAAATCCTATAAATAAAAAATATATATAAATAAATAAATCCTATAAATAAATCAAAATAATATTTTAAACTAATGCCATAAGATTTGCTATAGGTACTCACTTCACATGTTCCAGTCATGAGATTTGAAGGAATTGAAACTTCTTGAAACTCTTTTTTTATATTTTCAACTCCACCCAATTTCACACGAAGAACACGAAAATTTGTACCACCAAGATCAAGAGCATAGAAAATTCCTGTCTCGTTACTATAGAAAGAAAGAAATGGAGCCATTACATTTCTTAGATAATTGATCATGAATAATTTTTTTTAAATATTTATGTTAAAAGTAACCTGAAATTAAAAAAAAAAAGTATATAAGAAGCTGTAAAAGAATACTTTACTGAGATAAAGTAAAATAAACCTATCATTAGCTTTAAGCAACTAGTCATCTAATAATTTGAATCTGATTCTCACTGTTCAAATCACAACAATCACCAAGAAAACACATATACAAATACTCACTTTAAACTGATGCCTGTTTACTCGATTGCCCCGACTTGGATTACAAACTCGACCCGTCAAATAAGGCCACTGATTTGAATATGGGAGTTTGAATGGAATCATGCATCTTGAAGTATATCTCTATCTAATTGTTAGCTATTTCTAAGTTTGTTAAACTTTGTTTAAAAAGGCTTTAGGTGGAATGTGAATGATCATTGGCTAGTTTTGAGATTGAAATTTATTCTAAAAACCTTTGAGTTATTGAAGTTCTTGTGACCTTAGAATTCTTGAGCCATTTGATTGCACTCGTAAACACATCATAAACTTTAGTTGTAAGCAAGGTGATAAGGCAAGAAGGAACAAGGAACAAGGGTGTACTGTATTTGCAAGCTTAAAATAAAGATTTGATTTAAATTTTTAAGATAGGGATTCAATCTCTGAGGGAAGTAGCTAAAAGCAAATATGAAGTTCTTAAGTTATAAGAATACACGAGGTGTAACTTATATTTGAGTTGCTCATTTTTATGCTAGTAAATAAGAATAAATTTTGACACGTGTTATGTTTCTAAAATATCTTCACAGCAATTTTCACGTATCTCTCTTATTAAATTTATATATTTATATTTAATAATAATATTAAATACTAATTATGTTATTTATATTTTTTAATTAACACGCACCATTTGCGGTGCACACATATAATGTATATATGTGTGGGCTCTTAAGGGGCCAAAATAAAATTGCACTAATTTTAACATGATTTTACTTATTTTGTGAAAATAACGTTAAAAATGTTGGGATGATCAACTTCGAACGATAACTTTGAGCCGGGGATTCCTTCGGAGCAGCCTCTCTATCCCAACTGGGATAGGGGTAAGGTTTGTGTCTATCCTCACCCTCAGACCCTACTGAAAAGTGGGAATATACTGGGTAAGTTTGTTTGTTTGTTTGTTTGTTTATATATTTTTTAATTAAAAAAGAGGTTGATATATCAAAATAGACTTTTTTTAACGACTAATTTGAATTACTAACGGATCACGGGCTATCATCATGTCACTAGCAGTACCCGATCATATCCACAACTACTAAGTCATCAATTCAGGAAGAAACTCAATACTTTAAGAAAAACACGTTACGACCTTGTACTTCCTGACTTTATCACATTACCAAAATGTGAATGGGTTGTAATGCTTTTGTCATTAAAATAAGATCTTGATATTTAAAAGGTACACTTTTTAAAAGACCAAGTTACTACCTGTTCAAAGCAATTCTTGAAAATTCAGTATGTGATAAATATTCGTCATCAATAATCGAAATATAGATATAATAGAATTGTGTGTGTGTATGTGTATATATATACCCAGTGGGGAGGTTATCAACATGGCTAATTAGCATCTTGAGTTTGCTGCCGCCTTCGGAGGCAAGTCCGGCGTGCATCTCAACGGTCATGGCATCGGCGACCTGTCGGAGCTTTGCAATCGGAGTTCCACACTTGTCCTTAAACTCCCTAACAATACCCATTGCTTTTCCCCACTTGCCGGAGTTCCGCATCCGGTGACGGACCACCAGAACAGCCGCCGCGGTAACACCAACGGCGAGCACCATCGCTGTCGCTACTTCCATCATACCCATGCGATCAAATTGCAGAACTGAAACCGCACGGATTCAAGAAAATGAACCAAAAACAGAAACACAAATTGAACTTCAATTGCTTGAAAAAGACAGAAATCAGAATTGATTTCGGTTTAAATCGCAAAGATTTGAACTTAATTACGCTGTTTTTGAGGTAATTAAAAGGATATTTTTTAAAAAAATCTTCAAATAAAACAGGGAACATGAACGGATGTGAAGCAACTCATGAATATATACAAGACAAGATACTTTGATTTAGGCTGGTGAAAGTGTGAAACAATTAACATCTATCCTTTTCTATTTCCGAAAGTTAAGATTATTCGGGAAGATTAAGGAATCTTACATTTTTAAGTAATAATCTTTCTTAAAAATATGATTTTGGTAAGGATTATGATTTTGGTGATTCAAAAAGTTAAATTTATTTGGATAATTGAATGTCAATCTTTCTTAACCATATGTTATGATTACTCCTTATTATATATGATAAATTGATGTAGATTTTAGATTAAGTACAGTGTGATAAGTTTTATTTAAAAATAAATATATTTGTTATTTAATGATTTAAGTTTTGTAACTTACTTTGTTTTTTTTTTAAATAATAATAATAAAATAGAATGTATCGATTTGGATGTCAATCTATTAGATTATGGTACTATGAGGAAACATGTGGACAATTGCTTATTGAATTAAAAAAATTATCCTACTATAATTAACATTATAATGTTTATAAATATTTTCTGATTGTCGTATATATATTATTTATTTTTATCATTTATTATGTGATGTTTTATTAAACTCAAATAGATGATTACATCCTCTATAAGATGCAAATTTTATAAAAAGTTAAGTCGTATAAATAGATGATTACATCTTCTATAAGATGCAAATTTTTATATAAACTCAAATAGATGTTTTATTAATTCACGAGTTTTAATCCTAATGTCCCTTCGCAACATGCAGATAAGTTTTGTCGTTTATAAAAGATCTCTAAGATCAAAAGGACATCAGCTCTCTAAATAAAGTAGCCTTTAACGTGTGGCTCAAGACTTCCCAACATCATCTATGTCTGCTCAGCTTGATATATATGCTAAAAAATCAACTACGTGGAGTAAATTCTAGTTTTCTTTAGTGAAAGTAAATATCATGTTATGCTTTGAAACAATAACATTTTTGCTATATAGCATTAAATTATATACAACATTAATCATATGCATAAGTTCAATCATTTGTTAAGCCATCGATTTATAAAGTTATATTCACCATCAACTACTTGTAACATGATCATGCAGACTTACACTAGTGTAACACCCATCAATAGTCGTCTGTTGTCTCATAAACCAACAAACTTATTTAAATATAAGACTTCATCAATCACTAGACATGTCGTCATGCTTACGGGTTTCATATTTTTAGCATCAAATATACATTTAACATAAGTCCTCAATCATTAAACATATAACATGATTTACCAAAGGGAGTTCTAGTTATAAAATTTTGGTAGCATGAACATCAACCTGAATTCTTTAAAAGCATTTTTAAATAGGACATCTATAAATTACCTGAGAGATGCTATGAAATACTGTAAGTTAGACAACACACTTCTGCTAAAGCAGACACATGGGAATGTGATTGATCATATATCATAACACTTCGTTTTAAGAGAAAAGGAAAATTACATTTTATACTAAATGTATCGTGGTATACATTTAAATTTTCGAGTATAAGTATGCATTATAATAAGTGTCAAATGATTAAGTTATTTAAACAAACAAATCAACCAAAACAACAAAACTAAAAAGGAAGGCTAATATTCAAGAAAAAACTCAGGCCAAAAGTCCAAAACAAGCAGCAAGAACATATATTTATTAATTACAAACAAAATAAATAAGCCTATAAACTTCTTGTCTCAATAAAAGAACTTCAATAAGCGTCGTCACATGAAACATTGATCGTAAACGTCAACTAGAAAGTTGGTCAGCATACAAGCTAAGATACAATAAACCAAGTTGTGTTTTCAAGTATAAGTCAAGTCAAAATAAAAGGGACTATATGCATGTGTGTTACGCAAGTATAGAATGATATAAACAAGCATGATGGCACAACCAAGCCTAATGATGCATTTGCAACGGCCTATAATATATGTTCCTTGACATTATGTATTTCTCAAGTCCATAAGACTATAAGTTAACAAGTTTATGAAGTATATTCACTCAAGTGTCTGAACCGTGACATACATTGATTGTAGCTAGCAAGCCTAATAACCATGAGTGAGTGTGTCTATTCATATTGTAGTATTCAATACTTGTCCAGTGGCTTGTTCCATGAAACTTGTCCAAACTAAACTATACATCCATGCAATTATATAAAGCATACACAATACAAATATAACATATGTATAAGTCATACGACTTATGTGTAGGTCAAAAAGTCAAAGTCAATGCCTATTAAGTCAAATCTTGTCAAAGTCAAGTCAACCAAATGAAGTCAAGGTCAAAATCAATTTCTTGTATGAAATCATGACACATGCTATATCATATAACATTGAATCTTGTTAACAACCTATCATAAGTTCACGTATGAACTACATCAATATTTTGAGCAAAAACTAGAACACTGGGTCTTTGTGACATGCTCACTTTTTCCTTTCAGAAGGAACTTCCTTTGAGTATTCTTCTTGGAAGATTTTGTTAGGGTCTTTGAATACGTAAATTGGCCCTTGTTTTACTTTTGTTGGAGCCTTGATTGACAGGTTGTCAATCCTTTTTGTAAGACCTTCAATTGATTCTTCTAGATTTGCTGGACCTGCTTCTCTTTTTCCTAATGCTTCTATATTTTGCCTTAGCTTTCCAACTTCTTCTTCAAACTCTTCAAGCCTTTGAGCTTGCTTAACCAGAAGGTATATAAGAGTATTGTTTTGCTTTATTATTGCAGAACTAAGGGATGTTGCTCCTGTCTTGTAATCGGATGGTTTGACAAAGCCCAATGATGGTGACTCTATCTCTTCAGTTGCTCTAACAGCCTCTTGATATTCTGAGCTACCCCTTTGGTTGGCTATGCTCATCCAGCTATGAGAGCCTTAACTTCGTGCAAAAGGTGTTCTACCTTTTGTAACTTTTGATTGAGTTCTTCTGAATGTTTCAAGGCTTGTTCTTCGATCAGCTTCGGTTGTTGACATATTTCACTAACTAATTCTTGAACTTGTTTTTGAGTGAGTGGTTTGGATTCGTGGATTTCCAAAGAAATCTGCTTGAGGCTTTTTCTGGTTTCACTCTGGGTTTTTCTTAATTCTTCCTCACACTTTCCTATACATTGGTCTAACTTTTCAAGGTGCTGATTGAGTTTATGAAAATTTTTGATTGACACTTTTGCTAATAGAAATAGTTTATTAAAGATACAAGCAACGTTATTGTGCATAATAGAAAGTTGTGGTTTTTGTTTTTCTAATAGGTTTATAAATTCAAGGTTAGCGTATTTTATTGTATTCTTGTTCGAATTTGAGGAGTTTGCTTGAATATGAAGGGTTGTCTCCCAGATTTTGTCCTTGAACTTCTTTCCATATTCGATCAAATCCACTTTTGGTTGAAACCCTGCATATTTTACAATTTCGTCTGAAACATCCTAAAGCAACCATTTTTATTTTTCGTTACAAAGTCATAGGAATTGAGGTGACATCCTAAAGCAACCATTTTTATTTTTCGTTACAAAGTCATAGGAATTGAGGTGACATCATAAAGCAACCATTTTTATTTCTCATAACAAAGTCAGAGGAATTAGGGTGTTACAACATAATTGTCTTTCTATCCTCACACTTTTACTAAATAAAAATCACTAAATCTCATACACATTTAACATTCGTTTATCTAAACTCTTTCTATCTTCAGTGGGGTCTTAGAGCAGGTGCGACCGCACATGACCATTTTTTTAGGAGGCCCTAATTTTTTTTAAAAAATTGTATATATTATACATATATTAATTTATTTTACAACTTACATTCTAATTTTTAAATATATTTAACCCAGTTACGAATTTTATAAAAGCTAAAAGATAAACTTTTCCTTAAACATTTAACTCAATAAATTATTACAATTTAAAATTTAGGTAAAAAAACAAATTAACTCACTTCATATTTAGCTAGAAACTAATTACTACACACGCACACATAAGACTCATTTTTAGCATTCGCACATGACACCTAATCTCTCAGAAACGACTCTCTCTCTCTCTTCTCTCTTCTCTCTCACTACTCATCAACCACCACCACTATCGGACCGCACCGTCACCATTGTCTCCCCCAACAATCTCAGTTATTCTCTCAATATGCATTACGAGGGTTTCGAACCCAAGACCTTCCATTTGAAAAGTCATGTTGGCACCACCAGGGCAAAGCTCTTTTGGTCAACAACCATTCTCAAAGCTTTGATTTCGATAAATCTACAACACCGACATATCTTCAACATTGATTTCCCTTATTTTTGCCGGGCTTCATTTCACCCACATGAATCGAATCAAAAACTGATATTTGATGCTACTCATGAAATTCTGAAATCCATTGAGATCTTGATCATCGTCCATTCACTGTTTGTTTTCCTTTAGCTTGTGAACAAAAGAAAACTTTAAACGATGAAGTAATTTCTTAACTTTTTTTTTTTAACTTTCCATATTTTTGCAGGGCCAAATGAATTCTATTAAACGGGTTCAGTAATTTGGGCTAATGCTTGGACTTGGGCCATTATTAATTTTATATGTTATAAATATAATGTTATATTTGTCCTGGTTTGCAATCGGTTTGGATCCATTTCATTGGAATTCAAACAAAACAAGCTAAAAATCTTTAAGTACACAAGACCCACGACCAGAAGGTCGGGTTTAGATTTCTATAAAAATATAAAATTATGTCAAAGGAAACTTTAATTATTATTGAATGCCTCAACCATTAAAGCCCTCTTTTTATAGGCTGGTCTAATTATGGCATGTTAAGCCAAATTAGGAAAAAAAAATTATAGAGACAATATATATATTTCTTCATTATGAAATATTTTTAGGTTGAGATATTAAATAGTGTCCCGACACCTTACCCATCACAATCAAAGGTACATTCATTCAAGTATCATGAAGTACAAGTTTTGATTCAATTTAAGATATTAATATTGGTATACCGATGTACCAATAACATTATTTTTTTATACTTTTTAATGTTAAAAAATATTTAAAAAATATGTGTGTATGATGTGATCGATTTGATTCAAATATGGCTTATGTTTGATGTGATGGTGTATGAATATTAGGATGCTTCACTATATTATCTCCAAGAAACACAATTTATCTTTAAATACAAGTCATCTTTTATATCAAAAAAACCAATTGCCTACAATAACATGGTCACAAAATACCATGTTACAAACAAAAACAACACCCGAATTAACCTATACAAATCAACACACTTGGAGACTCGGTACATAATATTTATTTCATTCAAACACGCGCTTGATCACTGTATCTCAATCGGTATCCATCTCTGTCAACCGGTCATGTTAGAATCACCTTCCAAACACAGGTGTCACTTTAAAAAAAGATTGATCGACTAAATATATACATCTATGACGACGACAACAACCATGATGATAGTTTTACAATTTAATCCATTCAGAACCATCAATGAAGCTAAGTGAAAGAAAAGGCTTGGCTTCCTCATCAGTGAGTTCTCTTGACCATGACACTCTTCCTGCAAATGTCGCCCCTGGCCCACTACATTTGTATTGTCCATAATAAACAGTCCTGTGATTTTTATAAAATATTAAAAAAAATAATTATTTAATTAAAAAATCATTAGTATATACATATTTATTTCAATAGTGCAGAATACCTAAACTACAACCTACCTATAATAAAAACAAAAAACACAAAAGCCTCATTTTAGTCTACACGTAGACCGCATACACAGAAAAGCAAAAGAACAACCGCCCATTCCATTACCAATATAATTACGGAATTACCCACCGCACAAGGCAATCTACCCTAGCAATAACATATTAACATGTCTCTCTTCATAAAATTATATCTTCATTGTTATATTTGTATACTTGAATTAATATACATGCGTATATTTAAAAAATTATGTGTATTTATATACCGCAAATATTTATACCTGAATTATTCTGCCTGTACCAAATCACGTTAAATCATCATGTTATTTATTTTATTTATTTTCTTGTGTGATGATCGTCTGTGTTGATCGCTTCCTATCGATTATTTTGTTTAATCCTTGCAGTTTCCTATCATTTGTGGTTCTACATTGAATCTTCCTATGCATAAAAAATACATATAGGTTGTTTAATACATAACCAATTTTAAGTAGATCGAATGTGAAAACCTGATTTTATAGAGAAAATTCTTAAACCATATATGTGCCGTTAATTTGAAATCTTGAAAAGAAATATGTGGTCCACATTAAACTATATTAAAATTGATTTGTTTATTCTAACTTTAATTTTCTTTTTCAACTTTAATGTGTACCATATGTTTATTTTTAAGATTACAGATGGATGATCCATATACGGTTTAAGGGTTTCTTTCTAAAATCAGGTTTTCACATTATACAATCCATATGTGTGTGTGGTTGTGTGAGACCCTAAATCAATTACATTTTTTTACATCAATTTGTTTATAACGAGACTTGAACCCTTGATCTTATGAAACACATCACCTTAACACTAATAACTTTATTATTTGGACTCAACTCTCATCGATACATCACTACTTAATTTCCCCACTCTTTTTATATTTCTCAACCACCAAATACTAATCCATTATACAATTCATTGCCTAAATTGATTATATATTCAATTTATGGGTATAAAAATAAGTAAAGCTTTCCTCATTGTGTGTCACAGAAACACATTCTGATAAAGAGGCTTCCACTAACACTGGTCTAACCTTACAGGGTTCCAACTATCACTTTTTAGATAAATTGAGTAATGCATTATTTAGACAAGAAAACCAAACTAACCTTTTTTTATTCAAAGCAATTTATTGCAATTTTATAACTAATAATTATGTATAAATAAGTGACACGAAATAAAATAAACAGAGGGTTTACTTACATTTCACGATTAGGGTCACCCCAATTGTACCAGCCTTTAGGGATAATAATGTTATCCATGTAAGTGTAGGCAAAGACGACCCTAGAAAAGGGACCCCATGCCCTCCCAAGGTAAAGTGCACCCGACCCGGTGACCTTACATCTCAAGAAAGAGAACCCTGTGTCTTCTAACAAACTACTTCTTCCTTGGGCTGTTACTGCTCCTGTTACTGGTGCGATTGCATGTACTTGACAACCCTGTCATATTATTCAAAGCTGCTTCAAATTATCTTTCTAAGAGTTTGAATCGAGACGAATTTAAGCGAGCTTCATATATCGAATTTACTAAGCTCACAAGTTTAAAAATTAAACACATTATTTGTAAATTAATTTACAAAAAAATTATTTGATATTATAATTCATATATTTACAGTTTTGTTAAAAATATCATATTAACATATTTATTATGTTATATAAATAAATATATAGTTAAAAAATACATGTATCAGCCAAATGTAGTTATATAGGTATCAGCTTAGTTTAAGGTTGAAAAATTATTAATTAATAAATCAATCTCAAATTTTAGGCATGAAGTTAGAAATGAGCCATGCAAATTATAGGTTCTGCTTTGCTGATTTACACCACGTACAAATTGACAAACCGGAAAGAAAGATGTAACATGAGGGTGAAATTGACTTTTTCATACATTGGGTGGGTGAAATTAACATTTATTTATTTAGTACGATAAGTAACTTTTATATTACACGAGATAAATAAAAAATATTAGTAATTAATAATTATCAATACAAATTTAAACTATATAAGATGATTTTTTTAATTTAAATATGATTAAATATAATTTCATAGAAAAATAATAAAATAGTTATATTTTTTTTTAATTCTTAGAATATGCCAAGTGTCTAATAAAGTTAAAGTAAGATTTATTTATTATTTTTTTAAGGCATTGAGGTTATGACTTATGGAGCATAATTAGTGTGCATTTTTCTTTTAAATTACAACTTAATGCTTAAATAAAGAGGGATAAAAAATTAACAAACCTCGAAAAGAGAGAGACCATTGCCGAAAATGAAGTCAACGGAGCCTTCGATATAACACTCCTTGTAATAATGCCTACCCAAGTGATCATAAAGTGTGTCTTGTGCACCCAAAAATCGACACCCGACGAATGCTGCCGTGTCTGCAGATATCCTAAATGCCACTGCTTGCTTCCCTACGGCCCCCGGTGCCGGCACTGGTGTCGTGTTCTGCATGTATCACATACATTATGCGTTGAAAACTTGTAATTTAATAAACGTTTTATTTTCAAGTTAAAAAAGTATGTATTTCTTCCTATATTTTATAATAATCACTTGTAAAAAACTTAGGTTTTTGTGAGGGTCGCAAAAATACACAATACCTGGAACGTTATGTTTTTGGCTATAAAATAGGGTGAATTGACCGCAAAAGTGGCTGACCCATATGTGCCAATGGGTTGACCTCTGGCACCGATGGTTTGAGCCGTGTCACCCCATTGCACTATTGTTTTCTCCGCACCTGCGCCTTCTATGGTTATGAATGATTTCAGTGGCGGTATATTTACCTTCTCCCTATATACGAACAAAAAATCAATTATTTAGTATATATAATTTATTAAATACTAACTAATGTGTATTTATTTAATATTTTCAATATAACCCAGAAACTTTACATCATAAAAGAAATTTTTTAAACAATAAACAAAAAAAAGTACATGAAAAGAATGTTTTGACTAAAAGTTTTGTAGCAACCGATAACGATATTTTTTTATTAACCGGTTTCTGGGTACGAAAATATTCTTTTTACAAATAGTACAAATGAAGGTTACTTACAAATACATAAGTTGGTTTGGAAATAAAAAATAAATTATTTTGATTATAAAAATGTATTCAAAGTCAGTGAATCTTAATTTTTTACTAAGAAAAATATCACATGCTTAAAAAAAACTTTTATCAATAGTAAAAAACGAGACAACTTTTTATGATTCTTAGAAAAATATAATGATTGATTCGATATGTACCTATTATATTATATAATATTTGTATAGAAATTAAAAAACTAAAAAAAGTGATTAAATGGTTTGGTAAAGATATCATTTAGGAGCATGAGTTCTAAATAGAAACTTTAAAACTCTCGTTAGCATAATTTCGTGATAGATATATGTTAGGTTTAATTTTATATATATATATATATATATATATATATATATATAAGAAATATATATATTTTACTACATTAATTAGAAAACAAATTAAGTTGAAATATTACAGTGGAATTGAAATGCCAATTAAATATTTAATAATAATAGGTATGTAAAGCTGAACGTTACCACATGTATAATATATTTATAGTGGTAATAGTTAGTTAATAAACTATTAATTTTAGTATTATAATTTTCATAAATCATTATTCAAAATTTGGATTTATAAATGTTGCATAAACCGAGTAAAAAGGTACATGTTCAACGATATACATCAGAGGTTTGTCGTAATCTAAAATTATGCGTTGTAAAATTGTATACGTATTATGAATACAGATTTGGAACTTTTGTATTTTTATGTAATAATAATGTTAATTTGTTTGCATAGAACTTGTGCATGAATTACAAAATTCCCATAATAAATAATCTAAAAAGAATTAGAAAATAAATATATGAAGTTCAATTCATATTTTTGAGTTGTTCAATACTCTCAAATTTTAACGTCACTAGCTAATGAAACTTTTGTCATTTATTAATTATAAAACCGGCCATCGTATATAACTTGGGGTTTTAGCTAAAATTAAGGTTATAAATAAGAACCATTGGAACAATTTAAAGTGCAAACAAATCATTGAATTCTTAAGCAAAATTATCCATGAAAAGAAAGATTTGACCACACAATGTGTAGGTTATCTATCCTATCTGGACTCAATGAATATTGGTCACAAGCTAAACCTCAAAGAATTGAAAACACCATGAAAATAATAATAATGATAATAATAATAATAATAATAATAATAATAATAATAATAATAATAATAATAATAATAATAATAAAACTTACTTGTAAACTCCTGCATGGACTTTGATGACAACCCTAATGAGATTCACAAAGGGTAGAGAATCAATAGCCTGTTGAATGGTGGTAAAATCTCCGGTTGCCGGATTCCGGTCAACGGTGAGTGTATAAGATGGAAAAAGCTTGTTTTTGGCAATGGAGAAAAGGGAATGCTTTAAAGTTCCAACAAAATTGACCCATTTCATGAATTGTTGTTCTGAGTACTCAACTTCTGTCAAATTTACACCAAATTGATTCCATGTGTTTTGTTTTGGTTTTAAGCCTTTGGAATGACAAAGTGTTTGTGTGGTGGCATCAAGAACAAGTAAAAGAATAAAAAGTGAAGAAATGTGTAAAAATTTGGCCATGAAAATGCAAGTGGAGAAGCAAAGAGAAGAGAGAATTGAATGTTAGGGGTTACAAGACAAAGTACATTGGTTTGGGTTTAGGTTGGTAGTGAAGGGTATATATGTGCATTTATTGAACTATTGATGGAATATAAAAATACCAAACGGGTATGAGCAGTCGTTCATAAAGTTATATATATAAAATCAGTTTTTGTTTAAAGGTTGCGTTTAAGACAGGAATATAAATATATAGACATGAAGATCACAATAAGATAAATTTTAACAAAATTTAAGAGTTTAAATAATATTAAAGCTTAAGCCGTATATACAATTTTTAAAAATTATATGTGTAATTTATTTTAATAATAAATTATCATCGTCTATTATTTAACATTTATTAATAATAATAATAATAATAATAATAATATATGTTAATATGTTACGTGGTTAATTACATGTTTTATCAGTGTTTGTATTAATATGTTGTGTTCTTTGTGGAATTATTTGAGCACTCATCTAATACATACACGCGGATATACACACACTTACATACATGCAAAAGATGAATATATTGGAAACATTTGAGTTGTGAAGAATGATTTAACCAGGGCCGTCTCTGAGAAATTAGGTGCCCTGTGCGAATGTTAAAAATGGGCCCTATGTGCGCGCGCACACACACAAATTGACGGTAATTAAAATAGTAGTAAAAACAATATAAACAATATTGTTTTAGCAAAATGATGCATTTCAATGTTTCAAATAACTAAATAAAACGTGACGTTCTTCTAGCATTTTTTGATGCAAACTTGTTGATTAAATCTCCATAATCCACATTGTCTAGTATCTCATTCTCAATAGTATAATTTTCAATTCATTAAATCTTTCTTAAAACATTATCGATCGTAAGTATGACTTCAACAAATTCAATTTTGAAAATTTTTTTCTGTATATGCTACAGTTATCGGAATAGTCAAAAAGATTTTATATGCAATTGATGCATTTGAAAAACAATCGACTTGCTTCAAATATTTTAAATATATATAATTAAAAATATAATTGTTATATTTGTTTGTTGTAAAATAAATTAAAATATATATAATATATACAATTTTTTTTAAATATAGGGCCCCCTAAAAAATTGGGCCCTGTGCGGTCGCACCTCCCGCACATGCTCTAAGACCCCCTTGGATTTAACAATCAATTTTTTTATATGTAATATATGTTATTATATAAAAATAAATAAAAAAAATTATAACTATTTGATACATGTAAAATGTGTTATTTTGTTACACATGTTATACATTTTTACAATATTTAACAATAAAAATTAATGTGTAACATGCATGAAACGAATACTTAAATTTATTTTTTATTTTTTTATACCTAAAAAATATTTTTTCTTTTTTGTAATTTTCAAAAGTTTTCTCAAACACAATTAATTTTTTAATTTTTTCCTTTTCTCTCTCTCTCTCCATCTCACATCTTATATATATTTATGACCATTTTAAAACGTATAAAGTATATTTATAACTAGGCCTGTAAATGAACCGAACGAACATGAACACATGCATGTTCGTGTTCGTTCATTTAACCTTAACCGAACACGAACACGAACACATTAACGAACATGAATTTTGTGTTTGTGTTCGTTTATTAAGAAAATGAATATGTTCGTGTTCGTTTGTGTTCGTTCATTAATAAATAAAACGAACTGTTCATGAACATTAATGAACACAAACGAACTAAAATAAACGAACAAACATAAATGGACATTTTTTAACACCACCGAACAATCATGAACGAACGAGAACACTGTTGAACAAACATAAACGAACACAATTGAACAAGTATAAACGAGCACAAACGATAAGTCTTTTAAATGTAAATACAAATCATTCGTAAATTAGTCAGTTAACCGAGCAAAAACTAACATTACATAGTTAACGAACATAAACAAACACTAACGAACACAAATAAACGAACGTTAATAAACGAACATAACTGAACTGTTCATGAACATAAATAAACGAACACAAGGTGTGTTCTTGTTCGTTCATTTAATTAAACGAACACAAATTTTATGTTCGTGTTCGTTCATTTATTAAATAAACGAACATAAACGAACTTCTTACCGAACAGTTCATGAACTGTTCGGTTCGTTTACAGGCCTATTTATAACTCAAGAACACCTCTCAACCATGCAATCTTTTATGTTTTACAAAATATATGAAAAAAAAAGCATTTATTTGCCTATATATATTCAAAAAGTATATAATGATAAATTTCGTTTATCTATACACACATTATAATTCATATGTATAAAAGTTGCGTAATAACTAACATGTAAGTTCTATTACCTATTTGTAGCTAAATAATAAAAAAATTAAAAAATATATGAAGAAATTACTTTGATAATTTTTAATGGATATAACCTTAAGCAACTATAAAAAAAATACAAAATATAAAACGTATGAACTAGTGATATGACTTTTCACAAAAATAGATATTTTTGAGTTTTAAAATGATCTTAACACTATATATGTATATATAGATGTGTGTCACACCCCCAATTTCCCACTCGTGGTGTCAGTCCACGTGGGTGTGACGTGGCCAGGAATCACAGCTCTTGGTCATATAGAACGACTTCTATATGAGTTACACAATCACACAGTTTGCAAAAACCAAACAAGTTTATATAAGTATGCAGCGGAAAATGTAAATCGTTAAATACATAAGTAGCAGCGGAAAGTAATTGTTGAAATAAACACTACAAATGATTTAATTGTTTTCAAATCATTATTAATGCACACAATGCCTAGGACACGAGTCTATATGCAAGCCAGACTCCTTAAGGCTTCCTTGTGCGCATCCTAGCGTGTGCTCCATTAGTTACCTGAGAATACATGCGAAAAGTGTCAACTATAAAGTTGGTGAGTTCACAGGTTTAAGTATTTGAAAGTAGTAAAACAGTCATATATACTGGGTATGTTAAATAGTTTTGTTGGATCTACGATCCGTAGAGTGTGTCATGTCATCTTACCGAAACTCGACTGTTTCCATTTGCCTCTGCGGGTCATCGCGGAACCCGAAATCAACATCGATATTACACTCGTTATGACCGCAGTCAACGTTGTTGCCGAGTGGGGTTGGTCAAACCCAGTAGTACTACGTAATAACGACTCGTTTGTACACAACTAACGGTAAGGGTAGAGAGGTCTTGATGCGATAATAGTACACTCAAAATAATTTTGTGACATACCAGTCATATATCTAAAGCAGTTGCATAGCATTCTCACCCCAAAAGATTTGTAAAACATTTAATGAGTAAAAGTGGGGCTGTAAATTCACCTGAGTCTGCTTGAGTGCGTTCTTACGAGAACGGAGTAGCTCGCTGGCTAGTAGTTACCTATATCACATAGGTGTTATAAGTTTGTGATCGTAATTGTGTGGGTCTCACAGGACCGTATTCATGTCTAAACAACTCCTGGTTGTTATGTGGGTCGCGTTGACCGTGGTTGACCGTGTTGGTTGTGTTGATCGTGTTTGACCTAACGACCCGTTGGTGAATCGTGTGTCGGTTGTGTATCGTGTAACATTCGTGTAAGTGCTCGTCGGGTGCAAAACATGCAAGTCTCGTCTATGGACAACTTACTATTTATAGTAAGTTTCCATTTATGGGAAGTTCACAAAGCATAACAGTTTTAAAGTTCTAGCATGCTCATTAGTCCTACGTGATCATGTTAACACATAGCACATCATCATACAAAATCATATAAGTTGTTTACAACATGTTTGAACATAAAAGTTTCCTAAAATGGAAAGTTTTCCATTTATGGCATACAAGACATCGGAAACTATCTAACTTAGCATCTAATCATCACATTATAACATAATAAGTCATTTAGCATGTCCAAATCATTCAACACGTTGATAAATCGGTTTTTGTAGAAATAAAGTTACTAAATATAGTAATTTTATGGTTTTTCATGAAAACGATCATTTTAACATTTCTAGTCCCATTTTCTCATCACCAATCATCATAATAATCTATCTAGCATCATTCAATCATGTAAATATACCCAAATTTATCATCTAGCAACCTTTTAACTAGAAAAGTTTCTAAAAATAGTAACCATGCCAAAAATGATCATATTCAACATCAAGATCACATTCTAAGTATCAATATCCTCTTAATAACATCCTAGTAGTAGATCCACATACATGCATGTTGCTAATACCAACCATAACATCATTTTATAAATAAAAAGTTACTATAAATAGAAAGTTTCATCAAAAATCATAGTTTAAACCATTCTAACACAATCTAACCATGAGTTATCCTTCTAATATCATCAATAATCATCTACCATCATTCAAAATCATCTCAATACTCATGGATCGTACATGCATGCATCAATAACATCATAAATCATCATTTTAAGCATCAAGACATATATTCAACATCTTGGATCATCATAAAACTCCATATAATCATCATGGATCATCAAGAAACGCATCTAAATCGACAAACCCAGAGGCAAACTTCGTGCATGTGCATCAAAGGTGCTTGCATGTGTGTTTCATGCCTTGCATGTGTGTGTAGAAGTGACAAATGACCATTTTAGCCATGAGGGGTGTAAGAACTACCTTCTAAAGCTTCGGGATCCCTGAGATGATGACTTCACAGCCTCTAGTTCCTCTGGACAGCTTGCTCTTAGCAGAAATGAAGTGGTGATGGTGGTGGTTTGTGCTCCAATGTGTCCTCCAAGCTTTCAAAGCTCAAAAATGGCTTCCAGAGGTTCTAAGGGTGAGTTGCAGGTGAAGAAGACGAGTATGGAGGGTCTAGAACTCGAGAAAAGGGTTATAGGCCAGCTAGAAACGATTTCCTCTTGGTTTTATAAAGATTTGCCGTCTGACACCCGTCGCGTACCGCGACACTAGGCCAGAAAGATGCTTCGCGCTACGCGAAGGAATCCGGGAGTCAACTCTTCGCGATGTCTGTCGCGTACCGCGACAGGAACTCCTGTTGGGCCATCGCGTACCGCGATGGGTTCCTGAGTAGCCCAATAAGCTTAGTTTTGTTGTTTCGAACCGATTTTCGCGTATTTCTCGAATACGATCATCATTTCTCGACACTTAAGCGTTGTTCTACTAAATTAGGTCCTCTGGAACCTAGTTGTGCAGTGTATGTGTACTGTGGTTCGATCCGTTCACCAACGTTCGTCATTCAAGACACGTGCAAGTTCTGTGCGATAATTTCTCGAATTATCGGCGTGTTTGGTCCGTTGTGCCACTTGTCACACTTAAATATAATTATTCTAGTGCCACGTATGAAATAATAATACACATTATTATTAAAATAAAATAAATGCTGACCTGGAATTTATGGGGTGTCACAATGTGGTATTCTACAAAGTGGAATTAACTAAGGTTCCCGTGCATCTGGCGATGTATGTCTTACCTCTGCTAGGTGAGCCCGGCCGGTTAAGACAATATACGTGGTACGTAAAAAGCTCGTCGTTAAAAATAATTAGGGGACAAAGTAATTAACAAGAATGCAACATTTAATGCCAATCAGAAAGACTTACACCCTAATAATAAAACTTGCTATAATTACGCTATTACTTACTCTACTTCTATAACTTACACTATTAGTGGCTATATTGACGTTATAAACGAAACTCTTAGTGTAATAGTGTTAAATCACACACTAATCTTATAATCTTATTAGAAATCACATTGTTACCCTATAACCACACTATTATTAAGTGGAATTAGCATCCGAAGTAACCAAAATGCAATATGCGATGTGGGGAAGAGACAAATGTACTAATAATGAATAAAAATCGCTATATGTACTCACGCTATTACAGGGCCGTCTCTGAGAAATTAGGTGCCCTGTGCGAATGTTAAAAATGGGCCCTATGTGCGCGCGCACACACACAAATTGACGGTAATTAAAATAGTAGTAAAAACAATATAAACAATATTGTTTTAGCAAAATGATGCATTTCAATGTTTCAAATAACTAAATAAAACGTGACGTTCTTCTAGCATTTTTTGATGCAAACTTGTTGATTAAATCTCCATAATCCACATTGTCTAGTATCTCATTCTCAATAGTATAATTGTCAATTCATTAAATCTTTCTTAAAACATTATCGATCGTAAGTATGACTTCAACAAATTCAATTTTGAAAATTTTTTTCTGTATATGCTACAGTTATCGGAATAGTCAAAAAGATTTTATATGCAATTGATGCATTTGAAAAACAATCGACTTGCTTCAAATATTTTAAATATATATAATTAAAAATATAATTGTTATATTTGTTTGTTGTAAAATAAATTAAAATATATATAATATATACAATTTTTTTTAAATATAGGGCCCCCTAAAAAATTGGGCCATGTGCGGTCGCACCTCCCGTACATGCTCTAAGACCCCCTTGCTATTACTCATCTAAGACACTATAAATCATATTATTAACAATGTTGGTGTAATAGTGTTAAATCACGCTATATATTGGTATTATAATCTCATTATGGATCACATTGTTACGCCATAATCACTCTATATATTATAAGCTGCTTTTTTTTGATAATTTATATATATACATATATATACTACTATATAATACATATTAGAAGGACAAAATAGTAATTTGCTTAAATCTCTTAAAATTAAGAGTTTTACAACTCTTATAGCATATGATACAACTTTTTAATTCTAATCTAAATGTTTGTTTGTGTTTTCACTTTGTCCCACATTGGTAGCTTTTAAGAATTTAAGTGAAATAGAGTGATTATAAAAGAAAACCTTTCATAACTTTTATATATATTATTATTTTTTTATAAAATTTCACCATTAAATTTGTCATTTTTTATCTTTAATTCAAGTATAGTTTTGTCAAATTTTTTTAAAATGTTCGTAATTTGCACTGACGTAACGAGCTATTACACTGATGCAACGGTGTTTTGCACAGATGTAACGAGCTGAATTCTTTCAAAGTGTTCATAATTACACTGATGTAACGAGCTGAGTTTTTTAAAAGTATTCTTAATTTTTTAAAATATTAATGAACTAATTTTTATAATAAAAAATAATTTGTAACGAGACTGAAAGATTTTACGTTGGTGTAATTACGAACGCTCGAAAAAATGAGAAAATTATGAACACTCAAAAAAAATTTGTAAAACATTTTAAAGATGGAAATATTTTGAAAAAATGAGAGAAAATTATTGTATTTATTACACGTTATGTTGGTGTAATTACGAACGCTTGAAATAAATTCAAAAAAAAATTGGCATGCCTATAATGGAATTAACGAGAAAAATATAACGATTTTAGTGGTGTAATTTTTATAAGAAAATAACATAGTATAAAAAAGTTATAAGTGTATAAAAATCAAGGGGGAAACTTTGATTTAAAAAAAGGAAAATGGATGGATTTTTAAGAGTGTGACACTTGTCACTCTCTTATGAAATCTGACTTTTTTATATTAAATGAAATGACTGAAATACCTTTTTTAATTTTAAAAGTTTAGATGACACGTGACAAGATCTTATTAAATCTAGAAATGAAAAACCATTGGATTTGAGTTATTGGGTTAACACAATTATGGTGGGTTCTTATTTGAACCATATCACACACACACACACACACACACACACACACACACATATATATATATATATATATATATATATATATATATATATAAATTATCAAATTCTAATCATGTCTTCTAACCTCTAATTAAACTAATACAGTTATATTAATAAAAATAGAAGCTTTAATAAATTACTTTTTATTAATATTAATCTAATTTCCTCATCATGATATACACGCAAATATTTATCTCGCTTAGTTAATGTTATTTAGTTTACAAATCAATATTTAGATTTGATTAGTACTAGGTAATTAGTTGGGTTGGAAATGTGAGAAATGGGGTTAGAGAATTGAATAATGAATGAATCACGGGTGTTATTATCACTGACGTCTATGCAATGGAATCACAGGGGTGAATTTGAGGCCACAAGTCTCCCCTATTCATTATTATGCACTTTTTCCCTATATATGTTCCCACATTAACTTCCTTCCTGTTGGTGCCCGTGAACTCCTCTTCCCATTTTGTGTACCTTCTTGGAGAATATATTCTTTCTAAATCTTCTGATTATATATTATGCACTAAAGGTTAGCAGTATCTTGGTTGTGGAATAAGGCTCAAGAATCAAATGGTACTAATTTCGAATCCCACAAGCGGAGTTTTCTCAAAGTATTGAGTTTCCTCCAGAACTGGTGACTTGATGGTGAATATGATCGGATGGTGCTGCTGGTGATATGATGCTACTCCAGTAATCCGTCAGTCATTTTTATTATAACCTTTTACATTCACTAATATATAAGGATTTATTTAAATGAAAGCCAACATATAATAGAAAAATAAAAACTGCATATGAATATATATATATATATATATATATATATATATATATATATATATATATTATATGATGCTTGAGAAGTATGACCAATTTAATTGTTGTATTAACAATTATAGATAATGTTTTAAAAAATTATGTGTACATATTTATATTTAAACTATATATTTCACATGTTAGATAGTGATGTGACAATGAACATATATATATTTTTTTAAACAAAAAGGATGTTGGAATTGCTAAAATAAAATTTGAGTTATATTATCATGGTTGGCGGGATGTTAACTCTTTAATTATGTGCTAGCATACATCATTGTGGAGGATCAACAAATATGCATCAAAGCGAGCAACATATTTTCATACTTTATAAGTATATATGTACATATGCTAATTATAAGGGGTAGGTTTGGTAGAGTTAATTTATGCATAAAAATAAATGAAATAAGAAATAAAAAAAATTCTGAAAAAATTAGTAGATTAAGAAAGACTTGTGTTGCAATTTTTTCTTTTCAAAAAGGAAACAAAAGATGGAGACATATATAAAAGTTGTATATTCATCAATTACCTCTGTAATCACATTCCAAAACACAAAAGACAGTATCTCTTTGGAATCACATGAACAAAAGTTCACATGTGATGACCAAAAAAGAACAAGAAGAAATTTCCAAAGCATAAATCATAAAACAAGTGACACGTTCATCAACTGATTGCACTTTTAAGTTTGTCTTTTTTCTATCTAAAATCTATAAATAAATATACATGATTTTCATATAGTAGTATATATATTGCATGGATAGTTACAGGATAAACTAAATACTTAACTATTCCTCACAGCTCATTTTAGATGTACATGTATCCATTTGTATTGAAACGTCATATGTGTACTTGAATTTAGAAATAGTTTTTACTATGTTTTTTTTTTGTTTTTATTTGATTGTGATTATAGTATATGAGTTGAGTTATTATAAAAAGGTTTTCGTTTGAAAAACGTTAGAAGTAATCTAAATTATCAAAAAAAAAATTAATATTTCATATCAAATTATAGGAGTTTGATATGTAAAAAACAAAATCTAGTACAATAAAAACAAAAAATCATGTACAAAAAATCAAAAAATTAATACAAAAAAATAAAAATACGGTACAAAAATATAAAAAACCGATACAAAAAACCCAGCAAAAAAAATCTAGTATAAAAAATTTAGAACAAAAAATAATACAGTACAAAAAAATAAAATTGTAGTACAAAAAATAAGATGTTATGCTTAGATTATCATTTATTAATTATTTTGGCATGATACATGTCAAACTTATATTACATTCTCCTTTTTAGGCAAAAATCTCTTCATATTTAATTATTATTACCTTTTGTTAAATTTTTATTAAGTTATTTTTTTCTTAATGTTCATAACTTTTATCTACAATATTAATATATTTAAGGGGAAAGTAAATATGGGGTTGTTAAGCACCTAACTTAGGTGTGAAACCCATCAAAACGACATAGTTTTGATTAAATCTCATTAATTATGGTATTTTTTTTGTTCATATTTTCACTCCATAAATTTTGCAACTACCATAATTAATGATATTTAATCAAAACTACGTCGTTTTGATAGGTTTCACACCTAAGTTAGGTGCTTAACAGCCTCATATTCACTTTCCCCTATATTTAATTACACCTTAAAAACAAGTTTTCTTATTTGTAAAATAAATGTAGTATCGTTATACATAAAAATAAAATAATTTATGCTTTTAAGCTTTTGATGTTTTATAGAGTGTTATGATGTCTTTTTGCTCTTATTGTGTTTTTATACTTTTTTTAAATGATAAATGAATGTTATTATGTAAGCAATGATATGTTGAACGTAAGTTACGAAATAGAAACTAGCACACTGCACAAGCACTGGCGGATCTAGAAAATTTTTTCATGAGGGCGGAAATTTTTTAGCTTCGTTGGTGTTTAAGTTGGGTTGGGCAGATCGAGTCAGGTCATGTTAAAAACGACAATAAAACTAAATTTCATATATAAAGACATAATGAAAATACAATATATCTAAAGTTGTTCACTAAGTGATTTTATTTTATATATATATATATATATATATATTCAAAACAACGTATAAGAAGACAAATTTAAGTAACTCTTTATGTATAAAACAAATACAATTATCGTTTAAATTCTCATAAGCAATTCGGTTTGGTTCCTAACTGTATCCGAATTTCAAAGTCGGTTCCTAGTTGTATCCGAATTTCGATTTCGGAATTGTTATCGGTTCCATTTTTTTTGAATAAATGTTTGGTTAACCGATTAAAGTGAATTAAATTTAAATTTGTTTTCCTTATAATATATAAGGTTGAATTTGGTTTATTTGGATTGGTTTATTCATTTTTAATTGGTATATTCGATTGAATTCGGTTTTTAACTAGTTTAGTGGTGGCTTGACTTATTATAATTAATACTAAACTTGATTTTACATTGGGTTTAAATTATTAGTTGGACATTTTTCAACTTAGTTTATTAATTAACACTTAGAAATCAAAAGTTTAATGGGGGCGATTGCAAAATTTTACAGGGAGCGATCATGATTTTAACATATATATACTACTATAAAAAATTTCAAGGTGGGCAGCTGCCCCCTTGTGGTGTATGTGGGTACGCACAAGTTAATTGAAACATGAAGTAAGAGCTGCCAAACCTAAGTACATAAATTAACATACAACAGGTTTTAGCGCATTAAAAAAAAAAATGGGTCCACGAGTGATGGCGTATGGTACGTAGTGTTGCAAAACGGGTCCAGTTCGCATTATGTGGCAACGTGTAAGACCACACGGTATGCCCTGTGGTTGGGACGTGAATGGTTATGTTTTATGCGTGGAACACCGCCCTCTTGAGGCGTGGGCGGGCTAGGCGTGGCCACAACGGCATGGGTGTTCTTTATCAACCGTTGAATGCGTGGGCCTTGGGGCGTGGGTGGGTTGACATTTCCACCACAAGTGGTTGAGTGAGAGGTTTTGGTGGATGCCTACGTGGCGCCTAGCTAGGTGGAGTGGTTCTAACCAAGGGGCATACCCCCCAATGTCTAATAGATGCCACCCTCACGGTCCACAACCAACTCATCACTATCCGCAACCCAATGCGTTGGATGCTTATAAAAGCCAATCAAGCTCATTTCAATTCTCTCACAATTCCGCTAGACTCTAGCCCTATTTCCCAACTCATACATAAACTTAACCTACTTTTGAAGCCAATAAAAAGTATAAAGACCCTAAGGAAGTGCTCAAGAGTTACCAATGTATATATAGAAATGCAAGATTCAGGAAGTCATAATCAAGGTTGTACCCGAAGGTTTGGATATGCAAAGACGATATCTAAAAGCACTCTTTTAAGCTCTTTTAAATTGTTTTAGTTTTGATTTAAACCTAATTTTGATGATGTTATGAAGTTGGGATACTGCCCGTTTGACAAATTAAGCTTAGGAGCCCACGAGTTTAAATTCATATAATTATTTTGGGCTAAATGAATAATGATGGTTTGAATATATTTTAAACCAAACTCCAGAATGTTTTTAAAATATAGTTTCACTTTTTTTTCGAACGGTGGTTATCTTTGTGCTACCTTCACTTATCCCAACGACTAATAGCTAATATCAATTCCTTGATCTCCGACCTTGAGACACATGTGCCCCCAAATGCGTGGGAACCGGATGGAATCCGTAAACCTCGGCCCCCATCCTCCAGAATATGAGTCTAAGCTCAAGATTCATTTCCGTCACCTAGATGTCCATTAAATATTTGCTCCAACCAGGATTCGAACACGGGATCTTTCGGTCACCAGAAGATACCCCAACTAGTGAAGCTATATTTGCAAGACTTAAGTTTCAGCTGATTAAATAATTATTTTGAAAAGCATCGGATCCCTAAGTAAATCTTGGCGCAATTAGGGCAGTTACTCGAAGGAATGTTTTGAAGTCTTTGGTTTTTATAAAAAGGAAGAATTACATATATTCCCTCTTTTGAGGTCTAATTACATACATACCCAACTAAAAATTTTAATTACATATATACCCAACTTTAATATCTTTACATATTGAATTCCAAACACACATACATAAACCCATTCGTTCATCGCTCCCCACCATACGACTGCAGTACCGTCGCACAACTTCTGTTGCTGCCCCCACCATTCATTCATTTTGATGGTTGTAAAAAAAATACAAATACATAAAATAAAATAACAAGAAAAAAAGCACAAAACAAACACAATTTAAAAAAGAAAAAAACACACGAAAATGAAGGAAAAAACATGGAAAAAGCGTAAAATACGGGTAAATTTGAAAGAAGAGTAAAATATATATAATAAATCTTTTAAAGTAAGGGTAAAATAGTAATTCCTTAATTCATTTTAATGAAAATTGGTATATTTGAAATTTTTAGCATTAGAGGAGGAGATATATATAATTAAAATTTTGGATTGAGTATATATGTAATAAATAAAATTTATAAGGGATATATGTAATTGCACCTTATAAAAAAATTTATAGGAGATATATACAATAGTTTTTAATGACGCTCCTATGAGGGCAAGACATTTGAAATGAGATGTCTAATGTTTTTGATCGGCACATGGATATGGGCCGAAGAACCCATATATCTTGTCTTATCGGGGATGTTGCAATTGTACATGTCGTGGGAAACGCTACTACGCTGCTAGACACTAGTTGGGTCACGTGTGATGAATAGGGACCAGAGATTAGCTGGAATTAATCTTAATTAATTGGATCCGAAAATTTGTATACAATTTTTCAAAATTATATATATGCATCCAAATTTTCTACATATATATTTTTTGTAAACATGTTATATATATATATACTTAAACTATTAAAAACCATTAAATATGAAAGAACTAAAAGAACTAATTTTAAAACACATGTTTTAAAAGGTATAAAAGTAATTTTTTTTTAACATATGAGAAGTTACTTTTTTACCCTTTTAAATTTGTGGCTATAATTGGTTCTTTTAGTTCTTAAGTGTCAAAAGTTCTCAATTGCATATCCCTATATATATATATAATTTTACCAAAAAATCGCCGGAATGTTAAAAAAGGCCACAGTCTTTGCCGTAATATTAATAGCCGCTGAAATTCATAAACTCATCGGAAATTCAGGCTGGAATTTCAAAAGTCGTTGGATAATGTTGCCGGAACTTCATTGGATTCCGGCAGATTTTGCCCGCCTAGCCGACTAGAGCCGAGTTTGACCAGCTACCTAAAAATTAATCAATGCTTAACCAACCGACTAAGCCGATTTTTACGACACTGACATAGTATCATCCTTTCAGTAATATCTTAGGACGAATGTGATTTTTTGTGAAAGTATTTGTGATTCTAGAGTCTTTTAAGAGGATTTAGATTCCCGAGAGGAGGATCATAACGATTATACAATTTTGAAACAAGACAGACACACTAAAATCTACTTAGAACTTCTGCAATGGGCAGCCCGCGGAACCAACGGGATGACTTGTTTGGGCGGGGCTCGGAGGGAACACCACCCCCTTCCCTGGCGGTGACTACATCCGAAAGAAATCTGTGCCCGCTCCCCATTTATTTCTCCTATCACACTATTGGTGGATTAATTGGTAATGGGTCACACACACTCACAAAATAATAATTAATAAAAAAAAACCTTGGATGTAAACAGATAAATTTAAAAAAAAAATAATAATATATTTTACCTTATAAATACCCACAATCTCTAAACAAAAACTACACCTCTTCACTAAAAAAAATTTAATATAGCGAGGTTACGAGCCGTTTTTTCAGGCATTGCTGACGATAGCCTACGAAAACCCGTCTCAAACTCCCTATCCTATCATGAGAAGAATCCAAATTAATCGAGATAGAGAAGCAGGACATGAGCATTTGATGATCCATTATTTTGGGAACGACCCATTATATAAAGATAAAACATTTTGGAGACGTTTCCGGATGCAATGACCGTTATTTGAACATATTGTCAACTTTTAAAAAAAATCAGCTTTAGACCTTTAGTATAAATCACATATTTTTGAAGGGTTAAAATAAGTAGTCAGAATACACTTAAATGAGCAACTCTTTAACTATTTGTCTGTCATTGGAATGGAATATGTGTGTGTATATCAATTTGTGATTTTTTTAATCAATTTGGTTGGTGCATTGATCATAAATTTCAAAATATGACAAATGAAGCACTTGAAGGTCCAGCGTTTGATAGGAGAAATTAAATGAAAAGATTCTAAAAACATACTTTTTGATGTTGAGAAGTAACAAATTATGCTACCAAACACACTGTTCTGAAGTGCAAATGAGGCCAAAAAGAGAATAATGGTGGCAATTGTAAATCAACCATCATAAAAAAATAGAACCGGATAACTATATTAAATATTCATGCATTTCTAATCATTGGTTGATCAACGCTTCTAATATTATTTACACTTTCGGTCCTGACATTAAAAAAACCGTTAATGGGTTGTTGAATATAAGTAAATAGTTTTTTAATCTTCTTATTTTTTTTAATTAATCTTTTAAAATTTACGAAAGTTCTAAATTTATATATACGTTATTAAATGACAGCAAATAATATTTTACCTTAGCAGTTATGAATTACGTTATATTATCTGTATATTATGAGAATGTTTTAGAAATACTAAAATTGTCAGTTTTTTTATTTGATAAAACTTCACATAATTGTAATCATGTTTTTATAATGTTTTACTAAAGTTATTTAAAGTTTTTTTTGTTGGAATTTCAATCATAATGTATCAGCATAAAAGTCACACATAAAATTTATTATTTATGCAATTTCATATATAGTTACCTTATAAATATAATTAAACATAATAAGTGTGCCATGGTTATATATGTTATTTAATTTGCTTATCTCAGAGGCCTATCAGGTTATTTAAGAAAGGATTTTATTTCTTAACTTGTTTTTTAAACGGTTATTACTATGTTTAATATTAATGATCATTGATAAGTTTTTTTTATTTAAAAAAACGATATGATAAACACACGTATCCATCTAGTTCTACTTGTAATCTACAGTTCTACACCATGCATGGGTTCAGCAACAATTTGAAACCTTCAACTATAAAATAGTGAGAATAACCATAATCTTAATCACTGATAAATAATTCTAAATTAACATAAAGTACAATTATTAACTAAATATGTGTGAATTTATAATGAAAATTGATAAATAAATAATAACTTCGAGCATTAAAGATATGTATAAAGAGTCTCCTTAAATTCAAGATGGGGTTATAGGGGTATGTTCAAATAAGAATGATATTTTGCCTAAGAACAATTAAAAACAACATTTGACAACCCTAATGAAATCCGATTGAACTAATTGCAGATACGTTGGAATTGTCTCGTCGAACACTACGATCTTAGCATTTAGGGTTTAGCTTTTAGGGTTTATAAATTAGGTTTTATAATTTAGCTTAGCGTTTGTCTTTAAAGTTTAGTTCTTAGGGTTTATATTTAGCTTTATAAGTTTAACTTAAGGATTTTGGGTATCTTTTTAGGGTTAAGGATTTAGCTTTAAGGTTTACGATTTAGTTTTAAGGTTTAAGATTACGGTTTAGCTTTTAGTATTAGGTTTTAGGTTTAGCTTTAGAGTTTAGATTTAGCTTTAGTTTTAGCTTTAGAGTTTAGCTTTAGGTTTAGCTTTATTTTTAGCTTTAGAATTTAGAATTTAGATTTAGTATTTAGCCTTATGGATTAGGATTTAGCTTTAGAGTTTAGGGTTAAGATTTAAGTTTCAACGAGTTCTAACGCATCCGAAATGAGTTCAATCGGAGTTCGTTAGAGTTGCCAAATGTCATTTTTAAATTGTTCTTATTGTTTTTAGGCAAAATCTTGTTTTTATTAGATTTTACCCCTGGGGTTATACGAGTGATTTATGTGACCTTTACGTTATACAATTTAGTTTTTTGTTTTTTTTGGGAAATAAGATTTGGTATTCAGTTTTGGCCAAATTATAACACATGCATCTAGTTAACTAATGAACGTAAAAATTTCCAAATAAGTCAATGTAAAATGATCGATCTTTTTGCTATCTTTATCAAGAAATAAAAAATATACAAAAAATGTTTAAAAAAATAGCATGCTGACACAAGGATAGGAAATCTATAAAGGGTTGATAGGAAAAAAATAGCATGCTGACCCCAAATTTTAGCCTTTTGTGTTTCATGACATAAGACCAACTGACCAAGCTAGAACTTCAATGTATTGGAACTTTTGAATAAAAACCACAATTGCTGTCGTTTAGGTGCATTATATATGTCAACTAAGTCAAAAAATTTATGTACTAGACATTAAATAAACATATTAAATTAGAATTAATAATGTTAATTTATAAATTAGAAAAGGATTGAAAATTTTAATTGATAATAAAAAAAATTTCAAACACTGTATTGATGACTGTTATATTATTCAAACCAAAAAACAATAATAAATGAAACAATTGAATATGCAATAGAAACAAGATTGAAAACAATTTACGACAAGTATTTGAGAAAGAAAACATTTTTTTGAATGGTATTGGATCTCAACGTATGAGCCACTGATTTTCAGGCCATGCCACCAAGGTCTAGTTACCATGACCTCCGTTGAGACCCTACCATCACTCTAGGAGGAAACCGCACCGGAAAACCTCTGACCTCCGAAGGACCCCTCTTTCGCTTTGAGAGAGATTTGAACCCGTGACCTACCATTTGGAAAGCCAAAGGGGTACCGCTAAAGCAAAGCCCCTTTGGTAAAGAAAACAATTGATTACTAGTACGAACAGAGACTAAGTGTTGCTTAACCGATATAACTTACTCTACTTGGTGACGAACAATTTAACAACCTATCTTCCACTTTGACATATTTAACCCTTATATTTTCACCAATATGCCATTTGACAACCAAATACCTGCTAACGAAACTCATAGCATATCCTAGGTCAGATCTAGTACAATAGTTAAGTACATTAAACTACCGATCACATTAGGCCATCCGTAGTGAGGTGTGACCCGCATCGCGTGATAGGCTTCAAGCCCCTATCACGCCCTCACCTCCACTACACCACCGGCGTGAAGACGGCGTGAGGGCATCGGCGTGTCACCGCGTGAAAGGTGATGAAAGGGGAAAAATGAGAGGTGATGGGGGCTTGATGAGGAGGTGATGATGATGTAAAGTGATGAAGGGGTGATGGTGTTGATTGTTTATGTGGCGCCTACGTGACGTCTACGTGAAGTGATAGTGGAGTGACCACTACACATAGTGTTAGCATAAGGCACTAGGGTTGTAAACGAACTGAACGAGCCCTTGTTCGTGTTCGTTTGTTTAACTTTTATCTTGTTCACGAACACTAACCGAACGAAAATTCTTGTTCTTGTTCGTGTTCGTTAATTAAAGTATTAGGTTGTTCACGAACGCTAACGAACACATATTATTTAAACAATAAAAATCAACATTCTTAATGTCAAGCATTGAAAATAATCATTTATAAATATATAAATAAAAATATTATAGTATTAAACTAAAAATAACTTAAATATTATGGTATTAAACTAAAAATAAAAAACAAAAAATATCCAACACATTTTATGAATAAATATAATTAATAAACTTAACCAAACATAAATGAACGTAAACGAACATATTACCGAACGTTCACGAACACAAATGAACGAACAAAACCTCTGTCCATGTTCGTTCAATTAACTAAACGAACGGAATTTCTTGTTCGTGTTCGTTCATTTATTAAATGAACGAACATAAACGAACTTTCCGCCGAACGGTTCACGAACTGTTCGCTGAACGTTCGGTTCGTTTACAGACCTATAAGGCACTCTTTTCATGTAATGAATGCTTGCATCTGTTTTATTGGAATAATTAGCTGGCAACTAGAAATGAGCATCTATAGGAGGAGTTTTTACTACCTTACAGTCTTCCATATTATAGTTTTTTATAATCTTTTCACATAGGAACTTTGTGTCTGTCTCATTACTAAACTTGTATCCCTTTGAATTTCCATGTCAAGAATCTTTTTAACTTCCTCAAATTCCATCATTTCAAAACCCATCATCAATTATTTCCTGGTGGTGTATATTTCCTGCTTGCTTTTATATGCCACAAGCATATCATCCATATATAGCAATAAGTAGATGAGTTTATTCCTCCTGTATTCTTTGAAATAGACAAAACTGTCATATGAACTGCTTAAAAAATCTTTGTAATCATGACCACATCAAACCTTTTGTACCATTGTATAGGTGAATGTTTGGGTCCATATAGTGATTTTTTTTATATAAACACACCTTGTCTTCTAGACTTTTTTTTAAACCCTAATGGTTGTTTCACATAAATGTCCTCATCTAGATATCCAGCCAACGTGGGACTAGACCATTTGATAGAGACATTGTCTCTTAAAAATTAAGTATTGGTTTAAAATCCAGACAAGAAGATATTATTTGGAAGTAGAGTATAAGTGGAATACCCTTCAAAAAAAAACTAGATATCCATGAAAAAAAGTTTTTCTCAAATACAATTGTTCCAATTTCAAATCCATGGAGGATGTAAATAACAATACCACTCTTATAGAAGAGTGGTTAGCTACAAACTTAGGACCTACTCCATCAAACACGCCTTCTTTTACCTAAATAAATCCACTTGTAAGACACAAACTTCTCATCCTTGGGTTTATCAACAACTTCCCAAGTTTTTCCTTTATAATAAAGCAATTATTTTCATCCATTGCCCTTCACCACTCCTTTTTCTCAACTGAACCAATGGCTTCTTCATAAGTCAATAGTTCACATGTACTTTCTTATTCAGTTGCTTTAAAAGCTAGTGTAGAAATATTAGCATCATTTCTATATCTTAATGGAGGAACTATAAGCCTTTTTTTTTTGTCTATCCATGATAAAATTATAGTTAAAGGTGTACGTGGTTCGGTGCGGTTATGACTATTTGCATAACCAAAACCGCTATTTCGGTTTAATCTAAATCCATATCCTTAACTATAACCAATTGATCGGTTAACCACATGTTATGGATCGATTTTAGTTTAATTCGGTTAGTAATGAAATTGTTGTAAACTAAGAAAAACTTGTAAAAATAACTAATGAATACATATTGATGATAAAAATCTAAATGAAGCTCGTATGAAAGAGCGAGAATTAATGAAGAAAAAGTAAAAATGTAAGTAACTATAATTTATAGTTACTACTTACTAGTACTAACACCTTTATAGTTCCTAGTACTAACACATGAAGTTTCATTTGATTTGGCTGAATGTCTGACTTAACTCCATCTTAATCTGAACCTCCTTTATATTTAAATTGCCCTAATTTATTTTTACACTTGGGATATTATATTATATCCCTTTATTAAACATCCAAATTACATATATCTTCAATATTAAACTAAAATCACAAATCTCCTCATGTTCCAAAACTGCCTCTTATTAAGAAGAAATATATAAATTGTTCTTAATTAGTTCATTAAGGGTAAAAAAGGAAATACAAAAATATTTTTTTACTGAAATAAATAAATATGTAATATATTTGGTTTGGAAAAGGGGAAATATGTAATTTAGTTTTATGATTGAGTAAATATGTAATAAAGAATTTTAGCAAGAGAAAATATGTAATTGGTTGTATTCAATCATTCTTGTAGAGAATGTTCTTTCTGAACACTGCATCTTTATTAACAAAGACCACATGCTTAATTTCTCCATTCTCCACAATCTGTATCCTTTCAACCCATATGGATATCCTAAAACAAATTCAAGAGGAGATGTGCACACCAAATAAAATCTCCTCTTGAATTTAGACTTTGATCTTGATGAGACCTCTTTGATCAATTAACCTTCTTACTATCAACCCCTCTTTACCTTCTTTCTTACAATCAGATCTTTTCTCAACACTTTTGAGTTTAATTGCCATTGCTTCTTTTCATTGACCGATTGAAACAAAAAGTGAATTTATAATAAGGTTTCGGTCAAGGTTTAAAGGAACTGAATAATTGATCATAAAACTAGTTAAGAGAACCACACCAATCTGGTCCTGGTCTAGTTCTTTTAGTTTGTGAGTTCTAACCGACTTTTGTGCTTTCATGCTACCACTGTCAAGCCTCAATAGGCCTAGCTTGATTGATGCATAAGCAGTTGACATTATGCAGGGACGGTGCTTTGTAGGGACCAGGGGGTGACCTCCCCTGTTTTTTCGTGTAGTAGTGTATATTTCTCGATATGTAATGTAAAATTTTTTAAAAATTTTTATTTCGCCCCCACTGAAAAAGTTTCGCCCCCTCTAGACTTTTGGTCAAGCTCCACCACTGACATTATGGTACCACCCATAGGCCATAACGTCCTTGCACACCCACAAAACCATTTCAACAAAAAAAGCTATAACACATCATATCCTACACTTATATGGAATTTTTTTTAAAAATAGGGTTAATTATAAAAATATGGTTACAATGGGTGTTGGATTTTTTTTTCACAAATGGGTCTGCCTCCATTAGTAGTGGCGTTTTTAGAGGAGAGAGAGTAAGAGAATGTAGGGTGTCAGGTCATTCACGCATTTTCACCTAAAACTCCACTGCTAGTGGCGTTTTCAGTACATCAGTACCGTACCCTCAAGTTAAATGCCACTAGCAGTGGCGTTTTCACCTTAAATGCCATTGCTAGTGGCATTTTCAGCATTCTACCGTACCCTCACATGAAAACTCACCTTTTGAGTCTTGAGTCTACCTTAAATGCCACTGCTAGTTAACGGTATTTTTGGCATTGAGTCTACCAAATAGTCAAAAAACGAGTCGGTAAAATTGACCAACGCATAGCTGCCTCATTTTGCTGTTGTTTACGTCTCTACTGCATCATTCTTCCAACCCAACCTTCAATATGCTAGAAATAGAAAAATTAAGTTTAATAAATAATATGATAATTAATCTACATATTTAACATGATTTCAAAATTTCAAAATTCAAATTTAATTTAACATCGGGCGTCAGGTATCCGTTACATGTGTAACCCGTCTTTTTTTGACTATTTGGTAGACTCAAGACTCAAAAGGTGAGTTTTCATGTGAAGGTACGGTAGAATGCTGAAAACGCCACTAGCAGTGGCATTTAAGGTGAAAACGTCACTGCTAGTGGCATTTAACTTGAGGGTACGGTACTGATGTACTGAAAACGCCACTAGCAGTGGAGTTTTAGGTGAAAATACGTGGATGACCTGACACCCTATATTTTCTTACTCTCTCTCCTCTAAAAACGTCACTACTAATGGAGGCAGACCCATTTGTGAAAAAAAAAAATTCCAACACCCATTGTAACCATATTTTTATAATTAACCCTATTTTTAAAAAAAATTCATTTATATGCCATCTTACCTTTAGTAGCCATATCACCACCAATACATATCCGGGAGCATGCGAGATTTATGCACAATTATTAACATTATCACACCAATCTAGACACCTCAAGAAATGAGTCGAGCATGTATCAACTTGACCACTTGAGCAAGGACTTGAAGTTAATATATCCGGCTCGACTCAACTTTTAAACTTGTGACAAGCTTAACCTAGACCTTAAACCTTTCTTATGGACTTTTCTTATTTAATATAGTCTCAAAAATTATTTAAGCTTTAAAATGTTTATATACTTCATTATTTTTTTAAAGTATTCCATAAAATCGGTATTTGTTTTAGTATTATTTAATTTAATAGAAAAATGTAAAAGAATGTACTTGATGCTTGACGTAGCTTTCGTTTTGTATAGGGACCAGGGATTCGTGATCTGATGCATGCAACTAACTTACCCTACATTTATATAAGACGTTTCTCGCAGCTTGAACCAATGACCTCGAGGTCACAAAAAGCAAACTTAACAATCATGTGACTTTAATTTTCTGAAAGGATGTTACTACACAATCATGATAATGATGTGCTTAGCTAGTTATAACGATGCATAGCAATGAGGCATTGCCTCAATATTACCCCAAGATTCTTTCAAATGGGAGGTCTTGGGTTCAAATCTTTCTTGCAACAAAATAGGGGTCTGAGGGGGGGGGGGGGGTCAAGGGGTTTTCTTGGTGGGATTTCCTTCTGGGGTGTTTGTGATGGCTCATGGAAGGTCCAGGTAACTAGACATTGGTGACATGGGCTGGAAACAGTGGGTTCACACGATTGAGACCTTCGTCGTTCAAAAAAAAGTTATAATGATGCATCTAAGGTGTCCAATTATAACATTAATTATGCAGCTGTTACGAGTTTGAGTACGTTTAAACCAATTACAACAATGTGTCTATGTTGTTTGGATTTGACACGTGAACTACAATTATAATGCTACATTTAAATCACTACAACTTTGTGACTAAAAACCACTTGTAGTTTAGCAGGCACATATAAAACATTCCAAAATTATGTGGCACGTCTTGGAACCTTGAGATGCCAAAACGGGTCTTAATAGGTTTAACAGGTTTCAGGCGACGCGATGAATGTAAATATAAAACATGAAATCGAATAGTTTAACACTTGTTTGGTGATTTGAGTATGACAGTTCTCTATTTTATGTAGTAAAATAATAAAATAATGATGTCTAGGTTCTTAATTTCTATTTTTTTAAAAAAAATAAATATAAAATCAAACAGTAAACTTTTTGTTAAAAAGGTCTTATCGTGTCTTAACAGGTATCAATTTTGCCAGCTCTTCAACCTTCGTAAATATTTGTTAATGGAATCAGGGTCCAACATTTGAAGGGTTTTTTTTTTTGGGTAAACATCAATGGCCTCATTTATTGTTAGAATGTTGATGTGTAAACAAGTGAGGTGTAAACGTGTTGGGGATGGTGTTTAAATTCGAATATATGAAAATTTGGATGTTTAAGGTTGTGTCTAAAATTTTTGAATTTTGATTTTATTATTTGAATTTGTATCCAAAATATAGGATACGAATTCAGATGGTGAATCGGATATCCGAAATGATAACATATATATTTATAAATGTGATTAAATAAATTAAATAAATATCATATAACTGTAAAGTTTTGGGTATGCTATTTATAAGAATAGATAAAATTAATATATATATATATATATATAGGGGATGGAATTTTTGATAACCCTTATCTTTTGCTACAACTACATAACCATCATCCAATGGTTACTTTAAAAAAGTAAGTGTATAGGATCGTGACAGGTGTCAGATTCCTTTTTTTTTCTTTTTGTTAATATAAAGGGCATTTTATACATTTGTTTTTTAAGTAAAGTTTACCCTTTTTTTAAACATTCATAACTTTTTTATACTATATTATTTTTTTAAAAAAATCGCACCATTATACTCGTCTCATTTTTCTCTTTAATTTCGTTATAGTCTCGACTACTTTTTTTTTTAATTTTTTTTGATGTCATGTATTTACATCATTGTAACGAGCTTAAAGATAGCAAATTAATTAGAATTTTTTTCTAACAATGGTAAATTACAGTAATGTAACAAAAAATGAAGTAATGTAACACAAAATGAAGTAATTTACAATGACATAATTAACGGTGACGTAACACATTATTTTATTTTTTTTCTCTAACAATGATAATTACAATGATAAATTACAGTGATGTAATAGAACACATTATTTTGATTTTTTTCTCTCACAATGATAATTATAGTGATGTAATTTATCATTGTTCGAAAAAAATTTAAACTAATTTGTTGTCAATGTAAATTACATCACTGTAATTTAAACTAAATTCACCGAAAAAACCGAAACCGAATTTTACGTCAATATAAATTACATCACGATAAATTACGTCAATGTAAATTACATCACTGTAATTTATCATTTTTAAAAAAAATTCAAATAAATTTGTTATATTTAAGCTCGTTACAATGATGTAAATATAGGGCATTTAAAAAAAAGTAAAAAAAATTAGTCGAGACTATAACGGAATTAAAGAGAAAAATGAGACGAATATAATGGTGCAATTTTTTTTAAAAAATAATATATTATAAAAAAGTTATTAATGTTTAAAAAAGAGGGGGAAAAACTTATAAGGGGTAAATTGACTATGATGCCCTTTTTAATATTTTAATAAAATGCTTATGTGTAAGTTTATGATTGGTTGAAATGAGTTATATAGTTGTAGCAAAAGATGAGCGTTATTTTTTACACCTTGCCCTACATACATACATATATATATATATAGGGAAAGGAGTGAATGATAACCCATGTTAATTGAGGTAACTTATAAACCCAATTTGATTGGTTGTCTACTTTAATGAATTTGAAATGTGTGGTCCATACTAAATCTAGGAAAAATGAGTGGTTGAGATTTATTTAAGGGTATTTTGGAGATTTGTGAGGTGTACTTGATTTGATTTTTAAAATAAAAGTTTATCCCTCAATTTTTTAAACCTTCATAACTTTTATATACATTATTATTTTTTTAAAAAAATTACACCATTAAATTTGTCACATTTCTATCTTTAATTCAAGTATAGTTTTGTCAAAAATTTTAAAGTTTTCGAAATTACACTGATGTAACGAGCTGAATTTTTTCAAAGTGTTCGTAATTACACTGATGTAACGAGCTGGATTTTTTCAAAGTGTTGGTAATTACACTGATGTAACGAGCTGGATTTTTTCAAAGTGTTGGTAATTACACTGATGTAACGAGCTGGATTTTTTCAAAGTTTTCATAATTACACTGATGTAACGAGTCGTTACACTGATGTAACGAGCTGTAACTTATTATTTTTTTTACGTTACAATTATTTAATTTTTCTATCTTATTTGATATAAATTTATCTAATTAACTAAATTTTATAATAAAAAATAAGTTTGTAATATATATTTAAGATGAGAGAAAAAATTTGATAAAAAATTTTTGAAAAAAGAGAAAAATTATTGTACTTATGTTTTTTACGTTAGTGTAATTACGAACGCCCGAAAAAAATTTGGCATGACTATAATGAAATTAACGAAAAAATATGACGAGTTTAATGGTGTAATTTTTATAAAAAATAACATAGTATAAAAAATTTATAAGTGTATAAAAATCAAGTGGGAAACTTTAATTTAAAAATAGGAAAATATATGGTTTTTTAAGAGTGTGACACTTGTCACTCTTATATTAAATCTAATTTTTGTAATTAAGACAAAAGACCATAATGCCCTTTTGTATTAAAAATTAATTAGTGACACATTTCACCATTAGATTTAATCTTGGAAGTTTGAACCATTGGATTTGAGTTATTGAGTTTTCTCAATTAGAGAGGGTTATATGAAGAAGAAGAAGAAGTAACGTTAATACCAAAGAAAAGTTACTTATATGAAGGAATAGATGGAACACAAAGTTTAAGATTCACGAATTATAAAAAAGAAAATATAGCTGAAGAAACTAATAGCGAAACAAGTGAAATACAAACAGAATATAATTTTATGAATTTACAATATGAATCAGATTACGATGATTTACCAAATTATGATACAGAAAATGAAATAGATTATGACACAGAAAATGAATTAAATTCAGAATTTTTAAAATTCGAACAAGAAGAAATGGATTACAGTATATTTGAAGAAGAAGAAATCATAGATGAACCAATGTCACACCCCGAGCCGGCGGGGTAGGATCGCAGTCCCCGTCGGGCGGAAGGTTCCCGGGGCGTGATATCGCGGGTGATAATCGTGATGATCAGATTGTTTACATAGCATCAATGTTTAAGAATAACTAAAGCACAATCAAATGATATATAGGATTATAAAGTTAAATTACAATAGCAATGTTCTGCAATTTAACTAGGTAAACCTATCAAAAGAATATCATGTTTATATCTTGTAACTGCACAAGATATCAAAAGTGTATAGCTTCCATAGCAAAACATGTGCTTCTCCAAAGTCTACTAGGTCTGCTAACTGGCATCCTAGTATGCAATCCAAAAGCTTAAGCCTATTCTTGGGCGTTACCTGAGAAAGCATGTAAGAAAACAAAGTCAACACAATGGTTGGTGAGTTCATGTAGTTTTAGTATTTGTAAAATAGCTTTTGCAACCCTTTTTAGATAAAACCTTAACCTCATTAATAACACATGTATCATCCAACTCGGTATGCTTATATATAGGGCATACCCCTGAGTCGAGCCTACGACCCGCCCAGACACCGTCCCACCACATACTAAGTCGCATAGGACATTGTTATTAATGATAATTAAGCATTTTACCTACCGTTCGATTCATCCTTCATCATAGCTTTAGTTTACTGCTTTCAAAGTTTACAAGTCTATAGCATTCATATGTAATAACTTCAATAAGTTTAACAAGCATCTTGTTTAAAAGTTTATGATATTGACCCAAAAGCATTCATGCACTCCCTAGGTAACAACCTTAATCTCATTAACACCACCTGTATCATCCAACTCGGTATGCTTATATATAGGGCATACCCCTGAGTCGAGCCTACGACCCGCCCAGACGCCGTCCCACCACATACTAAGTCGCATAGGACATTGCTGTTAATGACAATTAAGCGTCTTACCTACCCTCCATTTCGTTTATAGCTTTAGCATTAAGTTTAAGTTTATAGCATGAGTGAACATTGAGGAATCACTGTATGGCAAGCACTGAGAGGCCATAAGTCTACCCCTCAAGTCCCGACTATAAAGGTCACCCTATGGCAAGCACTGAGAGACCATAATAGGTGCCTTTTAGTCCTGACTGTGAAGAACACATGAAGGCAAGCACTGAGAGACCAACTATTGTTCATCCAGTCCTGACTAGGAAGAACACATGAAGGCAAGCACTGAGAGACCAACTATTGTTCTTCCATAGCCAATAGTTTTAGCATCCAAATAGTTTCGCAACTGGTCAGGCAAGCACTGAGAGGCCAAACCATTGCTTTTGCATAACAAGTTTATAGCTTCCAAAGTTTAACAACCGGAGAGGCAAGCACTGAGAGGCCAAACCGTTGCTTTTGCATAATAAGTTTATAGCTTTTAAAGTTTAACAACCGGAGAGGCAAGCACTGAGAGGCCAAACCGTTGCTTTTGCATAACAAGTTTATAGCATTCACAGTTTATAGCATTATGAGCACTTCAAGCATTTCGAGCATTTAAGCATGATAAGCATATGGTATTTGCATTATAGCATTAGCACTTGGCATTAGTATATAGCATTAAGCATCTAGTTTATGAATATAGTTTATAGCATAAGCATCACAAGTATAGTTTAAGAATATAGTTTATAGCATAAGCATCGAGTGTGTAGTTAAGAATATAATTTATAGCGTAAGCATCAAGAGTAGCGTTTACGAACATAACTTAGAACATAAGTATAAAGAGTTTAGTTTAATAATATAGTTTATAGCATAAGCTTTAAGCATTTAGTTTAAGCATCAAGTGTATAATTTAAGCTTCTAGTTTGCAACATAAGCATCAATCACCCAGTTTAAGCATATTGTTGTAGCATAAGCATCAAGCCTCAAAAGCATCAAACATATGTTTTCAAGCCTCCAGTTTAAAGTATAAGTTTCAAATTTATTGCTTTTCAAAGTATTCTAAGTTCTAGCATAAGTTTCAACATAAGTATCATGTTTATGTTTAAAGCATTAAGTAACATTTCAAGAGTTTATGAAAATGTTTAACATGCTTCTCAGTCCCGAAGTAAAACAAATAAGTTGAAAAAGGGACGAATGAACTCACCTTGTAGTAGTAGGGTTGACTTAGCTTAAAAGAAATTGCACGCGCTCTTTGATTGGACTTGAGTCTGTTTCACGATCCTGTATTGATTTCACACGGTTTGCACTTATAAGTATCGCTTGTAATTGATTTGCACGCGTGCTCGTTTTAGTCTTAAAATTGATTAATCATTTGCGTGTCTCGGTTATTGTTCGGTATTCGGCCCATCTTAGTTGTTCAAGGCTTGACAACCTTTATCCCACTAGGTTTAAATTACTTACTTTGTTACGGATTTTACACTTTATTTGTTTACTTTCGTGACAAAAGTTTCTAAGTAACACTTAGATCCTTAAATTAAAGTTGTAATCCCGTGATATCTTAAAATCTATCTTTAATAATCCGGTTCTTGTATTCGTTAAAACTAAGCCTTGTGGGCTTACTATTGGACCATGAATTATGTGTATGGGTCAAAATGATGGGCCGGTTGCTTACTTGATTCGTTTAAGGTTGTGGGCCGAAATTTATGGGCTATTGGGCCGATTTGGTTAATGTTGGGCCTGTTGATTTTTATTGGGCAGCAAGGGTTTTCTATTGGGCTGCTACATTGGGCCATCCTAACAGTGTGGGCCGACAACAAAAGAGCTGTTGGGCCTAAGGTTGTATTCTGTTGTTGGGTAATTAATTTAATTACAACAGATGGGCCACTAGATTTGTTATTTGGGCCTTGAAGATTTTTGCTGTTGGGCTGCTCACGTTTTCACCCGAGGAAGACATAGCATTTCCCACCATGGCAGCGAACCATAGACTGCCATGGTCGAAGGCTCGGCTTAGTCTACCATAGGTTCGTCGAGGTTCAGGTTCGACTGGACACAGGGTTCGCCGGGGTTGGGTTCGTGGGTGTTGAGTCAAGATTCGGCAGAGGCTAGGTTCGGGTCCTAGGATTCGTGGGTCTGCATGGTGTTGGTCCGTCACTCCCGAAGGGTTCGGTGCTAAATGCTCGGCTCAGGGTTCGTTCATGGTTCCAAGGTTCGTCGGTGGTTGGGTTCAGCAGCAGTAGGTTCGCCGGAGATTCAAGACCTATCTGAAAGTTCGTCTGTAGTCCATCGGTTCGGCTAGGGTGAGCATGGCGGTTGAGGGTTCGGGAGCAGATCCTGAAGGTTCGTGAGTGTTGATGACGAACCCTAGATTCAGCAATGGTGAAAGGTTCGGCCGGCAATGCCTTTCACCACCTGCGCACGTTCATCACCACCATTCATTTCGAACCTTAGGTTTAGCTACTCCCCTGGTGTTGCTACGTGTAGGTTCTCATCAAAGTTAGGTTCGAAGGGTAGCATAAAACCAGCTAGAATGATATCACACACTGAAGATGAAAAACCCAAATTTCCAGATTATTCTCGACCTCATACCTTCGATTCCAGTGAGTAACAACTCCGATCTGTTGTACTTTCAAGTAGAGCTCGTCAAGAGCTTCGTGTGGGCGAAAGAATCACTCGAAACCGTTGAGAAACGAAGGAGATATGAGCGATTGAAGGTGTAAAAATGGGGGTTTTGCTCTTGGCCGGAAATTTAGAGAGAGAAAAGGAGAGTTGGGATGAAAATGAAAGAATTTCTTTCATTTAGGGTTTTTATACCCTATGTGGTGTTCGGGTCCATTTCGGTTGCTCGGTTCGTAATCTCGTCGCGTATCCGGCACTTTACGCGTGTTTTTCGTAAATAAAATAAAAAAAATTTATCTTAAACTACATAATTAGTATTTATTTCTAAAATTTTAATTTAATTATCGTTGTAATATTTTATTTGCCGCACTTAATTATTTTTACGCGTTTAATTAATTTTCACGTTTCGTTAAATTTATTCGCGATATAATAAAGTAGTTAAGTTTAATTTATTTTATGATGAGTTTCAAAATTGTAAAATAAGAAATATAATATTTCTTTAAATTTTATGATCGTTCGTATCGTTATTTATTTTCGTTTTTGTTTCGTCAGATCGCGTCACCATCGCGCGTATTCGTTCGAATCGTCATTCGAACAAACATGTCGATGGTTTTGCTTTCTGATTCTTGTTTTCTACTGTTAAGTCATTATTTCAGAACGTTAAACTATCAGAATCATTCGTACAGATCGTCACCTATACGAATAACTCGTCGGTTTAGCATTCCGTAACAATAACCGCTATAGTTTCGTTTTGTTTCACCTCACATACGTTTGTACATAATAGTATCAAATCAATTATTTATGTTTCAACACTGCGTTGTCTGACATGTTTCTGACTGTTAAATCCTAAGGTTTAAGTCAGATTTCAGACAATCGTTTAATAGTTTCATGCTAATCAGAAATGTATCAATAGCATAACATAGTTTCTCGTAATGTGTACCTGAGTTACTGTACAAGTTACTGTACAGTTTACTGTTCCGGTAACGATTCCGGCACAGATGTTACAACCAACATTTAAAAATGAAGAAACAAATAAAACTATAGAACAAATAATTAATAAAAAATTTACAGAATTAAATATTCGAGAAGAAGTAGATGATATGATAATAGAATGTATAATGGATTTAAAAATGACATATGAAGAAAGTTATAATAAATTACAAGAATATTTTAATTTACCATTAGTAGAAAATATATCACAAGGTAAAACAATGATATCAGATTTTTATAAACAAACAACAGAACATACATTTATGGATCAAGAATATGAAAGAAAAAACAAAAGAAAAAATCCAGAATGGAGTAAAACAGGATACGATACAGAAGAAAGAATAGGAAGAGAACCATGGGAAAAACCATCGGTTAGTTACTACCAAGAAGATAACAGTATAGGTCAAGGAAATAGATTACCAATAGGAAATATACATAGTAATAGTATGTTAATTTTAGAAGCACAAAAACCCCAATTATGGGTTGATGAAATATTAATGTGGGAACAAACAGTAGTAAGAATGTGGGAAACAAATAAAAGAGATAGTATGGATATGTTTTCATATTTAGAAACTACATTAGGACCAACAGCTTTAGGAATTTGGCAAAGTAAAAAATCCCAAGATCCAAATGATCGAAGTAAACAGATTAAAAGCTTTAGGAGATAATCCTTACAATTTTACATCACAAATTAGAACCCTTATTATAGGAGTAGATCCAGCAAAAAATAACACATTAATATAAGATACAGCCATAAGAAATTTAGAACAATTAAGTATATCAAACATGAAATATATAAATGAATTTACACAAGATTTTACAAGATTATTAGCACAAACAGGACAGGCTATGGATGATAATTTATGTGATAAATATTTTATAAAACTTCCAGGAGATTTAGGAAGAAGTATACATGAATCATGGAAACAATTGTATGGTCAACAGCAAAATTTAGGAATAGGACCTAGAGTAACTTATACATTTAGTATTTTAGAAGAAAAATGTAAGGAAGTAGCATTACAAGAACAATTAAAAAGGAATTGCTTATGCGTTTTGTAAAACAACAATATACACACCACAAGCATATGGATATTATGATAAAAAGAAAAAATTAAGAAAAAGTAATACTTATAAAAAAGAGTATAGACCATATTATAAAAATAAATACAAATATGTAAATAAACCAAAAACAAGAAAATGTAAATGCTTTATTTGCGGAGATGAAAAACACTTAGCAAATAAATGTCCAAACAAAAATAAAAATACAGAAAGAAGTACTTTAATAGAACAATTAAATGAATATGAAATAGAAGCATTAGAAACATATAATACTGATAATGAATCAATATATAGTATATATAGTGATGAAGAACAATCATCAACAAAAATAACGTATACATATATGAATGTTGAAGAAGAATGTAAACATGATTGGAAACATAATAGAGGAAATAATTATATAAAGTGTTTTAATTGTGGATATTATCCAAGTATAGAAAAAAGATCACAATGTAATACATGCTTTAAAGAAATATGTTATTTATGTATAAAAGAATTATATAATGTAGAAAATAGTAAAGAACAAGATGATATAGAAATAAAAGAAACAGAAAAATTAGAAAAAATAGAATTAATAACAGAAGTACAAAAATTAAAATTACAAATAATAGAAGAAAAAATAAATAACATGGAAATAAAATCACAAGTACTGGAAGATAAGATAAATAATATAGAAAATATAATATTTAAGAAAAAAGAAATTGAAATAAGTAAAATGTCAATAGAAAATGAAAAAACATACATACAATCAAAAGGATCAATGAACATGATAAACATACGATGTAGATTATGGTTAGATACAAATAAATTCTTAGATTTAAATGCATTAATAGATACAGGTGCAACAAAGAGTTTAATATCATATAGTTTAGCACCAATACAATATCATAAAAAGTTAACATATAAACTAATAACAAGAACAGCAGAAGATAGGTTAATAAATATAACACATTATTTGGAACCTATAGGAATACAGTTTTTAGACTTTTCAGGAAATTATAGTTTAAAGTATGATATACCACAGATAAATATAAATCCACAACACATAAAATCTCAAGATTTTGTAATAGGATTAAATTTTATTTTAGGATTAAATGGATCAATAACAATAACAAAAAAATTTCATAACTTTAAGTAAACATATATATAGTTTTCCAACTTCAAGATATACAAAAACTTCTACATTTGCTGAAAAAAGAGGGGAAAAAGGGAGTTTAGAATTTTTAAAAACAAATAAAGGGACAGAATTATTACAAAATGAAACAACAAAATTATTAACAGATTTTTTAAATCATGAATTAGAAAAAGGAAAAGACATAAAAACCAGTATAAATCATCCAATAATTTTACATTTAGAAAAAATAGGATTAATAGGTGAAGATATTAAAAAATCAAATGTAATATATAAATGTAAATTTAAAATAAAAAATCCAGACATAACAATTAGAACAGCAAATATTGAATATAGTCCTTTAGATGAAAAAGAATTTAAAAAACAAATACCAGAAATGATAGAACAAGGATTAATCAGAAAATCTGAAAGTCCTCATAGATCAGCATCATTTATAGTAAGAAATCATAGTGAAATAAAAAGAGGAAAAGCTAGAATAGTATATAACTACAAAAGATTAAATGATAATACAGAAGATGATGGTTATAATATACCAAATAAAGATACATTAATACAACTTATACAAAAGAAAAAGATATTTTCAAAATTTGATCTAAAATCAGGATACAATCAGTTAAAATTAGAAAAAGATTTTAAAAAATGGACAGCTTTTACATGTTCAGAGGGACAGTTTGAATGGAATGTTCTTAGCTTTGGCTTAAAGAACGCTCCTTCAATATTTCAAAGATTTATGGATAATATTTTTTTTAAAATATGATTTTTGTTTAGTTTATATTGATGATATTCTAGTTGCAAGTGAAACAATACAGGAACATGAAAAACATCTGCAACAGGTATTTGAATAAATAAAAACACATGGTATAGTTATATCAAAAAGAAAAATGGAGTTATTTAAGAAAAAGATTTCTTTTTTAGGGTTAGAAATTGGAAATGGAAAGATAGAATTATAATCACATATTTCTACAAAAATTTTAAAATTCCCAGAAAAATTTGAAAATTTAAAACAAATACAAGCCTTTTTAGGACTAGTAAATTATGCTAGAAAATTTATTCCAAACTTATCAAAATTAGTAGGACCATTATATAGTAAAACTACAAAAAATGGTCAAAGATTTTTTAATAAAGAATATATGAAAATAATAGAACAAATTAAAGAAAAAATAAAAGAAATTAAACCTTTAGAATAATCATTAGTAACAGATTATATAATAATAGAAACAGATGGATGTAAAGAAGGTTGGGGAGCAGTATTGCTTAGTAAACCCAATAAATATAGTCATAAATCAGAAGAAAAAATTTGTGCTTATTCCAGTGGAAATTTTAAATCAAAAAATAACTGGACAAGCTTAGATTTTGAAATACAAGCTTTAATAAATTCCTTAGAAAAATTTAAAATATTTTTGCAAAAAGAATTCACAGTTAGAACAGATTGTGAAGCCATAGTAAAGTTTATAAAAAATGATCAAAGTAAAAAAGTAAATAGAACCCGATGGGTTAATCTACAAAATATAATACAAGGACAGGGATATAGTATAAATTTCGAGCATATAAAAGGTAAAAATAATGGGATAGCAGATATGTTATCTAGAAATATAAACAAACTATTTTGTGTAGATGGACAGGAAAAATAAAGGTAAAGGTAAACTTGTACAAGCAAGAAGAAGTTCTTCTCCAATGGAGATTTCTTCAGATGAAGATAAACAACAGACTACAAGTTATAGAATGCTACCTGCATCTATAATTGGTTCAAGTATAAAGATACCCGCCGGACCCATATTTGGTGGACAAAATACACAGATTAAGTCTACAGGGTCTACAAAGCCTACACAGTCTTATGAACCAATTACACCAAGTACATTTGGGTATTCAAAATTACAGAATACACAAAAAACAACTATATTTCCGAAAGTTATACAGAGTTCTACTATAGCTTATGGAAATTATATTTTACATAGGTGTGACGACCCTACTAAAAAATTTCGTCCTATGACAGAAATAAAGTTAACAGATAAACAACAATGTATACTAGATAACCTATGGCATATTCAAACCATGCCACAGGCCTCAAAGTTCAAAATACATATTATAAATGTTTTGAGTATATATTTTGCTGAACAAACAATTATAAGTTCCTAAAAAATACAAAAATCTAAATATACACATTATGTTATATTTAGAGGTACACAGTTGGGAATTTATAATAAATGGGAAACAGTGGCAAAACATATACAGTGCCAAAACCCGATCTACAAAGGCTTCTGTTCATTCAACGAAGCTTTAAAAGTTGCAAGGGAAAATATTGGCTTAACATTTTACATAGAGCCTGAACAGGTACAAACATTCTCGGATATAGTGAAGACTAATCCAGAACAAATTATAAAGAAACAGCAAGAAGAGATTGTACAGTTACAAGAAAAGCTCTTAAAGAGTGGTACAGATACACAGAATATACAGTTATATATAGAAAATAAGTTGTTGAAACAACAACTTAAAATTCTAGACTTAAAAAATACACAAATATTAAACAAATTTGAGAAAAGTACAGAATTAAACAAAAGTTCTGAATGGTATGCTAGAAGTTTTGAAGCATTCAGATACAGAATGATAGATACACCATGGAAACAAACCATGCAGCCGCTTACAGAAAAATTTCCAGAGTTCGAAGCAATTATTTCTCAAAAAATTTGTGCAGAATTTCCATTAATTTTGCATAAATTACAACAAAAAGTTTTAGAAATTGCTTTTACACATGACAGAGACATTACAGGCGTTAAAACCATTGAAAGAACTGATGAAGAAGGAAAATCAACAGGGTTACTTTTACTACAAATATTCTATCCAACAACTTTAAAGGATGATGAGATAATTGAATTTTACCACTATGGTATGATTGATTATCTAGAAATCAGATTTAACAGAAAAACAGAAGATTTATTACAAAGATTTGGAGAAAAATTTACATTAATTGTTGGGAATATATCTACACATTCAAGAGATCCCATAATTGGTTGTAAAATTTTTTCTTCTTTCCCATATCTAGATGAAAATTCTTATCGACCTGCTAGAAAGAGGATCTTTGTATCCCATAGAATGTATTTACACAATTATTTACAAGATCTAGCAGTAACATGTGACATTGATTTTGGGAATCTTCCATGGGTTAGTGATATGTCAAAGGAAGACGATCCCTATATAAAACAAAATTTTTCAGATTTTTACAGAAAACATCAAAGAACTCCAAAATTGCCAGAAAACTTTAGGTGGCAAATTTATTCTTTAATGGGTGAAGGGCATTATATACAAATTTATGCACATGAAAATTGGAACATGCTACTACCATTCGTTGGAGAAGGAGAAGATTTGGAGTTAGAACATATTAATAACAGGGAGGATGATATCAGTCGTCCAGGATCATCACATTCAATAGACAGTATACCAGACACACACAGAGATTTCTAGAAGACATCGTCACTAATGACGATTACACAGATAAAAACAAAACAAGACGGATGCTGATAAAAAGATTTGATAGAGGGCATCTTGCCTTTTCTTTTACTTTTTCTTTTTTAAAATAATGGTGTACTTTTAATCTTAGTCGTTCTTTTCATAGATTCAATCTAGATCGTTAATTGTAAATTATTAGTTTGTTTTTGTACGCCTATAAAAGGCATTCTTTCGTTCATTTGTAAACACACCAAAAGAAATATCAATAATATTTGAAATCTTTCAATCTCTATGGCACACTAAATCATATCCTTCCGTCTTCCTAGCTACCTTCCAAAATACATTCCTTATTCCCCGAGCCTCATATTATATCTTGATCAATATATTAAAAAAAAAAGGATTTCTGCTGCAAATACTCAATCAAGAAATTCCTCTATTATTCTCAATACTCTGATTTCAAGTAAGTTTTCCGCTTTTGTTTTTTACTTTATATTTTGATTAAATGCATGCTGCCAAAATATATTTATATATATATATAGGGCATGGAATTTTTGATAACCCTCATCTTTTGTTACAACCCATTAACCATCATCCAATTGTTATTTTAAAAATGTAAGTGTATAGGATGGTGACACGTGTCAGATTCCTTTTTTTTCTTTTTTTTTTAATATAAAGGGCATTTAAGACATTTGTTATTTAAGTAAAGTTTACCCTATTTTTTTTAAACATTCATAACTTTTTTATACTATATTATTTTTTTAAAAAAATTGCACCATTATACTCGTCTCATTTTTCTCTTTAATTTCGTTATAGTCTCGACTAGTTTTTTTTTGATGTCATGTATTTACATCATTGTAACGAGCTTAAAGATAGCAAATTAATTAGAAATTTTTTCTAACAATGGTAAATTACAGTAATGTAACAAAAAATGAAGTAATGTAACACAAAATGAAGTAATTTACAATGACATAATTAACAGTGACGTAACACATTATTTTATTTTTTTTCTCTGACAATGATAATTACAATGATAAATTACAGTGATGTAAATATAACACATTAATTTGATTTTTTCTCTCACAATGATAATTATAGTGATGTAATTTATCATTGTTCGAAAAAAATTTAAACTAATTTGTTGTCAATGTAAATTACATCACTGTAATTTAAACCAATTTCACCGAAAAAAACCGAAACCGAATTTTACGTCAATGATAATTACAATGATAAATTACAGTGATGTAATAGAACACATTATTTTGATTTTTTTCTCTCACAATGATAATTATAGTGATGTAATTTATCATTGTTCGAAAAAAATTTAAACTAATTTGTTGTCAATGTAAATTACATCACTGTAATTTAAACCAAATTCACCGAAAAAAACCGAAACCGAATTTTACGTAAATATAAATTACATCACGATAAATTACGTCAATGTAAATTACATCACGATAAATTACGTCAATGTAAATTACATCACTGTAATTTATCATTTTTAAAAAAAAATTCAAATAAATTTGTTATATTTAACATCGTTACAATGATGTAAATATAGGGTATTTAAAAAAAGTAAAAAAAATTAGTCGAGACTATAACGGAATTAAAGAGAAAAATGAGACGAATATAATGGTGCAATTTTTTTAAAAAATAATATATTATAAAAAAGTTATTAATGTTTAAGAAAGAGGGGGGAAACTTATAAGGGGTAAAATGACTATGATGCCCTTTTTAATATTTTAATGTAATGCTTATGTGTAAGTTTATGATTGGTTTAAATGGGTTATGTAGTTGTAGCAAAAGATGAGGGTTATTTTTTATACCCTTCCCTATATATATATATATATATATATATATATATATATATATATATATATATAGGGAATGGATCTAATACTAACTCTAAGATTCATCAATAACCCATTAACACTACCATATTGAATGATCAAATTACAAGATGCTAATCTAATGGTTGATATTAAACTATAATATAATAATATAATTGATTTGAAATAAAAGGGAATAAGGGTATTAATGTAATTTGATATATTAAATACTTTACCCCATCTTTTTTTATACATCCATAACTTTTTTATACTATAATATTTTTTTATAAAAATTGCACCATTTTACTCGTCTTTTTTTTCTCTTTAATTCCGTTATAGTCTTGACTAAGTTTTTTTATTTTTTTCGGATGTTCGTATTTACACCAATGTAACAAGTATAAAACTAACAAAATTATTTGTAACAAGTTGTAACGAATTTGGTTTACATTGTTGTATAATAAATAGAGGTTAAGTTTAAGAGTGTAAACGAGCCAAGCCGATCCTGAGCTCGTTAATTACGTTATATTCTTGACTAGGTTTTTTATTTTTTCTGGATGCTCGTTAATTACGTTATATTATTGATTTTGTAACGAATTTTGGTTTTTAAAGTACTAAAATGTATTTACAATCTTGTAAATATAATTTTTAAATTATGAAAATGTATTTACAATCTTGTAGATATAACGAATTTTGGTTTTATAAACAAAATGTTATATTATTTTTTTAAAGTATTAAAACATATTACAATCTAGTAGATATAACGAATTTTAGTTTTTATCAACAAAATGTTATAGTATTTTTTAAAAGTATTAAAATGTATTTACAATCTTGTAAATATAACGAATTTTGGTTTTTATCAACAAAATGTTATATTATTTTTTTTAAGTATTAATATATTTACAATCTTGTAGATATAATTTTTTTAAAGTATTAAAACGTATTTACAATCTTGTATATATAACGAATTTTGGTTTTTATCAACAAAATGTTATATTATTTTTTTTAAAGTATTAAAATGTCTTTACAATCTTGTAGATATAACGAATTTTAGTTTTTATCAACAAAATGTTATATTATTTTTTTTAAGTATTAATATATTTACAATCTTGTAGATATAATTTTTTTAAAGTATTAAAACGTATTTACAATCTTGTATATATAACGAATTTTGGTTTTTATCAACAAAATGTTATATTATTTTTTTAAAGTATTAAAATGTCTTTACAATCTTGTAGATATAATTTTTTAAAGTATTAAAACGTATTTACAATCTTGTATATATAACGAATTTTGGTTTTTATCAACAAAATGTTATATTATTTTTTTAAAAGTATTAAAATGTCTTTACAATCTTGTAGATATAATTTTTTAAAGTATTAAAACGTATTTACAATCTAGTAGATATAACGAATTTTTGAGCATCCGGAAAAAATAAAAAAATCTAGTCAAGAATATAACGTAATTAACTAGCTCGGGATCGGCTTGGGTCGTTTACACTCTTAAACGTAAACCGTATTTATTTTACAACAATGTAAACCGAAATTCGTTACAACTCGTTACAAATAATTTGTTATTTTTATACTTGTTACATTGGCGTAAATACGAACATACGAAAAAAAATAAAAAAAACCTAGTCAAGAATATAACGTAATTAACTAGCTCGGGATCGGCTTGGGTCGTTTACACTCTTAAACGTAAACCGTATTTATTCTATAACAATGTAAACCGAAATTCGTTACAACTCGTTACAAATAATTTGTTATTTTTATACTTGTTACATTGGTGTAAGTACGAACATACGAAAAAAAATAAAAAAACCTAGTCAAGACTATAACAGAATTAAAGAGAAAAATAAGACGAGTAAAATGGTGCAATTTTTATAAAAAAATATTATAGCATAAAAAAGTTATGGATGTATAAAAAAAGAGAGGGTAAAGTATTTAATATAGCAAATTACTACTTTACCCTTATTAAATAATAAAAGAAAAAGCCATGTGTTCAATTCTGATTGGTTTATGAGGGTTAATGGGTTAGTGCCATAAATGAGGGTTAGCATTTGAACCCAATCTTATATATATATATATATATATATATATATATATATATATATATTTATAGGAAATTAATAAAATAAAAAACACTTTTCTTTGTGAAAACCTTAGAACCAAGTAAAAAAAGTTTTGTTTATTAAATAAAGTAAGTTATATATCTGATTAGAAATAATTATTTTAGCTCTCAAGTAACAATAATTCTCAATTGTACATTTATACAGTATACACACACAGATACACATAATATTTCGAATAATTCGGAGCTCTAAAATTTTGAAAATTTCTAAAATCTAAATCTGAATCCAAAATATTCGGATATCCAAATATTCTGGGATTTAAACTTTTGACATTTCATATTCATAATCTTCAGTTAATCGGTTTTAGATTCAGATAATTTTGCGCACCCCCTAATCCCTAGACTTTATAGTGAATTTTGTACACCCTAATAGATAATGGATTTGTATTAGTTAAGTGAAGCAGTTGCCAGTTAGCAGCCGATGCGGCCGATCAATACATAATGGGCTTTGTTTTTATTTAGAAAAAAGATGGGCTACCTAGCAGGCCTTGTCTTTTGCTATTTCGATCGAAGCCCATGTTCATATAAAGGGTATGATGACCGTGGACATTTGAAAATGGTCGAACGCTTTTGCTGGGTAAAAAATTGAAGACGCTGCCAAACTTTGTACCTTGGGGACCAACAAGTTTAATAATTAGTAAAAAATCAACTGTAGCAGTCAATGTTTTGTCGACATTATGCCCGGCAAAATGAACGGGTCGGGTTGGGTAACGTGTCAGAACAGGTTCAGGTCAGGATATGTGCGGGTTAAAACGGGTTTTAAGAAAAATTAGTTTGTGTCTAAATTGATTGTTCTTCAAAAACATCAATTTAGTTTAACTTAAGATGTGTTATAAGTAAGTAAATAATCTATTTGGATAATTTTAGTGATTTTCTCATCAAATATGTTAAAGTAAACTTATCTTTTGCTCCCTGTGGTTTGACAATATTAACCATTTTGCTCCAAAACTTTCAAAATGATCATTATGCTCCCTATGGTTTGACATTTTAATCATTTTGCTCCAAACTTTTCCAATATATCTCCATTATACTCCATTTTTTTCGAAACCACAGGGAGCAAAAGGGTTATAATTGTTAAACCACAGGGAGCAAAATGATTAAAATGTCAAACCACAGGGAGCATAATGATCATTTTGAAAGTTTTAGAGCAAAATGGTTAATATTGTCAAACCACATGGAGCAAAAGAGAAGTTTACTCAATATGTTATAGTAATCATTCTTAAATGTTTGAATCTATTGCATTTGCATACTTTTTTGGTTACCCGTCTTGACCCGCATAGTTTAAGTACTACCCATCTCAACCTATTCAATATTATGATGTTACCCATTTCCTTTTACATGGATACAAATTACCACCTCTAGTCGACATGACTGGTTTGACGACGATCCATTTATCTTGAGTGTTCGGTTCACAAGCAATGCTTCATGCAGTTTGAATAAGATGGTTTTAAGCTTTCTAGTTGAACCGCCCGGTCGGTCAGAGTTGTGCCCTACAAGATGATATGACGACATTAAATAACAATCTTTTCATTACTGGACTAGTTTTTAAACAAGTTGTTTTAAAGTAATGAACCATTGCTTGTGAACCACGCCATATATGATAAAAGATTTAAAAAATTAATTATATACAGAACACAACAGACACTTCCTTTCCATAAACAATAATAAGAAAAAAAAAAAAAATAGACAATTGTCTATGCCTTTTACTTTAAGTGCTATATAAGATAGTTTCATATCCGGCTAATTGCGTTCCCGCTCTCTTATTAAATATATTATTAAATTCTCATAGTTCTTGATAAAAAAAAAAAAATTTGGTTTTCATAATAATATCTTATATATGAATATAAGCCAATGTTCAAATAAAAAGTATATTTTGCCAAAGAAGGCTAAAAAGAATTTTTTAAATCTATAATACCAATAATACCGACACAAACGAAATTCGATTGAACTCATTCCGATGGCATTGTAACAGTCTTATCGAACCCTACAATATTTGTTTTTTGGTTTTAGCTTTGACAACTAGTTTTAGAGTTTGGATTTTAGGTCATGTTTTTTAGCTTTTAGATTTTATCTTTAGGTTTAGAGTTTGTTTTTATAATTTTGGTTTTATTATTAGGGTTTATTGTTTACGATTTCAGGTTTAGGTTTTTGGGAATTACAAGCCGGTTCCAATGATGTGAAAAAGAATTCAATCGGAGTTTGTTTGAATCGGTTTTCGAGTTTTTAAAAATCTTTTTTAGCTTTCTTAGACAAAAAAGATTTTTTAGGAAACCTTCCCCTATGGATATATGTGTGTAATTACGTAAAAGTCACAATATCTTGTGCGTAATCACACATAATTATAATGGAATTTAAAGATAAATCATGCAAACATCAACTCAAATCACCTCTAATATAAGAATGAATGAATGATGTCAACGAAGACGAAGGCATTCATGTCTAGTTCGATATGGTTAAAAAAATTATTTACCTTTTAAAATGCAATACAACTCCTTCAAAAAGAAAGTCAACAATCACCTGAGTTTTTTCATTATCTATTTATGGATTGAGAGTGTCAAAATACTTTATGTTGTATCTTTGTAATAACTAGCAAAAGTCACCGCGCGTTGCGACAAAACGTTACGATTAAAAGTCGCATGTTATAACGTGTTGGTACGATTAAAATAAACATTAGAAGTCACTATGAATCAATTTTGGAGATTAAAACGCAGATGTAAAATAATATTATGCACCATATATGATATAAAAATAATAAAAATGTCATTTTTTGAAAGATATTCAAACAAAATTTATTTACATATAGTTTTACCCCCACGTGTTACTATCGAAAAAAACATATTATATTTTACTCAACTCATTTCCAAACGCAATTTACGTCGAGATCTAGCCTGACTGAAAACGAACATAAAATAAGCACAAAAATGTATTTTATTTGATACAAATTGTTTCCGAAAAAGTTCACAACGAAGCGTTAATAAAGTCAAAATTACATTGAAACATATATAAAACTTAGCACGCAATAAATAAGGATTTTTTATGCTATGGAATGAAAGGAGTTAATTTTAAACTTAAAAAACTTGTGGGGGCTGAAAATTATTTTACAAATAGTTTAGAAAGTTGTTGAGAGAAAGAGTCAAACTTTGATAATAGAGAGGAAAAAAATAAGAAACAAAAAGTGTACATTCAAAACTTCATGTGGATACAAACGATATATTATAAAGTTTTTTTAAACAAAAGAGACAAAAATTAGAAATTTAATAGGCTAAGAGAAACTAAAAGGTAAATAAAACTCACTTTAAAATATTAATATATTTAGCAATAATATTGATATTATAAAGTTTTGCAAATTCAAAACTTTGAAACTCTAGTGGATAAAAATTACGATTTATATAGTTTTTTATAAACTTAGGAGAGCAAAATTATAAAATTGAAAGGCTAAGAGAAACTAAAAGTAAAAAAAAAAAAAACTCACTTTAAAACATTATTAATATTATATAAACGACCAAACTCGAATTTATAACGACACACGTATAAAATTAAGCACGTCAGAAATTAAAAAATTTTTATCTTAAGGTAACAAATGGGATAAATTCGAAATTTTAGAAACTCATGAGGTCAAAATGATATTTTACAAATATTTTAGAAAGTTGATGAGCAATAATGTTAACCGTGAAAGCATAGATGGAACATTTAAGAAATGAAAAGTTTAAATCCAAAACTTTAATAACTCAATTGGTAAAAAATGAAATTTTATTAGATTTTTTTAAGTTTTAAAAGAAGAAAGTATAAACTAGAAGTAGTCAGAGAGAGCAAAAATGGAAAACATCGGCAACTAAGGGAACAGAACCCCGGCCGCCTTCGTAGTTACAATTGGATTCTACCACTTGGCCAGAGAAACTAAAATGTAGTTACTTTTGTTTTATTGACATATGTATGCAAAGAATATACAAGTAAATTAAATTGATGATTTTTTATTGGTTTTTTACGGTTTAGTTCTGTCAATATTTTAAAGTTTTTATTTGATCTCATATATGTGTGTGTGGGATGGATCCTTGTTAACTAACATTTCTTGGGGTAGCCGGTATAACTCCGTTAATATCAATTCAAATCGTTGGTTATTTTTCTGATTTTTGTTATTAAAAATGTTAAACACTTTTTTATTTTATGTGTTCACGTAAATTTACTTGCGTTTAAGATCGTATACAAGTATAAGTTTTCGTTACATTAAATGTGTCATTACATTGTAACACAATCTTACACTTGTTTTATACATATTAATAATAATGCAAGTATTACAAATACTTGCAAATTTGTACATATTAACTCACATAACAATGTTGCATTTTAATAATAACGCAATTATTCTACATAAATTGATGATTTTGATTGTAATTTACAAGCAGTGTTGTCAATATTTAAGAGTTCTTATTTGATGTGTGTGTCTATATATTAAAGATATGTTTAATTGAAAATCAATATTAGTTGATAGCTACATGAAACATTTATAATGTAGGAGGCATTAAAATAAATTACTTAAATAGAAATAAGTTGCTTTTATTAATTTATGTTAAAGTTGATTTTTTTATTCTAAATGAATAAAAAAAATATAACTTTAATGTGAATCACTTTTTTTTTTCAGGATTTAAAATGAATAAATATAAATAGGTTTAATTAAGGATTAACAATCTAAGATTGGATATCAACTTATCAAATGGTACAATCACTGTGTGTGTATATTATATGGTTCTAGTAAAAGGAATTTTAATTGTAAAAAGTATGAGAATGATTGTGAAGTTGATAAGAATGATTGTGAAGTTGACATGTAACAATTTCTTTATTTTTTAGAAAAATGATATTTTGATCATTGTATTTTATGTTCCATCTATCATGTAACATGTCTTCGTGAATATATAATTTGTCTTTATCATTATATTTTATGCTTGACTTAATTTGTGTGTCATTATACTTTAGGCATTAAATTATTTGTTGTCATCTAATTTTTATGTTTTACGTATTAGAAGTAACAATTGTGTTTTTCTACCATTATGTTTTCCAAGACTTGTAATTTTGAAAACACATATTATCTTAAATTTTTGAAAAACATATTTTCACCATTGTATTTTATGTTAAAATTATTATGCAATATACATTCATCATTATATATTACGTTTATGTCATTGTGTAATATGTACTCATCATTGTGTTTTTTGTTTTATATTTCTTTGGTGTTATCTTTGTGATTATTTATTGTATTAGACAAAATTTGTTGTTAATTTATCACTTTATTTTACATATAAAAAGTACATCATTGTATTGTTTCACCATTATATTTTATAAAACTTGCTATTTTTTACAATAATAAGTCACAATGATGAGCACAAATAAACAATGATGAGCAGAATAGTACAATAACAAGCAAAAAGACACAATGACGTGTTAGAAATAGGAGCTGGAAAATGTTATTTTCTAAAAAAAATTATATGCTAATAATATACTTGTTTTAAAGATAAAAAATAGTGAGAAAAATTGATAAAAAACCAGCAAAAGCGATAATGATTAAAATCCTTTTGGTTATAGCATCTCTACATATCTATCTATTATAATAAATCAATGTTTTCTTTTGCCGCGTGTCATTCAACGAGATAGGTTTTAGGATTCTTTTTCCACTCATTTTATTAAAAAAAAGTCTTCAATATTTAATATAAGAATTAAATGTTTAACAAATTTTATGATATTAACAACATTACCATTATTAAAATACATTAACTTGAATCAATTTATTAACATTAAATTTACCATATATAACGGTAAACACATGATCATTATAACAATAAAATTTTCAATTTATTAATTAATTAAATAAATCCTACATGTTAATATCATAAAATTATTAATAACATTTAATTTAAATAAATTTATTAAAGATAACTTAATATTTTTATATATTAGTAGTTTAATTTCTCCACTTATATAACATTAAGAAATTTAGGTAATAAAAAATAAAAAAAATATAATAACAAAATGGTGGGTCATTTTGCTTTTTTTAAAACTAAGTTTTAGAACAAAATGTAGCCGAAAATATGTGTAAAATCATATTTAAAAGTCACATGTATAAATAAAAAGAAACTCATACAATGAAACAAGTACGACTATAATAAAAGTAAGTAGTAATAATTATTTTCTACATATAAAACTATATATATTTTGTACAAAACAATGTTTACTTACATAAATTAATTATATTTATTATTATAACAAAATCATTATATTATAGAAAATAATCATACTTATAATATACAATATAAGTTTTTTTAATTAAAATTTTGGTAACCAATATGTTTTTTTCATCGAAAATAGATTTAAGTTCATATTTAATATTAAAACTAAATGTTTGACAAATCTTAGGATATTAACAAAATTACCATTATTAAAAACTTATAATTTAATTCAATTTATTAACATTATTTATGCCATATATAATCGCAAATCTTTGTTATATGTGTGTGTATGAAACAAATAGTCAAATTAACTGTCGAAACTTAATAAAAAGTAGAGTAAATTACCGAGTTGGTCCCTGTGGTTTGCTACTATTTCACTCATGGTCCCTAGGTTTCATTAATTACTAATATGGTCCTAACTTTTAAACTTTTGTAACTCATATAGTCCTTGGGTTATAAGAAACAAACATCTGTTAAGTATATGAGGGTATTTTCGTCAATTGTAATAATAATTTGATAAAAGGGAAAAAAAAAGAAATATATGTTTGAAATTAGTCGTTCTCATGAAGCTCAAAGAAACCCTAAACCACAAGACATCCACTCACTGTCACATACGTATTTACGATTGTAAACTAAGGTTAGACACAATTTTGAAGAACAATTGTTCGCGTGAAGCAACGATGCGTGATCATTAATCAATGCGCGATCGTGAATCAGAAGTGATTTCTTTGTTTATTTGTATTTTGTTGTCTGTATTAGAAGCAATAATTTGCTAGTGTTTTTCCTCCACTTTAAATTGAATTAAATGGTTATTAGTTTGAATGAAATTTTTTATATAATTTGCAATTTGGATCTAAAGTGTGAGTGTTCTGTATTTTAACGCATTAAGGTCAATTTGGTCCTGCAACCATCTACAAATGGGTCATTTGTAGGAGCCTCCTACATATTTGCAGCAACCTGCCATTTTATGCTAAAAAATGGTCATAAACCAATATTTGCAGCAAGCTGCATATTTAATTACAACATCAAAGTAAGCATTTACAACTAGAAATAAAGGTCTTAAACATAACCATGATCATAAAATGTCTTAAGCATTACCAAAAACATAATTTGTCATAAGTTTACTTAAACATAAACATAATTATAAAATAAACAACTAAAATCATCATGTTCCTCCTCGACCATTGCAAGACCTTTTGTTGTGACCAGGGTTCTTGCACTTTGAACATGTCAGTGTTTTGCCCATTCTTGTGAGTTTACCACCCTTGACCATAGCAATGTCTTCTAATTCTACATGACTTTTCCTTCTTTTTTTCTTTGGTCTTCCAACTGGTGTGTGATGAAATGGTGGTTTAAGAATTGTTGGGCACTGATCCTTGGCCCACAAATTCTTGCCATTAATTGGGCCAACATTGTAAGAGTATACATTTTTCCATGTTTCAAGCCAGTGACATGGATGTACCCACTCTTCTGGTAACCCTATCATTTGGTAGTTTGTTGTCATGTCCCAATTAGCAGCCACAGCATGTTTACATGGTAATCCAGTGAGCTCCCATTTCCTACAAGTGCATGTTTTTTCAACCACATCAACCACACATTGGTCATTCCAAGGTCCAGAAACTTGATACATCCTTCCACCATTCCATAAAACTCTATATTTTGCAGCTTCTGTTTTGGCAGCTTCTAACAACCTTGTGGATGCTGGTGTAAGAGGGCCATTTGAAGTGAAAATTACCTGCAAAACAATGATATTTTTTTTTAAAATTAAACCATCAAGAATAAAAAAAACAAGGCATAGGCTACCTTCGAAACAGTAGCAATCCTCTTCATTAAGTATTCCCTAATATAATCCAATGCAGAAATAATGGGCTTGTCTCTACCATCTAGAAGCTTAGAATTAAATACCTCACACAAGTTATTCAATAGCATATCAGAATGGGCTCTCCCTACATAATCCAAAGTAGTTTTAGTGTAAATCACTTTCAAACATAAGATAAACCATAAAATTCAATAAATAAAGCATAAGAATAACCTGTGAAATGAGACCTTGCCCAGTGTTTTGGTGGAATTTCTGATAACCACTTGTATGCATGTGAATTGTACTTCTTTAATTCCTCCATTTTTTTTTCAAACTCTTGTGTTGTAGTGGCAGTTGCAGCCCCCCAAAGAAGGTCTTTATAACCTGAAGTGTAAAATAACTCCATTGAATTCACAAACATGAATAATAATAACAACATAAGTATACATACCTTTCCCCCTCCACTGCAGTTTCATGTTCTGGTGTATGTGCCTCAAACAGAACCTATGCTCAGCACAAGGGAATACCTTGGTAACTGCTGGGATAATGCCCTGTTGATATAATTGGCCAAAAATGTCAATGATAACAACAAAAAAATGTGAAACTTAGGAACTAAAATAATATAAAAATATTTACCTTTTGTCTATCAGAAATGAATGTAAAGTTGGCATTTGTTGGTAAATCAAGATCATCTGCAATACATTGCAAAAACCATGTCCATGATTGAGTGTTTTCAGCCTCAACCACAGCATAAGCAAGGGGGTAGATACCATTATTTGGATCTAATCCTACTGCTGTTAATAGTTGACTAGGAAATGGACCCTTCATAAATGCTCCATCCAACCCCAGTAAATCCCTACAACAAGCCTTAAATCCTAATTTTAAGGCACCCAAGCAAACATAAATCCTTTTAAAAACCCTTGTTTCAGAATTTGGGTTGTGCTCTGGTTCAACAGAAAACTTCACTGTGCTGTGTGGGTTGGTAGTTCTCAACTCCAATACGTAATCTCTAAGCATCTTGTATTGATCAACAAAGTCTCCCCTCACTTGTTTTATTGCCTTGGTTTTTGTTCTAAATGCCATCATCCTAGACACATGAAGCTCATACTTTCTTTGAAGTTCATATTGCATTGATTTCATGGAAATCTTAGGGTTATACTCCACCTGATTAGTCACCCAGCTCTCCTTGGACAAATACCCAGAAGTGAAAGCTTTAATAGATCTGGACTGATGACATTTATGTTTAGAATGGTAAGTTTTAACCAACCATGTTTCACCCTGCATTTTTTGCTTAGCTACATAAATAACCCAAGGACAAACAAACTCACTACTTTTAACTTTGTTACTTGAAGCACCACCACTAACAGATTCTTGAGTAGGTCCACCTGACTGTTTACTTGGCCCGATTGTCAAATTCGGTATATTTCCAATACAAACTGCCCGTATTCTTTCATTGTCATTCTTTTTAAAAACTATATCCCTCCTGGTCTCAACCGCATGTTTCTTTATTAAGTTTTTAACTTGAGTTCTGTTTCCAAAAACTTGTCCTACAAAAAAGGTAGCACTACTGACATTGTTTTCTCTATTTTTCCTCCTTAAGTATTTCAATTTTGTGCTCCTACATGTTTCAAAGTTATCCATTGAGTCATCCGTTGCACTAGAAAATGTGTCATCATCTAGGTCAACTTCATTCCCATAGTCATTACCTAACTCAACAGAACCTTGAATTATATTTCTACTAACCATGTCATTTTCAAACACCTCAACTTCATTGTCTATATCAACATCAACTTCTTCAACTTCATTTTCTATATCAACCATGTAATCACTGTCATCACTATCCTCATTGTCTTGTACCTCATCACCCCCAACTTGTTCTAAATTATCATGCTTGTCATAATTACTACCCTCACCGGTCCATTCAATGATGGAATTAAGTGGTCTAATTGTTTCTACCCCCATGTCTTGTAGTTCCTCTATCAAACTAGTCTTCCCATGTTCAATAAATAAGCTAATCAGTTTGTGTTCTCCAACATACTTAGCAAGTACAAGAACATCTTGATCATCAATCAATGCTTGCAAACCAAAATCCAAATCTGTGTCAGGAACTAAAAAAATGATAATAATTTGAGTTACCATCCATATCTAGCCCTAGTTCTCGTGCAATCCAATCAAGTTCATGTGTTGAGAACTCATCAATATCTACAAAATCAACATACTTAACTGTACCGTAATCATATTGACGACCAGGGAAGTTTCTAAAACACCCACCATAATGAACCTTGAAAGAAAACATGTTTGGTACACCCTCTGCAAATCATAGCAATAAAAAAATAAACTCAGATTTTATAAATGGTTCTATTCCAAAAAGAAAAAAAAAAACTAAACTATGCTTACCATAATATCTCTTCTCTTCAAAACATTGATGGTTGCCTCGAATCTCCCAAACCATGATCGTTATAATGTTGTCAAAGATGAAGAACTAAGTTGCAAATTTAGATTTTGATAAGATGAGCACTCTTAGGGTTCCTGTACGTGAGGAAGAAGAATTATAGATGAGGGAACTTTGAACGTCCAAGTTTTCTTTTATCAAATAAGATTGCAAATGACAAAACTACCCTCACATACTTAACAGATGTTTGTTTTTCACGTTAAAAACTAATGGGTTTGTAACCTAAGGACTATATGTGTTACAAAGGTTTAAAAGTTGGGACCATATGGGTAATTTATGAAACTTAGGGACCAAAAGTGAAATACTTGCAAACCATAGGGACCATCTCAGTAATTTACTCTAAAAAGTATTATATAGTGCATTTTACCTATTTTTTGAAGATAAGTACTTTGTACTTCATTTCAGATTTATTTATTATATTTATTTTTAAAATTTAAATAAGTAACATTTCAATATCTATTGTTTCTTTAAATGTTTTTCATAGTCTCTAACATTAACTTCCTTTAGGAATTTATTTTACATAATTTTAAAAAAAGTGTACAGTAACTATAATTATAAAAAACTAATTTTTTATTCTATAATTTGTTTGTAAATTTAAATGTTTTATTAAATTACAAAATAAAAAATACTTCAACCTTTGGTATATACTATTTTTTTAATTTGTATTATTATTCTCTAACATCCATTTTGTTGAAAACTAGGATTTAAGACCTAAATTTATTTTTATTAAATTACAAAATAACATCCATTTTTTTAATTTTTATTCTCAAACCGAAGTAATTTTTACTATAAAAATATACAATTTAACATAATTGATTAAAATAATTAACACCAATTATCAAATGAATTTTTGTTGAAAACTAAATAATTTTCATTTATCTTCACATTAAGTTGCACATTTCATTACTTAATTTAAGGAATAAATTGTATATTTCTTAAATAACGTCCTGATTTTTATATACGGATTGATAGATATGTTTTATTTAGAGTAAAAAAATACTTTAAATATTTCATTATGTAATATAATCAAGAATCTACTTAATTACCTAATATCATATGAATATTATAAAATAATGGAATATTAGATGTATTTTTTATATTATTACATTTTGTATTGTTTTCTTATCTTATTTATTAATTTTATTATATCATTTTGTTAATATATATTATTTATATTATATTGTTCAATTTTTTTTTCAAAAAGTCAAAACCATAAGGAAAAAAAAAAGATAAAATCAACAATAGTACGACTATAAGATCAAACGGTTAATCTTCATATATGGATGACATTTCCAACAAAAGTGATTATTTAAAAACTAAGCTTTTATCATATTATTATATATAATAATATTTTCAATTTGTTCTTAAAATAACTTATGTAGAAAATAATCATTAATACATACATTTATAAATGCTTTAGTATTTCATTTTAAATCATAATTATATTAATTTTAATATTTTATATATGTTAACTCATAAAATTTATGTACTTCACATTTAAAAATATGTTATGTTACTTTTTTTTACCAGGGTTTAAAATTCAAAAATTGTATGTAACACTGCTCACGATGCTCAGAATGATATGAAAATGTATTTGGATGCTTAAAGACCTAATTTAACACAAATATATTTCAATCCATGTCAATTAAATATTCTTATTATTATTGAAAGTAAAAGAAGAAAAATAATAACTCTTATTTTCTTCTACTTTAATGTAAAATATAAAGTTTTGTTAAATATAACAAATTATATGTTTTTATGACTGTACCCGTGTTATACACGGGTTTATAAATTGGAATATAAAGATGGAAGTATACATAACCCATTAAATGTGCAATAACCCGAAATAACATGTTAAGATCAAGCTAACTCTTTGATTTTTTTTAACATCATTGTAAACACATTTACAACAATTTTTTATTTTATGAGTTTGCGTAAATTAATCACAGTTTGAGAGTTAACATCGTTGTAAGGTAAAAAACACTTACAGTGCTTTAAGTTAAAAAATTTTGTTGTTTTTTTTATTATTATTGTATATATACAATACTTTTTTGCTTCTAGATGAATTCGTAGTATGAGGTTGTTGAAACAAAACATGCGAAAAAAAGTAGTAAATTAATTTGCAAAGAAAATTTATGAGGAGACAACCAACCAGTTGCGTAGTCGGTTACAATTGAACCAATTTGGTTACGAGAACGCCATTATATACAGGGGTTTAAGAGCAAGCGCGAGAGGTTCGACCGCACAGGCGTACATGACTTATTTTTTTAGGGGGCCTCAAATTTTTAAAAAAACTTGTGTGTGTGTATATATTATATATATAAATTTATTTTACAACAAACACATATTTACAATCTAATTTTTAACCCAGTTATACGAAGTTTATAAAAGTTAAAAGAAAAAGTTGTTAAACATCTTACCCAATAATTCATTACAATTTAAAAATTAGGTAAAAAACACAATAAAAATTAACTCACTTAAAATTTAGTTTCAAACGAATTACCACTTCAAATTTATTTACAAACGAATTACCACACACGCTCATAGAGGAGTCTTTTTTTAACATTCGTACAGGGCACCTAATCTTTCAGATACGGTATTTATATATATGTTGATATAAATAAAACCATATATGGATTCATTCTATTAAAAACTAAAAAAGTTGTAAAACAATCATATTTATACTACTTAATTAAATCGTAAAAAAATAATTCTCTTTCAAAGTAAAAGAAGTTAATATTAAACTCGTTAAACTTGTGATTACAAATGATTTATTTAGTTGTTAAATAACAATAATTATCAATTAAACATCTCTCAAGTCTCAACCATGATATACACAAATTCCAAAAATAAGAAATGAAAACAAATGCAAATTCGATTAAAAACGTTTTTGCACAACACCTGTTTCCAACATCGAACTCATCTCTCCAAGGGAAGAAACCAAACAACTTCTAGAAACAGAAGATGAACAACTCTTTTTGTTTTTGACAATTCTGCCCTTGGGGCTTAATATTTGATTTTGACTTTTACATTTTGACCATCTTGATCTCAGATTCCTCTTCTTTGCAATATCTTCAATGTTCTTGAAGTTTGCAAGTGATCCAAATGACTCAGACTTACCCTGATAGTACTTTGATAACCCCTTCCTGCATGTGAACAAGTAACTTATGCTTTAAAAGTTGTACATTACATGTAAACTTAAACATTATCAAACTACATAAATATATATGGCTTACTTGACAGGAAGATGGGTCATGAGTTCAGATAACTCATACAATGGACCATCATGAAATGATGATGATGATGATGATGACGTGGCATCATCGATCATCTCGGAGGAAGACAATGTGGCAGAAGAATCATTTGACCATTCTTCGACGAAATCAGAGCCAAATTCATCATCGTTTTTAGCTTCATCAAAAACCCATTGAAGGTGTGTTGATGTTGTTTCCTTGATGATTTGATGTTCTTGAAATTCGCCCATTGTTGCTGGCTGTGATAAAATCTTGATGAAGAAGAAAGAAAGATAGAGATCGACGTTGGTTTCGTTTGACTGCGTTATGATCTTGAAGAGTTATAGTACGTGGATATATATAATATATATATTTGTGTGTGTTTGAGGGGGGGTGGGGTGGGGTGTGGTGGGGGGGCAGGAAAGGATAAGGTCCATAAGTTTTTTTTGAATACATCCATATCTGACTCACCAAACATTCCAATTTTGGAATGCAATTTTATTATCTTGTTCCCAAGCAGGGTCACAAACACCGTTTTGAAAACCAGACTAGAACGGTCGAACCGGAAACCGGTGTGTGGACCGGTTTGGTTAGGAGTTCTGGGCCGTTTTGGGCGAACCGGCCTGTTAAACCGGCAGACCCGTGAATGAACCGTTTTTTGTTTTTTAATTTTTTTAATTTTATATATATATATTTATAAAATATTTGTAAAATCATCCGGTTCTTAAATTCGGTTTGACCGGTTGGACCTCTGACCGGTAAGGAGACCGGTTCGATGTCCGCGCCAGTTTTGAAAACATTGTTCACAAACACAAAAGGGGGAAGTTATTGGTAAATCGACACAATGATTTTGTCAAAGTATTATAGTTTAGTCACATTTTCATGATAAGGCTCCAGAATTATTAGGTTGTTTGAATCTCACAAAGAGTTTTTCTTAAATATTGAGTTTATAATTCTGAACTGATGACTTTATGGATATGATCAGGGTGTATTGTTTGTGTCACGATAATACTTTATTGATCTAAACTAGTTGTTAAAAAAAAATAGCATTAACTTTTTGTATTTTTTATGTTAAAAAATATGTATTAATAAAAGTAATGCATATGTAATATGATTGTTTTAACCTAAGCATATTTATGTATGATGAGGTGATGTATTAATATTAAAACCGGTCACAAAATCAATCATCATATATAAAAATGATATTTTGGTGAGTCTAACAAAACCCTAATAACTATAAGGGAGAAAAAAAATATGTATATAATCATGGTATATGTGATATATCTACATACGAAAATACAAGTTATATATGACATGTAAATGTTTATTATATGCAAGAGTGAGTACATTAAACCGAGTAGTTTATCACTCTTTCACGCTCTTATTATTTTTCTATTTGATTTTATGATGTATAACAATTAACAATGTTGGTTTATATGTTGACAAGTGAAGTAAATAGAAGTTCATATATAATAGTGAAAAGAGAAAACATTGTTGATGCCTATTGGCAAACTTATTAGTTATTACATAATAATTTATAAACTTAAGAACCAACTGGAAGTAGTCTGGAACCACATACTGGATATACATGTTTAGATTAATTTATTAAAAAATTGAATATTTTTAGTGGTCACAGATGCATCCTTGTGGCGCCTAGTCAGCCTTTTCAAAAGATGATTAATGTTAATTAAATTAAGTCATAACTTTTGACTTTATTTTCATCCATTAGATGCTTTCGAGGTTAACAGTGTAACGAAAAATTAGAGTAACGTAAATATTTAATTTGCGAATGTTAATATGTTCAAAGTTATATGTCTGATTAATTCTTTAAAAACTATAGACATGGTTTCCCCATTTGCATGCTATTGATGCTTTTGATATTTTTATTAAACGGTAAAAAAAATTACTAAATAATTGTAAAATAACATTTTATTATTTGTTAAAGACATTTTTGAAAAAACCCAACAAAAATCATTTCCACAACACTAAAACAATTTATTATTTGTTAACAGTGACTAGTGACGTTTAAAATTATATATTCACTATTCTCAACTGCTTTCTAGATTATCTTAGTCATTTAAATAATAAATTCTCTCAAATGAAATACTAATCGTAAAGTTATGTGTAATAGAAGGCTTGATGGGGCTTAATCAGTGTCACGCAAGCGCCACGTAGACGTCACGTAGAAGGCTTAATGGGAGCTTAATATATGTGTAATGAGGGGTTTGGTGAGAGCTTGATGGAGGGTGATGATGTTTTTTATTAGTTTAGAAAAAAAAAATCCTTCAACCACCATCACGCTCATGACCACGGTCACTCGAGACCGGTCATGCCCCGGTAATGAGGCTTGTGTAATGGGGGTGGAGGCGTGACGGGAGCTTGAGGCAGGTCACTGGATGAAGGTCATGTCTCACTACACATTGCCAAATAGTTAAATAGCTTGTAACCCTAGAAGTCAGTATATTGTCACTACATGATTCTTATAATGCATAGGTAATGCGAGAGCATGGGTTCAAATCCCGACCAAAGCGTTCGATAGGGGATTTTACTACATATCAGGTTTTCTCCTGAAGTGCAGATCGATTTGCTAGAGAACAATTTTCACTAACACCTGAGCTTTGGATACCAAAGAGCTGGTAGTTGACTATGATCGCAGTGTCAATTTTTTTGGTCTAAAAGTTCTATTTGGTTTATAAAGAGACATGTCACTAAGCCCAAGTTTATCATGGTTTATATGTTGGTTTAATATGTCTTTTTAACTCACTCTTTGCTTAACTCCCCACGAACTCGCATTCACTTTTAGGCTGTTTGTTTTCTCGCAGACGTTTCATTAAAAAACGTCTGCGCGGCCTCTTCTTGGCGCAGACCTGGACCAAGCTCTTTTTGAGCTCTTCTAACCTCTTCTCACTTCATCTCTTCACCTTTGGTCGATCTCCTCCACATCCGAATCCCCCCACCGTCGGTCTCCTCCACAGCCGCCTCCCCCCACCGCCGGTCTCCTCCACATCCGACTCCCCCCACCGCCGGTGTCCTCCACAGCCGCCTCCCCCCACCATCAATCTCCTTCACAGCCGCCTCCCAAGCCACCGATGTCGTTCGATCGGAGATGAGGGGCGACGAAAAACGAGCCCTCTAGGTCGCGATCGTGAGCGGCGGTAGGTGGAAGATTGGAGACCTCTAGGTCGTTCGATCGAACCCTAGGTTGGAAGATCCGTCGTGAGCGGCGGTAGGTCGTTCGATCGAACCCTAGGTTGGAGACGATCGGTGGACGATCGAACCCTAGGTTGGAGACGATCGGTGGCGAGGAGGAGAACGGCTGCATAATCGCCGCCGTCTGCGGTGGCCGGAGGAGGAGGAGAAGGATAATATGTACATCTCACCTACCGCCGCCGTCTGCGGTGGTCGCGATCGTCTGCGGTGGCCGGGTAGGTGGTGGATGGTGGCGTTGGTTTTTGGGTCTGGAAGAGGTTTTAAAACTGAAAAACAAACACCTCTAAAAGATCTTCTTGCAGATGTTTAGTCCACCTCTTCTACAAAAGAGGTTTGCAGATGTGGTCCGCAGACCGCAGACGTTTTACCTCTGAAAAAACAAACACCACCTTTATCTATCTCCCTGCTTATTGTCTTACACCCGTCTCTTATTCTTTCCTTGCAAAGGAGCCTCCAACCCTTTCTTTTCATAAAGGGATAATATCATATATCGTCTTAGTAAACATCAAAATTACATATATCCCTAATGTTAAACTAAAATTACAAATATGCCCATGTTTCAAAATTACCTTAGTAAAGAGAAATATGTAAGTTGTTTTTAGTTAGTTTATTAAGGGTAAAATATGAAATACATAATTTGTTTTTTAATGAAATGGATAAATATGTAATATATTTGGTTTAGAAAGGGCAAATATGTAATTTAGTTTTATAATTGGGTAAAATATGTAATAAATGATTTTAGCAATGAGATATATATAATTGAACCTTTCATAAATTACTACTCACATGTAGCTTAATGACCATAGATTCCTTCCATTTTTCACAACTCTAATTGTCGCAAGGGTTGAGGATTTTCAAGGTGTTCATCCTCCTTTCGATCTTTCTATTTTATCTTTATAATTAGTCTTGATGCATAGTTATTATGTGGTGCAATTTTGTTGTTCTTAGATGGCATCGGCTGTTCGAATAGTATGGTTAGCGACACGACACGATCGGCAAGGTTTGGTTTATAAAAGAATCAAGCACGAGCAAAGGTAAGCTCACCCGTTGTTCGTTTGATTTTGCTCGAATATTAATTAATTTATTATATATATAGAGAGAATTCATAAATTGAAAACCACCTTAAATTGTAAAAACCATAAAAACTATGGAAAAAAACATATAAAAAAAGTTTTTTTAACTTTTTTTTACAGGTTTATAACATTATTTGGTTTATTTTTATAAAAATAAAAATAAAAAAGTGCCAAGATGTTTTTTTTTAAATATCTGTAACACCAAGTAAAACGTATGTAACACTGAGCCCATATGTTACGGAACATTTTAACGAAATAATGTTTATATGTGTGTGTGTGTGTGTGAATTAATATATACACACACATACACACACAATTATTTTATAGATATTTAACATAAAAAAGCAAGTGCTTAAGCATTTAAAAAAGTAAATATTCATATTTTAGAACTAGTTTGTATAATGCATCAAAAACATAACAATAATATAAAAATGTAAATCTAAAATATCTAACTAAACTTTGAAATCATTCACTTTCATTACATATGTTGTATCATTAATAGGTGGCAATTTGGAGTTTTGTGCCAAGTTTTAATACGAAATCGAGCAAAACCAAGCAACCAGGCACTCGATTCTAAACTGAACCAAGTTTGAGCACTAATATATCACTGGGTTTTATAAATTTGAACCAAACCAAGCAGCTCGGCTTGAAAACGAACCAAGTTGAGTGAACCTACGCTTAGTTCGGTTCGGTTTGACTCGTGAATAGTCTTAGCATGAGTATTTTAATTTGGGTTTATTCTTGTGGATACTGAAGGAATTCCTAGCAGTGGTCAACATCGATTCGAAGCGACTCTTGAAAACCGAGGGCGAATTTAAGTGATTTGTAGGCGTTTAAGGCTTTTAGCGTTAGTGATTTGACCACAGTGGAACATTCATAGTTTTGTAAAATTTCTATTTTACTACCATTTTATATCTATGATTTTGTTCTTGAATTATGGTCATTCTATCTACAAATGTTAACAAGTAAACAAATGTTTAACGTCAATATCTTTAATCTTCTAATTTTAAAACTGGGTTTATTTTTTTTTAAACGGCTCGTGTCACCATCAATACCACCCCCATCATATCCACCACCAAGTCACTAATTCCTGAAGAAACTCAATAATATGAGAAAAACCCTCTTGTGGGATTCGAACCCAAAACCATTTGGTTTCTGAGCTTTTTTTCACACCACCAAGATACAATTAGGCGGTAACGCCTTTTGGTGATCATGTTTAAATCAATTTTTTAAGACTACCCGCAATGCATAAGCATGCATTTACTACATGCATCTTAGTCATTACTGTCACATCAGCTTTTTACTCATAATTTCAACATGCATTCTCTCTGCTCTTTTTAACTCCAAAACATCATTTCCACATGCATTATCTTTCTTCCACATCACAATTTTATTTTATATATATTTATGGTGATTTTGGAAAATGAGACCCACATTAACTCCAATGCATTGCGTTGGCCAAATGCACTCATTGAAATGCAATTGCCTAGTCAGTGCACTCTAGTGCATCTTTTTGAAACGTCATCTCCACGTAGGCCAAATGCACCATTCCAAAATGCGCATTGGAGGGAGCCTAATACAAATGATGGATTTCAAGTTTATGGTCCGTTCTAATTTGGGTATTTTATGTTTGGAAGGTTATGTATTCAGGGATATATATTTGAAGCTTAGGAGAGATTTCTTAAAGCAAGATACGTTTTAAAAGCCAACAAGATAGTTTCATATGTGATCTTTTACGCTTCATATTATGTTATGGATCGAAACCATTGCAGGGTATAGGACTTGTCTCACATCGGTTGTATGGGCAATCGATGTGGGGTTTATAAGTCAAATGGGTCCTCTCACCCATCAGACTAGTCTTTTGGGTTGAGCTCTCATGTTTGACTTGTAACAGTGGTATCAGAGCCAACTCGGAGTGGTGGCCTGGAAGGAGCCAGCCGTGACCAACAAGGACGTTGGCCCTTAAGGAGGGTCGATTGTTATGGATCGAAACCATTGCAGGGTATGGGACTTATCCCACATCGGTTGTATGAGCAATCGATGTGGGGTTTATAAGTCAAATAGGCTCTCTCACCCATCAAACTAGTATTTTGGGTTGAGCTCTCATGTTTGACTTGTAACATATTATCTAACTTGTCTTTCATTTTTCCTATAATTACGAGTCATTTATGTGTAAATAAATTTTGAATACTGATCTTATAGGTCTTTGCAACAATAAAGGGCTTTAGAAACCAAATAAAAATATTGATTGTAAACTGGTTGTTTTGGTTGGAGATGTCATTTGGAGTCTTTTAACTATCTTATAAACAAATACGTCTGATGTTTCTTTAATAATTTGGGGTTTTGTTATGTAGCTATTCTATTTAAAAATAATATTTTTTAGAATGTAAATACAAGAAGAAAAAAAACTTCCATTTTGACGTTCAAATACTAGGCTATTAGACAGGTATAAAATTAGTTCTAAAACACTTTTTTTTATTCTTAAATTTTTACTCTAATTTAATCAAATTATAGCATCTTATTTTTATCCTAAACTGCTTATAACTATCATCATCAATTCATCACTTGTAAGGCAACTATTTCAAACCTCCCTTAATCAAGCTTTTGCTTAAAACAATTAAAAAAACAAGATTAAAGAACATTTGCAAATGCATATAGCCGTAATTGTGATCCCGTGACAGCAACAATTTTTCAGCTTTTCTGTATATTTGTGAACGTTATTTTCAAGTGATAACGGTTTTAGACTACTGACAACATTAGTTATCAAACATAAATCTATAACCCGTTATCCAAGTAAATACCGATAACCAAATATCATTTATATAGCCAATGTGACGACAAAATTACGTAATACGATGTGAGATGTATATTTGAATGACTTTTGCATTTTTTATGTTAAAGAGAGTTATTTCAACAACTTTCGAACAAAGATGTAATGCAACATTTTTTAAAGATGATAACTCATAGTTAGAGATGCACAAAAAAACCGGTCAACCGAACCAGTACCGGATAGAAACCGGTTATTGAAATTGGTTTTAGGTTTTTAAATAAACTGGCGGTTTAGGACTGGTTTAAAGTTCCAAGAGAAACCGGTTATTAACAGGTTTTTCGAACCGGTTAACCGGTCCAACTTAGGAAAAAATTGGTTATTTGGTAGTTAATCAGTTCGGTTAACCGGTTTCGGTTATATATCAGTTTCGGGTTTAGATCTTGAAAAACCGATTATTAACCGAACCGGTTATTGGTAAAAAACGATCACCAGAATTTGACCGATTAACCGGTTCTGTTATTTCAAAACCGATTTTCGACTGGTTAACCAGTTTGTGTAGGAACAATTCTAGGTAGCTTTTTTTATTTGTAATGATTATCAAATTTATATTAGGATTTTTTTAATATATATTCACAATTTTTATTTACTTTTTTGTTATGTGATCAGCATTAACTAACTCAAACAGTAATTTATATACAGTACTATAGAACCAAAACATATAAATAGACTGATATCAATCCAAAAAATTGCGAACCTACCTTTGTTAAAAAGATTGCGACTACAAATGACAATAGGTGGTAAATAGGGAAGGGGTTTAGATTATTTCTAAATAATAAAAATAAAGGTGAAACTTTTATTTTAGATAAAGGTAAAAAAAAATTATAGGTTTTAAGGCTTACTTGGTGATGATGACAAAAAAAAAATAGTGAGCAGTAAAACTGTAATCATACGTACAGTTTTGAAAAGTAAGAACTAAATTCGCAATATAAACATGCATTTGAATATTCTTATAGTTTAAATATGATATCACTATCTTATTTATTTCTAAATAAACTAATAAATTTGCTGATTTATTTATGATAAAAAAAAATACACATGTAAACGAATATAAGTTATTAAGAATTTAACATGCTAAATATTTTCTACTTTTCTTTTAGTTTCTTATTGTATCATACTATTGACAAGTTACTATCTCATCATGAAAACATGATCAATCTTTGTACATAAACCCCAAAAGATAATTAGATCATTCTTCATTTCTTTGTACGGTTGTTTGTTATGAAAAGTGATTACTCACTTAGAAACAAACAGTTTAGAAATCACAACTTTATTCTATTTATTCATAATAGTTATATCACTTGTCATCAATTAATCAGATAAAAATATTTAGATAAACAATCCAAAATACCCAAATAAGAGATTGTTGTATCAAAAAAAAAAAAAAGTAGAAAGATAAGCACGTCTAATAAGATATATCCATTAAGCAAAAATGCTGTAGTTATCTTGATTAGTTGATCAAGTTAAGTCGAATGGATGAGACACAGGTCTTGTATTTAAGTCATTTTTTTATTTAAATTGCATGAAATTTTTAATTTTTGGATGAGTCTTAGTGGAGTGTCATGGTGTTGATAGTGGATCAATTTATTCCTTGTTTCGCGTATGCATTTGCAGTTCATTTGTTAGGTATGTGTGTATTAATTAATTAAGCAAGAGTTCACGAGTAAATTTCATCTTATGTTGTAGGGCCTTTACCAACTACTAACTCTAAATGGAACGATAAATCTCAAACCCTATAACTCAAGTCCTGAATTGTGATAGCATTAATCAATCAAGTCGAAAATATTCAAGAAAAAACTAGCCAAAAATTGAACACACATGAGTGTAAAATTTCAATGTGGGGAATTTGGCATATTTTTTTAAATATTGCAAGATTGTACTTCTTATGGAATTGAAAAAAGTTAAAAACAAAAGAAAGAAAGAAAGAAAGAAAGAAAGAAAGAAAGAAAGAAAGAAAGAAAGAAAGAAAGAAAGAAAGCAAGCAAGCTGATAATACATATATATGGTATGCATTATAGAAAGAATCTGATTACAAAATCATCTATTTGGAAAAATTCATAGGGGGTTCCAAGCAACTTACCAGAATTGAAAGATCAATATCTTTGTCCTCAAATTTCTTGATGAACGAATGACTCTACATATACAAGAAAAAGGATTAAACTTGGGTTACAAAAAAAAAATCATTAAACAAATGTTGTAATAAGTGATCATACGAACCAAAAGATCCAGAGCAGACGACCTGTCTTTGGGATCTTTTTGTATGCTGCATTTATGCACATAAGTAGAAGCATATAAATAAATTAAACAAGAATCATAATCTGTAGGATGTTGTTTAAACTTACCATGCAGACACAAATGAACAGAATTCAGGTGAAAATTGGTCTGGTGGTGCAGTTGGTGGCGGCTTTGAGACAATGGCATCTAAGAGTTCATAAAAACTAGGCCAGTTTTGTTGATCTTCAGATTGTATGAAGGGAAAGCGTCCTATAGCACACTCAAGAATCACTAGGCCCAAACTCCATATGTCGCTTTTATAATCATAGGTCTTCCCACTAATTCTTTCGGGCTTAAAAAACAATAACAAAAAAGATCAGGCCTCACCGCCTCACTGATAATAACTTCGATTGTTCTAAAAATGACAAACCAGATCTAAATTAGTAATTTAAACAGCTTGTCTAGCACTTTTGACTGTTTGGATTATGAAAATATTTATGGTCATCTTGTTATTTTGAGGTAAAATAAGTCGATTTCAAATGTGTGTATTCAAAATAATGGTTTACCCTTATAGTGAAACAAGTTTTTTTGAATAAGTTGAAGATGTGCTGCTTTGGCTTAACACCATAAGCACATGTAATGTAAATAAGCATACCTAAACCCCTTGGATTTGAAAGAAAAACATATCTCAAATATTTTTTTTCTTGAAATACAAAAAGCAAAGCAAGTCCACTTACCGACATATAATTATATGTTCCAACAAACGTATCTCTTTGACCCATAGAGCTTGCAAGCATTGCACTCACACCAAAATCTGTAATCTTTACTTCCCCCTTTTGGTTTATTAGTAAGTTGGATGGCTTTATGTCCCTATGAATTACATGTCTATCATGGTGCAAATACACAAGACCCTGCAATACCTGTGATAAATATTATCATCAGAAATAGCAACCTCACTTGTTTACTTACACGGTCTGTTCTGATCCTATATAATTCAAAGAGTCAAATTATAAAATTTTAGATATAATACATACTGCATACAACTTCCTAAACTGCTTTATTAAATTATAGCTTACTGCTTTTAGAATAGTTCTTGTAACCATATTTAATGCATTAGTTACCTTTAAAAAAATCAAAATAATGAACCAGATTAATAGGAAGACTCAATCTAACCTGACCCAACACATTTCACCTTGCTGCCTAATCCGTTGAACCCTCACATTGTGTCTTTTATAAACAAACAAACAAACAAACAAACCCAGTATGTTCCCACTGCGTGGGGTCTGGGGAGGGTGAGATGAAAACAAACCTTACCCCTACCCCAGATGTGGTAGAGAGGCTGCTTCGAACGAGACCCCCGGCTCAAAAAAAGCTGTTGCCATCCTTTTTTCTTTTTTTTTTAATATTATTATTCTTATTCATAATTTTTATATATATATATATATATATATATATATATATACACTTTAATATTAATTTATTATTATTATTACTATTATTATTATTATTATTATCATTATTATTATTATTATTATTATTATATATATATATATATATATATTTTTTTCACGAAGCCATAGAAGAACAGATAAAGACCATTGCCCACACACATAAACACGCATAAAGGAACAGTCAGACATACACATAAATCATACCCATGAGAAGTAGTGTCAGTAGGGAAGACAAAACAAACATGGAAAGCAAGAGACCATCCAACCAAAGCAAACACACCAAACGATCCACCAAACTTAGACCCCCAGTTAGCATGCAGACCACAACCACAAACACCTATGACACAGGCATTCTATGAAACTAAGCTCCTACCCACTTACGTCCTGCCCCAACTAGAAATCTCTCGCCTTTATCCTACGCCTCCATGAACTCCTATCACTGATATTAATTTATTATTATTATTACTATTATTATTATTATTATAATGATGATCAATTGATCATATACCATATCTTTTAATATTCACTAAAATTGTATTAATATAGTTTCTTGTAACCATATTCAAGACTCTAGTTACACAAAAAAAAAAAAAAAAATGAGCAAGAAAATGTTTGGGTCAATCCAACCTAGCCCATTTTGACCTGATATCAAACACACCCAACCTACATACGTTTCCACCTCTGATTATGATGATCATATACCCTTTCTTTTAAATGATAGAAAGAAGAAAAAAAAGAAGAATCATCTAAAATAGAAACCATGCTTTTAAGGATGGACAAACCTGTTTGCAGACAACTGCCAGATACGGTTCAAGAATTGTTTTGAGTTGTCTAATCACGTCTACCAAAGATCCACGGTCCATGTATTCAAAAACCAGAGAGATTGCCCCATTGTGGTAAAAAGAATGGTAGCAAACAACAATATGAGGGCATTGAGATGCTTGGTTAATTTTTAGTTCTTGAACAATTTGTTTGCGTATTTCCTCTTGAATGTTCATCTGGATTACCTGTGACCGCAATCCATACGACCCAAGTGTTTATTCTATGTATACTCATCATTACATTGAAAATACTAACATCATTTAAATGTTTAAGCATAGAATAAATGATCTTGATAACATATAACAAGCATCAATAATCACAATACCCATTCATACGAATTCTAAAATAAAAATATGATTTTCAAAATGATATTAGTTATATAAAACCTGTAAACCCTGCAGTTTTGAAATGAGCTTCAAAAAACAGAATAATGGATTAACTTGTACTTATTTGTTGCTCATATTCTTATCTCTTTTGGCTCACTTCATTTTGACAATGCATCATAAATATTTGTTCAGTATCTCGGTACATTTACATCCTAATTCCAAATAATAATACTAAGTTGATAACAATAAAATATACAATAAAAAACAAACATGTAAGTGTGAAAGAAGTAAGGCGATCCATAGTACTAACAACGAGTTACTATGTCAGCTATCAAGATACCTTCAAACTAACCAAGTTACTTTATTGCATATAGATACTCCTAATAATTAGTGTTTTTGGTTGGTAGTTGACATAGGGGATGTTTGAATTTGGTTTTTCAAAGTGATATTGTGACTTGAAAAGTAAAAACTAGTTAATTGAATAATAAGGTGCTTAGACCTAAGGATAGTTAATAACTCAGATTTATTCTGACCTTCAAAGCAAACAATGTCCCAATCCATTTATGTCTAACCAGTTGAACAACACCTCCACTTCCTTTTCCAATGACTTTGATGGTTTCAAGATCTTCCAATGAAAATTGCAGATCAATCTCCTTGGCATTAGATAGCTATTTAAAAAGTAAACTCCAAGGTGAGTTTTCTTTTTATGTAGATCACACAAATAAGACCGATTCAAATTACAAACTAAAGCAGACCAAACTCAGACAGTGTGTATGTACAACAACCATACCTGATAAAGTCCCACTAATAGCCAAGCTATTGATAGGTTTTGAGGAGGATGAGATAAAACTAAACCTTACCTCTATCTCAAGGAAAAAGATGATGCTTCGAAAGAGTCTTCGGCTTGAACAACAAACATATATATAGAATCAAAGACATACTAGACATGTAAACAAGTGCATTACAGAGAATTTTGTTTTAAGCAACTAAAGATAGAAAGAGACAATTACCAATACAATATGTTGAAATGTTGATAGGATAGAGAGCAACATATGCATAAGTGAGCACATATATATAGACGGTGTGTGTGTGAGTGTAAAATCTAGTTTACTTGCAGATCACAGCATAATTACAACTCCTTTAAACTGGAGGAAACTTACACTATTCTCCTTGTCTTCAGATGCAAGTTTTAATCCTTTCAGATTTAGAAGTAAATCGCCATCATGAAACGTCCCACTAGCCGTCCTGTGAATCCACATTAATCATCAGATGCTACAAACGTGTAACTACGTATAAATGCATTCCAATTAGGGCTTCACATGATCCAACACATTTATGAATCAAAGTGATAAGAAATCTTATCCTGGTTTCAAATCCGAAACAAACTTATGTCAATAGCGATTTCACTTTATCAAAAACATTACAGTTATGAATCAAATCAACAACATAACCATCTAATTTAAAGCAAAAAAAGAGAAACTAGAAACAACAAATCAGAAATTACATTTACAGAAACTGGAGCAAGATCTCTTCAATTAGGAATTCGGATGATCCAAAGTAATTAACAATTCTACAAGTGGGTTTCATATAATTCAGATAAAAATAAAGTGATCTAAGATTCAAGCTATTCGACGAGTCCTAGATCAAAATTCAAAAGGAGATGGTATCAAAACATACAAGAAGCTGGTAATTGGGGCTTTTTGAGCAGGAACAGAGAGCTTGAGCTGCTTCAATGGCTTCATCCCCTTCATCGGTGCAATTCGATTAGGGTTTGCAACAACAGTGTTTGTGAAATGGAGAGAGAATGGAAACTGAAGCGTGTGAGCTGACCGACAGACGCCATGGAAAGTAATAAACAAAGTTCAAATAAGATTGACCGCCAAAACTCAAATGTTGTCTCCAGTTGTAAGGTTTTTTTTATTTATTTCGAATTAAATTACATTTTTGTTTACATTTGAACTTGTGACATATTCGTCTAGGATACAAATTCACTATCAATTATACAGAAAACTGTAAAAATCAAATAAAAAATATATTTTTGTTTATGAAAATAAAAACTAATATAAATTTAATACGTGACATGATAATTTAAATATAATATTTTTTTACTAAATTTTTATTTTTTGTGCTAAATTTTTTTGTATTATATTTTTGTGTTTTTTGTTTTGTATTGTATTTTTATTTTTTTATACTACATTTTTATTATACAATATTAGATTTTTTTGATTTTTGTACTACATTTTTTGTACTAAATTTGTGTTTTTTTATACTGAATTTTTTTTTGTACTAGATTTTTTTATTATTTTTTATTATTTTTAACATATATATATATATATATATATGAATGATCAATTGTTAACACTTCTTTATTGCGATAACCGAATAACTACATTTTATTATTTTGAGACACACATTGAAGTAAATTTAAATGTGTAGCTTGGTTCTTATTTTTTAATTAATTAATGTGAACCCCTACATTAATTAAAAAAGAATAAAAAACATACATATTTAAATTTATTTTAATGTGAGGCTCAATGACTCCCTGTTCTAGCTTATTTGTCAAACACGAACCTGGTTTGAAAATAATTAAATTAAAATAATAAATATATATAATTAAGAAATAAGATTTAGCATTCTATATTTTTTTTTTTTTGCAACATAAAGTAGGAAACCTTAAACAAACACATCTTGGAGTTTAGATTACAAATAAATTGTTAGATGATATTTATGTAAAAACAAAAAAGAATATTGAAATCTTGTTTTATAACCTGCGGTCAAATCAGATACAAATGAGAGCGAAAATCCTATTAAAATCGAAAATCAAATATTATTCTTAACCAAAAAATGAAAAATCGATATGAATTGTGAATTTGTTTTTCAATTTTGTTGAAAAACGTATCTGGATTTGGTTATCGGTTCACTTATCATTTCCATTTTATCTCAAAATTGATTTGTTTTGGTTAAACGAATTAAATCAAATATATATATAAATTTATTATTTTTATTAATAATATATAAGGTTGAATTTGGTTTATTTTGTTCCAATGGTTTATTCAATTACTTTTAATCGGTTTATTCAGTTTTTAACCGGTTTATTTGTTTTTAGCCAATTTATTCAGTTATTTTGATATGTTTAATTTTTTACCAAAAGTGAACAAACTCGGTTGAATTTTGTTTGGTTAAAAATCTTTCGGGTCCTGTTCAGTTTATTTGGTTGAACTAGTTCGGTTCCATGATACAATTCAAACGTTTTCGAAATATATTTTTTTCACAAAATGTTGTTTTTAAAACATCAAACACATCACTATGATTACTGCCAAATTTAATCCAAATACAGGCTGGGTGGACTGGTGACGCGCACCTCTTTGTCTTTACTCTTTCCCTCTACCCACTCAAATTTAAAACTTTTATTCAGCAGAGTTTAAATCTTACTGGTGACACTTTAATGGATACCAGTTGATGAGAGGGAACTTAGGCTTAATCTTGGGTTTTGAACCAATGGGGGAGAGGTTTATCTATTTCACTGGGTTTTCCGCGCATTAGGGGATACGGTAATACGATCGACCATCGATGGATCGATCTTAGTTGTCAACCGCCATGATAACTGAAGATAACATGACACGAGTCTCTGCCGTTCAAAAAAAACATTCCTTTCGTCATTAGCTCTTTTTTTTCTGATTTTTTTAATAGTTTTAAATTCTCGATCCTTGAATAATGAATCTTTCCTTTGGCAGTTTTTAATTTTTATTTTCCTGTTTCCTCCCCAGATTTTGTTAGTGGTTTATTTCCTGGATTGTGACCGTGTATATAAAAGTAGTTCGTCCCAGTCGCGAACTAACGGGTCACATAAAACCTTCTTTTAAGCATCCATATTAGTAAAATTTTATGAAAATGACTTCATGTGATCAGCTTATATGAGATGACATATATTTATTTGATCTTATTACATATTAATTTTTATCCTGGCAGTAAAAATTGATAACATAACATTGCAAACTGGCGAATTACAAAACTAATAATAATAATAATAATAATATAAAAAATAAATATAAAAATAAATATGTACCCAAATAAGATGTCTCCCTTGTATCATAAACATCCAAGGGTTTAAATTATATATGGTACAAACATATAGGTGTAAGGATGACTAAAGATGGAAAAAAAAACGATTTATAGACTTATATAATCGTTATAACCTTCAGTTAGAAGCTGACTTTTCATTTTCAAGTGAACAAACTGTTTAGAAAGTGGTCATTTTAATTGGTTCAATTATTGGATTAGTAGGGGTTTTTGCTTTTGAAAAGCAAGTTATTAATCGAACTTGTTATTCTCAAACTGGTTAACCAGTTAGTAAACCTATAACGCACCTCTTGGGATGACAATACATCGGTTTCGGGCTGGATACCGGTAATCCCAATGACATTCCAAATTGAAAATTGTATCACAAATGCCTAATACCCATCAAGTTCTTGTAGCGTAATTATCTATCATCTATCAGGTATATCCAGAACAAGCAATTTTGACCGTAAACAAGTAAAATGAATTGATTTTGGTTAAAAAAGTATTGTATTTCAAATTAAAATAGGTAATATTATAACATAGAAGATGTCGAAATTAAAAACACCTTATCATAATATGAGAAGATATAGGTATTTTAAAAACTATATGAATAAAATTAATTCAAATGCGTAAAATTATTTATAAGGTATTTGATGAGAAAAACATTAATGATTATTAAAAAAAAACTACTTATTTATTTATAACTTATTTTAACTTAAACTAAATTAAATATTTTTTTTACATTTAAAAACATCTCATTTGGACTCAAACTGATTTTACTTAAAACCAATTTAACCCACACTCATCCTAACACATTACAAACGCAACCAAACTTGCCTATTTTGTTAGGCTTGGGTATACTATTATTTTTTAAATAACATATATTTAATACGTTCATAAGAAAGTTTGAGTCCTTAATGAATAAATTACAAACAACAATTTTCACCTGACAGTTTAAATAAACAAATTCAATATTAAACGATTGAACACAAACAAAATCTCGTCCGATGTTTGTTCCCCTTTTGCAATCTTAAGTTCATAAAGTTTAGTACACAAAAATCTAGTTGGTTTACATTTGTTAGGCTTTGAAATTCTATGGTATTAATATAAAAAGAAAAGAGTTAAGTTCAAAATAAGTTCTGCTTTGTTTGATGGATAAAAGCGTTGAATACTGGTCATTTATGGTATAAATCTATATTTATTGTACCACATCACACAGAATCACTAATCATACTCTTGAACCACACCAATGCAGTGATGCACTTCTACATGGGATTATAACCCTTAACCTCCAATTTATATATCTTCCCTCAATGACTATGATACAATAAACGATCTCCTAATCTCCCATATGGTCAAAGGCAATGAATTAGGTTTTGGTTTAATCATGTCAACCCACCACCATCCTAGCATGGCTTCAAACCAACCAAAGACGAAACAAGCCAAAAAAAAATGTAACATCACATCAATCAAATCAGTAGGTCTGAGATAAAGACAAGCCGTACCTCTATCAGAATTGAATAAATCATGGTTGGAGAAAATCGTTTGTAGTTAGCTTGTCAGCGAGGTGGGGACTAGAGATTAATCGGATTGGGATTTTATATATATATATACAAAACTTTATGCTTAATTTTGTAAATAATCTAAGAGTTTATCAAATTAATTCACATTGGGCTATTTATTTTATTTTTTTAAAAACCCAGCCCATCCCATCTAATAAAAGCCCATTTACTGACTTTCAAAAAAAGCAATTCTCGTCCGACACTCTGCTTTGACTACGCTCGTTCGATCTGATTTGTCGTTGTCAGAGTTAGGGTTCTGACAAGACTGAAATTGGTTCGTTCACACCGTCTTTCTTGTCGATCCAAGTTGGAATCGTCGTTCTCAACGTAGATCGAATGCTTGTTTTTCAATTTCTTCTCGTAATCGCCGGAAAATGGCCGTTTTTTGGCCGATTAGGTCCGATTTTGACCGTCGTTGACCGACTAGCAATTAATTGGCCGATTTTGGTTCGTTCACACCGTCTTTCTTGTCGATCCAAGTTGGAATCGTCGTTCTCAACGTAGATCGAATGCTTGTTTTCCAATTTCTTCTCGTAATCGCCGGAAAATGGCCGTTTTTTGGCCGATTAGGTCCGATTTTGACCGTCGTTGACCGACTAGCAATTAATTGGCCGATTTGACAAAAACTAGTCGGTAACATCCCGATTAGCAGTTAATGCCGATTAATCCCGATTTTTACAACCATGGAATAAAGAGACTGTTTTTACCGAGACATAGCTCAATGTTAAAACATCAGCTTAAGATACCAACCAGATTGTTGTAATTAGACATTGGTTGTGTTAAACAAAGAGCACAAGTGTTATATTAATATGAGAGATCCCCAAACCATTGAAAATATTAATCGAAACAACACTCGAGAAAAAATAAACAAGGATCCCACTTTCATCACACTTAATGATGATCATAATTAATACAAGGGGGAGATAAGTTTGATCAAAACCAAAGATTGTTTTTTATATATTCCATCAAGCATCAACCACCTGGGTTACAACTCCAGGATAATTACTAGTACGGTATCACTTCCCTGCAAATCATTTCCAACCAAACTTTAGTTAATCAGGATAACCAACCAACCATTTGTTTATCTACATATTCCATTTTAAAAAATAAAGTATCATAATACCTATAAAAGAAAACCCTTTCAAATCAAATAAATTACTTTTTCACACTTTTGTCATATCATATTTGACATTTTAAATTATGAATTTTATCATAATAAATTTTTTAGTTAAAAGACTTCATTTGACAAAAATTAGGTGGTTTAAGTTTTTTACGAGCCAAAATCAATAGCTTAATTGTTTTGTTTTCCGTCGCATCGCGCAGGCATCTCATTAGTATATATGTAATTATGTTTGTATTTTCAGTTTTAACAAGAAAATCAACCCCCCCCCCCCCCTTTTCTTTTTCTTAACCAACTTTCGTTTTGGGTCAATGTTGGAAAATTTCCTAAATGATTAGGGTGCTAAAAGTCATGTTACATAAAGTATATCATTCAATATATCAATAATAATCTAATTTCTTGAAGTATAAATGCTTTAATAGATTCCAAATTTCAGGCAACTTTCTACCATATTTTTCCTTTTGAGTTATTTTTCATTAATTAATAGATCAAAATTGTGAACTCTATCATTTTGGGGTGTTCATCGGATCGAATAACAATTTATTCAGTTTTGAAAACTTTAAAAACCCTATCCAAAACCTGAATAAGGTTGATTTTTACATACGAATAACCCAAATAAAAAAGTTTTATTCGACATATTTGGGTTGAATTCGGATACGCGATCCGAATAAGCAATATTTTGTAGATACGATATCCGATCCAATTCTAATAAGAAAAACAGATGCCAATCTAAATCTATCCAATAGATTAAAGGAGGCAGAGATGTACAAAAGCATATTGAAAATCATGTTCAAGATATAGTAACAAATTTTAGTATTTCTATAGATACATTAGGGTGTTATAACGTGGTTACAAAAACTTAATTACTACAAAATCTAATTTTTTGAGACAAAAAAGAAAGGGAGAAAGAAAATTATTACAAAGGTTGTATGCATTAGAAAAAAAATTCAAAGTAACTCTCGGGCTGTTTTATTTTAAGCTATTCTATTTTAACCCGTTATGACCCGAATCAAACCAATAAAAGCGATTAGATCAATTTACCAACTCCTCCTATAAAAAATGAGAAAAAGAACTGGAAGGGATGGTGACTTACAAATGGTAAATTAAAAACCCTGTTCGAGGAGATAGTCACCAAGCCTTTCAACAATCATGTTGCATTGGCCTGGAGCCATTGGTTCATCATAGATACCAATGATCAAGGACATTGCTGTCTTTTTAACAGTAACACCTCCTGGTCCCTGTATTTAACCAAAATAACATTGGTTCAAAAAACGTATATAGTCAATTGCTGAAAATACTTCTCTCAATCTCTCACGTAGATACATGTATGACATATCACCAGCATAAATTCTTCTAGTATAAGCGTAAAAAGAGATAGTCTAGGTCTCTAGGAGACAGTTTTAAATATGAATGAACACAACTGAATATAATTATTGAAAGGGGCATTTACATGTTTTCCCATCCTAATTTGTAAAATTACATATTTCCGCAAATTATGCATTAAGACCATTATATATTATGCATTAAAAATTCGTAACTTGGGGAAATATGTAATTTTACAAGTTCGAAAGGGGAAAAATGTAATTTCCCTTATTGAAAAGCAATAGACTTCCTACAACAGTTCATGATTATGAGATATAAGTATATAACTATGGCTTTGATATGAGTTTTTATGAGCTACATAATTAAAATCCAACTGAATTTAAATTTAAATGTAAAAGAGCATATCTCAATGGTGTTTGGATGTGCATTGTGAAAGTAATAACCTTATAATTACCATTTCAATCCTACTCGGGCTAATGATTATCTTTTTTTAACAGTATCACCTGGTCCAAGTATTTAGAAAAGCAGCATATAACCATTGAACATGATTGTATATCATCAATAAATATAAACAATATAATTTCATTACCTTTTTTCCTCGAATCACAGCTCCAGCCTCGCCTTGAATAACCATGTACTTGGTCCCACCAAGGTATAAACCAGTTGGTGCAAGTGAGCCAGGTTCATTGAAGTCATTCATGATAGCAGTTATTTCCTCTGGCTTGACCTGAAGTGTTGACCAATATAGATGAGTGTCATTTCATTTGGTGAAGAAATAATATCACCATTAAAATATCTTTATTCATTACAATGTTAAATTAATCCATTCATGAGATATCTTTTTTCCTTTATGAACACTAATGGCCTATAATCACTTAAATTGAAGCTTAATGTATCCGCAGAGTAACCAGATTGAGAATACGAATTGATTACTACATAGTTCTAGATCATATTGTGTATTGAAACAGTGAGCTAGCCTAGTATTCTAATCTGTAACCAGGTTTTAAATCAATTATTTAAAAAGTGAATTGATTCATGCTTTCATGCATCTCCCCTGGTTGATGATCTTCTCATCCAATAAGAATTTCTCTGATTAGAAAGGAAAACTAATCATTAAAATTTATCATTCAGTCTTATTCCGATTCATAAACTATACAAATCAAACTTATAGATCAAGTTTACAATATAAACGTCCAATTTTGTGTATATTTACTTTAATCATATTCTAAAAAAGTTAGGTCAAAACAAGCAAAAACCCATCCCGTTAAACCCTAGCATCAACAAAAAACACTTGGAAGAGTAAAAACTCTCCACAACTATCACATCATCGAGCTCCAAAACAGATCAGAATCAAAACCAACTGCATGCAGTAGGAACGACTTCATCCTAAACACTCACCTACGTGTCACAGTAGTGATTCAAATCAGATCCAAAGCAGAATCAGATTCAAAAAAATTACAATGAATCAAATGAAGAAAAACCAGGTCAAACAGACAAAAATGGAGTAAAATTATTATACCTGCGGGAAAGTGGCTGATTGTGCCCAAATAGTGCCGTCGTGACCGATGATCGCGGCGGCAAAGAGATGATTTCCTTCGATCTCGCACATCAAGTGGTCATCGACGTACGCTTGCCACGACATCTTGCTCCGATTATAGGTGGATTTGGTCCGATTGAGTAGGAAGAAATTGTTGTGGTTCGAAAATCGTGGGGAGAAGGGGGGAGGTAGATATAGCGTGGAAAGAACGACAATATGACGTGCGAATGTGCAATTTTATGAATTATTATTCCATAGCCCTTTATTGAGTTGTTGCTATGATCATGGTCCAATGTAATTGTCAATCTTCGTAGGAGACTGCATTTCATATCACGTATGTTATCTTAATAGGAAATAGCGGATAAAGGTAAGACAATGATACACTATAATGGGTAAATCATCGCCCCTCATTTGTAAGAAACCCTAGATTAAGTTTAAGATTTCTTCACTCATCTGGATGTCTTTTAAATCGACTTTGACAGGACTTTAACTCATGACCTCTCAGTCACATGATGAAACTCCAACTAGTTACTGAATTCACAGTACATTAAGGTTTTTATTTCTAAAACTGAGTTTTTCTTTCTAAACCAAAGTTTTTCTTTCTAAAGTAGGTGTAATATTCAAGTCTTATATTGAAAAAAAAAAGTGAAAAAAATTGTTGTACAAAAAAATTTTCATCTTTATATTTTCCTTAAAATATAATAATAGGGGTTGTATACATTAGGAAGATAATTTTGCCTAAAAATAGTATGGACCAATATGAGTTTGACATTTGTCATGTTAAAAAATAAAAACATAAATTTTGTACAAAATCAAAATCCAGTAAAAAAACAAAATTTAGTCCAAAAAAACAAAAAAAAAAGTACAAAAAATCAAAAATTCAGTACAAAAAAATAAAAATAAAGTACAAAAAATAAATAATGCAGTAAAAAAAATCATGTTAAAAAATTCCAATACGAAAAAAAATCTAGAACAAAAAAATCTAGTATAAAAACAACAACAACAACAATAATAATAAAAATAATTAAAAAGTTTCTGCTGCCTTCTTAATTTTTGTTATTAAAGATATTTTATTTAGGCTTTTAAGGAAATAATTGTTTATAAATGAGCAAATAATTTCTTAGTTTGAGTTTTCTTTTGATTGATATGATCAATTTATACATTTATCAAGTGTAGTTTGATTTATCGGTTCAAAAAAAAAACAATAATTAGGCTATAGCTATGGTAACAAAGAGATATTATTTCTTCATAATATGGACAAATAAAAGTTTAACTCATAAAGAATCACTTCACGAAGCCTCACGAAATTTGATTGATTTATCGATTCTCTTTTTACATACTAAAGAAGAAAATTTAAATTTAGACAAACAATGTTTGTCTTCTATATGACTCTTACACGTATAGACATTAGCCTAGAATCTTAATATTATTAGGAGCCCTAAATTTTAGTTTTTTTTTTTAATTTAGTGTATAAGACAAAATTCATTTTCAATGAATATAGATAGACGAATAATAAAAGATGATATTTATTAATTACTAGGTTAGTAACTCGTGTAATACACGGGTGGATATAAAATTAAGATGCAATTCACAAAAAAATTATAAAATAATATAATTACAATCGACAAAAAAAACATTATGAATTCAATTATTTTACATTGTTTTTTTCCATAATCGCTATCATATATCTATAGTTTTTCATGATATAATAAAAGAAAAATGATAATCAATCACGATAAATTCAAGAAAATAAACCATTATTTTTTTTATTTTCTTATTAACGTATATATCATTGTATTTTTTATATGTATTTTAAGAGATTGCAAAATTAATGAATAAATTTAAGTAAATAGGAATGTTGAAGATTTAAAATTAAAACGGTAGTATTTATTCATTTATTATATAGTTTCCCTTATATTTTAATTAATGAATATTAAAAAGAGATTGGTCTAATCATATTTTAAAAATAGTGTTCAAATAACGGATCAAAGTGTAACTTTTTCTATCATTTTTAATACTTCAATTTATAAATAAATTAAAAATCGTCATTTGTTTATAAAGATATTATTGTTTAAAAATTTCTTTAATATTGTATTTTATTTTAAAAAAAATATTTTAAAGATAACATATTTTTTAAATAAATTTTGTTTTTTTGAAAATACTTCTCACTTTAAAAAATTTTGGTTTTAAAAAATTTCGTATTCTATAAAAAAATTTAAGTGTTTTTATAATAAAAAGATAAATAATATACTAGTTATTAGTATAATAATCATTTAATAAAGGTAAAAATTATTTAATAATTGAGAACATTGTTATTTAATATGGAAGAGAATTAAGTGAAACAATAAGAAATTGACAAATGTGTCATCAGTGGTGTAAGAATGTGACAAGTGACAATACTGTAGTAAGGAGGTGACAAGTGCCAAAATATTACTCTTTTATTAGAGAGTAGATATCACTTATCCACGGATTTTGTTTCAACTAAACTGCGAATCATGTTTGGCTACTAGTTGTTGGTTCTTCGATAATCTGCTTCTTTTTTCTCATAGCTTCTTTATAAGGGGCTCTATCTTTATGAGGTTTTCGTTAGTGATTCATAGCAACGATCTCATGTTTCTAAGGGTCATTCTATTTATTAGTATAAAGCTTGAAAAAAAAAGGTAAGGCTTACAACAAAATTTTTTTAAAAAGAATGCTGCATTTTTATTTTGTGTAACTTACTTAAACCTGACAATATTGACCCATATTATGATAATTGGGTAGATTTGGGTAAAATTATTTTATTTTTGGGTTGAATTTGGTAACACTATAACATATAATGGGTTGAGATGAATAACACTTTAACACAATGTGGGCAAGCTGGGACGATGGGTAACTTAAAAACTATGTAAATATAATGTATTCAAACAAGTAGAGATGATTAATAATATATTTGATGATAAAATCATTAAAAATTATTTAAATAAAGTATTTGTCTCATTACAACTTATTTTAACTTGAACTAAATTGATGTTTTCTAAAAGCAACCAATTTATATTCAAACTAAGTTTTCTTAAAATATATCATGACTCGCACCTATCTTAGCCATACTCATTCTGACATGTTACCCAACCCATTTATTTTGAAAGACAAAAAGTTTCTTAAAATAGTTAATCCGCCTATCTTGACAAAAATAAAGTATAAACAATGTTCGGCCACTTTGAAAAGTTCTCATATCATTTAAAAATACAATGATTCCCATGAAATAGTCAGTCATAATTAAATTTACACAAGCTAAATGCATATTTATCAAAATTAGTAATTTGATAAGGATGCGTTAAAATTATGTAATGTTTTCTCTGTTTTTTTTTTGTGTGTGTTTCGAAAAGAGCAATTAATATATTATTTTTCTAGGAAAATTGTTTTCATAAAGTTACATGCTTACTCATTAAAAGTTATTAAAAATAGATTATTATATCAACTAAACCCTATACGTTTTAGATATATTCTCTTTGTTTTATTCCAGGAAATTTTCCTTAGTACATGAAATTATCGTATTGATAAGTATATAAAATTCCTCTTTTTATAAATGTATAACGATGATAATATATTTCGTTTAGATGTAATTAAACATTTATTTTCCAACGAAATCAAGAATTGGGATTTGAGGTCCCATCGCAATGTAAAGGATAGATTCGAGTCAATTGTTAAAACATAAATTCAACACCTAAAATATTCCCCACGAAAACTTTTTTGTTGTATATTTAACATATAGGTTTTAGTATTCTATCAAGTAATTATAAAGAAACTTAATGCATATATATAAGCAAAATCAAATAAAAATTCTATTTTATCTAAAAATACTAAAAAAGATTTTTTAAACATTTGAAATTAACCTAATGAACTCCGATTAAACTTATTTTAATGACATTAGAACCTTATTATTGAACTATATAATATTAGTTTTTAAGTTTTAGCTTTAACAACTAACTTTAAAATTTAGGTTTTAGGTTTTTTTTATTAGGTTTAAGGTTTATTTTTAAAGTTTTGGTTATGTATTAGATGTTTATTGTTTATGATCTAAAGTTTAGGGTTTAAGATTTGACAATTCCGTTCCAATGATGTAAAAATAGTTCAATTATTTGTTTGGGTCGATTTTCAAGTAAAAATATTAAGGATATAAGAATCAAAAGTAGTCGAGTAGTTCAATTCTTGTAGGAGTGAAAAAATTGGTGTGTGTGTGATTCAACTTTTCAACGAAAACTTAAAACTACCGTCACATAAAGTTTAGAATTATTATATTATTCACTCTAATTTTTTATTTTAAAGCAATTCAACAAAAGCTTAATGTATATAAAAAATTTGCTGGCTCTAAAATTTTGAAACTCTAATACCATCCACATCAGTGATCCAACTCAACTTAACATTTTATTAAAAATATAATTTATCTTTCTTTCACATACACAACCTAACTTAACTTAAATTTCCACACGCATTCACAGCCCAACCTAACTCAAGTGTTATGATATATTTATTATATAAATATGGTTTATGCTTGTTTTTAAAGTATTAAAAAAATTCTTTATCTTGAAACACACACTTATTATTTTTCCTGAAGAATAAGAAAAATAAAAAAACAAAAAAACATTACATCCGTGAACCAAATTTAATATAATTTCAATCACTCATCTTAATAGATAAACCAAGTTACAATTATAATCATTCATTTTCATAATTTTTTCCCATACATTCTCAATTAGATCACCTTTTAGAGCGATATGAACTTCTTTATTTTAAAATTGTGCCCTATTGATCAAAGAACAAGATAATAGATAAGTTTTCTATATTTATTTTATATTAAAAAACATATATTTTTGAATCATCTCTGTATTTAATAAAATTTATATAGAGATGTTCAAAAAAAAATAAATAAGACCACATAGTTAAATTTTTTTAAGTTAAATATTATAAGTTATTAAAAAAAACTAAATTATATAAACAAAACTAAATTATGAATAGTGAGTATCGCGAGAAATTCATTTTCTTCTGACAAATTCATCTTCTTGCATATAAATTCATTTGCGTCGTGTTTTTTTTCTCGTAATCAATTCATTTCTCGTGATTTTTCAGTTAGGAGTTGAGATTTGTCATTAGAAATTCATTTGCCCCGTGATTTTTTTTTGCGAGAAAGTTGTTTTTCGTTAGAAATTCCTTTAGATAAGACATTCGAATTTCTCATAACATGATAATTGACATGTTGTTTTTTCAGGTGTTCTATTTTTAGTTTTATTTTTCTTTTGTTTTACTTATTGACTCATAATATGTTTGTTTTATAGGCACGACTCTTTACCCGTTAATATATATATTTTTTCTTTTGAGTTCGTTGCCAAGCCAAAACAAATGTGTTAAATCTAAGCAACAACACGCAAGAAGCACCACCTAGTTATATGAAAAACTAATTCCAAAACAAAACCATAGTGATCTTGGGTTGTTTTGGAGTCCATGTCGTCACTTTTCAGTGACTTTTTTTTTAAAAATTCTTTTGAGCGACCCATGTATCCAACCAGTTGCAAATGTGAATGGTCTAAGCGTTAGCTTTACTTCTAAATCATGTTGAGTCGTCCATCCTCTAATGTAAAGACACGCCCAACTTGAAGATTGGAATGTTCGTCTTCACATCAATGTATTGGTTTATTTATTTTTTTTTTCATATCTATCCTATTTTTAACAAGCCTCACACTTTCCTTTCTCTCTTCATATATCATCCTTCATTCACCATACATCAACATTTATTCCGTCTTCATTCACAAACATTTTCACAAACATTAAATTTTGATAAATTAAAACCTATTTTATTATTATTTTTAATATTTATTTTATAGTAAAAATATTAAAAAGAGTAAATTTAACTTCATTTGTAATGAAAGGCTTCTTCCTATACATATTTAGGTGTTGTACACAAGTTGATGAAAAAAGGCCACCACATATCATGAATGGATGCTGCCGTCTGTCCTCATCATTGCTTTACAAATGCTCACCACTACATGGTGGGGTGGAAGTTTCTTTTAAAGAAAGCCATCAAATTAGGTGTACATATGCATAAAGCAACAACATGACTTCAACATTTTCTATTCATAAGTTTTTTCAAGATTTTGTCTATGAAGAAAAAGGTACCTAAAAAAAGATATGAAAGCATTAATATTGGAAACTTAATTATTTTACCTCAACATATTCTCAAAACTTCCTAAGAGAATAAATATATTCATATTGCACATATATATTAACTCTTTAGGATTGTAAAGACCAAATGTGTGTGTAATAAATATACACCAAATGAAATGAATTCATGTATTTCATTCTTTTGTTGCAATATTTTATTAGAAAAGGCTTTAAATACAAAACTATAGTAGTTGTTTTCATGAAAGTTTGAGCACTCAAAGTTCTCTCAACTTATCTCTTCATTGATAAACAAAATATGCTTAATCACACCTTTACACCAGGGTTTGAATCTCTTATGTGGAAAAATAAGGCATTTGCCTAGGGCTCTTATATTTGAGGCATTCGATTTTAACAAAATGTTTTATAACTTTCACTTCTAATCAAATTTCTTTTTATAACCTTAACTTGGACTTTTGTTTTTAAAAGATCATGCCCCTTCACTTCCAGAATATTCATGTGATTTGAATTATAAAGAAATCCACATAGAGAATTATTAAAAACATATATATATATATATATATATATATATATCCTTTATATGGGGTTTAACACCAATGTGAGACTAGTTCACTTGATAAAGTCTTTGTCTCTTAGACAAAAGATCACAAGTTCAAACTCAGGCAACATGTTATTTAGTTTGAAGTAGAAGTAAGATAAATTTACAGTTCAAACAACAAAAATGTAGCAATATGTTTGTTTGTATGATTAGGAGAAGTTGAATGTCAATGATGTTCACAAGCAAAAATGACGATTGTGATTCTCCACCTTGAAATCCAATTTAGGTCAAACTTGTTTACTAGTTGCGTGTTAATTTAATTAACTCGTTACGTTCTAATTTGAGTGATACTTGTTTAGTAATTAGATTCTATCTTAGATGACTTATTTTATAACGACATGTGACAAAGGACATTTTTTCCTTGACTAAGGCCTCATGCATTAATTAAACTAGGAAGAATGGTGTCTTTAATTAAACATCTAAAAGACTAATTTTGTGTTTTATCAGCATTCTCATAAAAGTTATATGCATGTTAATTATAGTAATAGACAACATTCGTTTATTTAGAATAATTTTAGATGAAAACATTAGAAATGCTCTTTAAAGTTTGTTATAAATTTTAAGACGGTTGCGAGGCGTCAATCGATCATTGTAGGGATGTAAACGAGCCAAAGCGGTTCTGAGCTTGTTAAGGCTTTAATAGGGTTCAAGCTCGAGCTCGACTCGTTAAAAAATTTTTTAGGCTGGAGCTCGTGTATTTATTAATTATTTAATTTATTTAATTTAATATAATAAATAAAAGTTAAAAAATAAAAAGCTCATTTAGCTCATGAGCCGGCTCGAGCTCAATATGTAATCTGGCTCGATAACTAAACGAGCCATATTTTTGGGCTCGGGCTCGTTTAGACATTTTATCGATCCGATCTCGAGTATTTCACGAGACATCTTGATTTGTACTATTGATCTCCTTTAAAGCATCCACGATATAAAATAATAAAAAAAAAGGTTTAAAAATGTGATTGGTCACCACTACATCATATTTCCGTCAAAGTAATTGAAATGTTGAATTCCTCTCCAAGAGGTAAATACGAAGGTGGAAAAAAAAAGTTTTGTAACCGATCTTATACTTGAATCAATGGGTATAGATGGTTTTTGTTTTTTCATAGAAATTATAATTGAAACTGAAACCAAATTGAAATTAACGTAGTCGATTCCAACTCTACCCTGACAAAAACAAGAACTGAACAGTCTAAAAACCAGACTAAATACTCAAAACTAACAAGGATCATATGTATATTTATCTAGTTCTTCACTTTGTTAACCAAAACCGTTAATAACTCTGTTTGTCCTCCTCTAGTAAAGCCCGTAGATGCTAAAATTATAAAAAAGTAATAGTTTGTTATCTCGCATTATTTAATATAATTTCTAAATTTCTAAAGTATAAAATTGAAAATAAAAGGATATTTACAAAAAAGGAAAATACTATTTAATATAGATAATATAGTTTATAATTTATCTTAATATATATTTTTTTAATATTTCTAAACAACTATTACTTTTTAATATTTCATTACTTAATACAACTTATAATTTTACAAATAAAACAAAAAACCTTAATAAAGAAAAGAATAAACTATTTAAAAATTATGCGAAATTTTGAATTAAGTATATAAGTTTTATTTATATTTAATTTTTTATCAGTACTATCTTAACAAAAGTAATTTATGAATAGCTTGTGTCTTTGGATTCTCATCTGATGAAGAATCTCTTAACATATATTGTTTATATCATCAGTATGAGATCCCATTTTGAGATAGCCTAACAAGCAATAATATGTAGAGTATTTACTATTTTTCATCAAATGACATACTATTTCTTGAGAGAAAATGACCCTTCTTTTATTTAGAACATTCTTTTTCTTTCTTTTTCTTTCTTTTTCTTTTATAAATGTCCATTGTTTTTTTCTTTCTTTATTTGCATAGCTGGCTTAAAACAAAGTGACAACTAACAGGAAAAGGAAAAGTTTTACATAAAGTTTATTTAAGAAGGGAAAAGAAATGAAATTGAAGGAAAGAATAAACATTTTGTGTTCCTGAGTTTCATTTAATGAGGGAAAATTAAGGTAAAATAACACATGTCATGTTCCTGAGTTTCATTTAAGGAGGGAAAGGAAGAACAATGGAAGGAAAACTAAACAAAATTACTTAGTTTTCCTTTCATTCCGATTTGGAATGAAAGAACTTCATTGTTTCTTTTCATTTCCTCTCATTTATTTTCCTTTATTTTCCTTTCTATTATTTTCTTTAATAAACTCGGAAACTGAGCGTAAAACAATGTTATGATATTTTTTTATAAAGGTCCTAGGTTCGACTCCTGAACATGACTTTTTTTTTTGTTTCTTTAAGTTATATTTCTTATTAGTTTCATTTTGCTGATATTTATTTTGGTTTTATTTTTCTTATTAGTTTCATTTTATCTGATAACATACTTTTTTTTTTGTTTTTGTTTTTGTTTTTTTGGGTTCGTTAACAAGACGAAACGAGTGTTTTAGATCTAGGAGCAACACATGAGGACATCCCCATCTAGTTATAGTATATTATTTATAATTTATATTTAATTTCTTATTATTTAATAAGAAGAAAATAAACTATTTTTATCTAATTATAAACTAAATATTTATAAAAGATTAATAATAAAATAATAACCCAAGTCCTCTCTATGTGAAAAGAAAACAAAAGGAAAAAATATTTAAAATTCCTGCTATCAAATATCGTGTGGTCTAGCACTACCAATGCGTTTATAAAATATGTAATGTAACTCCTTGAATGATTTAAGGATTATATGTTACTGTGAAGAAAAGATGTAAATTTAAGTATAAAATTAGAAAGTCTGCAAAATAGATGTTAAAAAACAAAAATACTCCTACTCCCACCAAACGTCATTCAATGTCATCTTCTCACTAAAATATACGACTGCTTATCAAAAAAAAAAAAAAATCTAGGGGTGCCAGAACCGCAATCAATTCCTAAAATATTTTGATCGAAAAACGTTATTTAAATCAAACCACATACAAGATATTCGAATTACCATTTCCATGAAAACATTACGATGATTCCTTCGTACCAAATGACCATAAGCCCATAGGGTATAAAGTATAAACCATAAAGATTAACTTTCCAAATGAAAGGTCGTAGATTCAAATCACTCCTAAGACATATTGGGACTAGCGGGGTCAGGGATTTTCTGCAAAGGTTTCTCCTAGGGCGGGGTACACTGGGTTCAGATGTTGCAATATGATCCACTCTTACTCGGTAATATCCTAGGTTTAGGTGTTGTTTTAAAAAAAATAAAATATAAAGATTGAATGGACACATTTGCTACCATGGCCATGTGTTCTTCAAAAGTCACTACTAAAGTGGGTGGACCATCAATATATCACCTTTTCTTTGTAATATCTTCCTTTCTTTAAGCTATAAGGTGGTTTGGTTCTATTTTGATGTTATCATGCCAACTAGTTTAGTTACTTTAAGTACATAATTGTATAATTATTAGTGAAAAAGTAACTAGACTGAAAAAAGTAAATAAAGAAATTCCATTTCAACACAATCCACAAAGATATGGATCACAATTGGATCATAAAAACAGACCAATTTATTGAATTTATGGATTCGTTAAAAGACGATACATAGAACCTGGTATATAACGGAGATCATAACTCCAAATAAAAGGGTAAATAAAACAATACACAAAGAAAGAAAAACTAAGTCATAATCATATTAAAAAAAAAATGTACCCTTGAATAAGAAGCACTTTCAATGATGATAATAATGTGGATTACATGCCTTGATCCACAAGATAATCACCCAACCTTTCCACAACCATGTTGCATTGACCGGGAGCCACAGGCTCATCATAGATGCCGAAAACCATGGCTTGACCAGTTTTCTTGATGCAGATCCCTCCAGCTCCCTATAAATTCAAGTAGTTATTTAAGAAGGTGTTTACGCTTCAAAAATTATCAAAAACTCCATTTGAAATTATTTTCAATATGGTACTTATTTAAGAATTAAATGAATATAAAACACTAGAGGTTGCAATACATGCTGAAAAGTTGTCAAACGACCATCCTTAATGCATATAACCTCCTAACTTATCTTATTTAAAAATACACTTTTACTCATGAAATATACTTTTTGTAATAATATGTGACACGTTAAATATTCATACAAGTTTAAACAAAAAGTGTTTCTGGTGATCTGGTCAATCCATCACCCAACCCTTAAAATAAACTGTTATGAACTAAATCCAGTTATACCAATATCCAATCGTCAGCCTGCCCATATTGTCACCATAAAAAAGTCCCATAATTTAAGCAACAAATTGTTGCAATTTTTTACAAACATGTACTTATGAGTGTAAAACTCTCGTAAATCCCAGGTACGCGAATGGGGAGTTGTTAGGTTACAAAAGAAATGCTATGTATTAAATACGACCAATACATTTTGAACATATTGGTTATGAATGAGAAAAGAACTTCAGAGTTAACTATACTATAATGGGATAATCCCTCGGAAATTTGGTGACGATAATATCTAGACACTTTTAGACTCTTAGATGTCTCTAATCCATTGTCTCTTCATGTCCCTTTATTAAAAGTTAGACTATACCTTTCGTTAAGTTTCTTATATGAAAAGAAGGCTTATGTCTTGCTTTTTGAAAAGGAGAAGTCTTAGAAACTAAAAAGTTTTCAATGTTTTCTGCTTTCTACAATCATTTCAGATATTGTTTTAGGTACTTGGTTAATTCCAAGGAAGACAAACGGATTCACCTAGGGGACCTGAAATCTATTTTAAGAAACTTTTGTTGAAAAAAGCTCTCAACCACAACCAGTCAACAAATTTATTTGCTCATTCTAAGAAGACTACAAGAAGACCTTGTTGAAGAACAAATTTAAAGACTATATATTGAAAACCTGAATCGATCTACATGTATGTAATGTTTATTTCATAGTTTACATATTTGTTTTCTTTTTGTATCACAATATTTACTACTACTTGTTGTCTCGTGTTAATAAGCATAGCATCATTATTATTTTTTATTATTATTTATAAAAAGTAAGTTCTCTTGAGAAGTCTTCATCCATGTAGCCAAAAATAAATTTGTAAACTCCTTGTGGACAAAGCAGACAATATTGGTTACTATGAGGAGTCGCATGTTACAATGAGAAATGGTATTGAAAGTAAACTTCAATATTTCGGATTAAAATGGTATAACGAAAAAGTGAGACTAGTGCCTAGTATGAGGGTTCAGATGTTACCTTCTTCCCACGAATGACAGCTCCAGCCTCGCCCTGGATCACCATGTACTTGGCACCAGCCAGGAATAAACCAGTGGGGGCAAGAGTACCTGGTTCATTGAATTCTTTGATGATAGCATTAATCTCATCAGGTTTAAACTGCACAAAAGAAAAACCAAGAATACATAAAAGCATGCATGAAGTATGCGAGTTGATGTGTCAAAGTTAAGGAATCGATAAACAAAATGATGGGTTTAATCATGTTTTATTATGTTTAAGTTTTTATTATTAAAATAAAAAATGCTGTAAGATTTTACAGCTGTGTTTTTAGAGATTACAGCTGGAAATTACCAGCTGGTAGTTTCCTAGTTTAGGCTGTGTTTTCCTTGTTTACATTATCTTAGAGGCTAAGTTTCTAGCTATAAATAGGCTTAATCTTCTCTATTATTATTGTACTAGTTCTTCTCCTTTTAATTTCATAATGTAACAATATGGCAGCTTTAATTCAGTGTTTCCTGGTTTGTTTTTGAGCCAATTGTCTAACAATTGGTATCAGAGCAGTGAAGAACTAGGGCCTGTGGTAACAAAATCTAGAGTCACTTCATTGGGTGCTTTTCTTTTTCTAAAGCAGCAGTTTGATCAAGATAAAGGCAGGTTTAAATCTGATAAGGGAGTGATCAGACGTCTTTGACAGCTTCAGTTATTGATTCAGTTACCCAAACCCTTTTATTCCTAGCCAAGGATAAGACCAGCAGCAGGTTCTTTTTTGGCAGAAGATTCCGATCAGAATTGCAGGAAAAGCGGACAGCAAGGATTCGTCAAGCAGGAAGCTTTGAATCGAGTCTCGCTTAGCGGATAAAGAGAAAAACAGTAGAGGCAGCGGTGTAGCAGGCCTTGTTTTTCTTTGATCGGTGGTCAAGAGCAGATTGTTCTACGACCCAGGAAAAGGTTTGGTGTATCAGCTCTGACAACAAGATTGAAGCTGTTTAAACAAAAAGATGGCAATGGTACCAACAAAAGAAGGTAGTTCTATGTCATATCAGTGTCCGGTGTTAACGTCTTCAAACTATCCGGTGTGGGCTATTAAAGTGAAGACGATTATGGACGCTTATGGCATATGGGAGGCTATTGAACCAACTGTTGGTGCTGCTGTTGATCCTAAGAAATCAAAGATGGCTCTTGCTTTCTTGATTCAAGCCATCCCGGAAGAACTTGTGTTGCAAATGGTATCTTATACAGATGCAAAACAAGTTTGGGAAGGGCTGAAAACACGTTTTTTGGGGGTGGATCGAGTCCGAACAGCTAGGCTTCAAACATTGAGGAGAGAGCTCGAAAGCTTACACATGAAGGAGAGTGACATGGTAGATGATTTTGCAAGCAAACTAAGTGGGCTAGCTTCAAAATCAAGAAGTCTCGGATCAGACCTAGAGGAGAAGGTATTGGTGAGACGTTTGCTTGATTCTATGCCTAAATCGTTTCTCCAAATTGTAGCCTCCATAGAGCAATGTTTTGAGTTGGACACTATGCCATTCGATGAAGCCGTTGGAAGGTTGAAGGCATATGAGGAACGTGTCAAGGGACCCAACAAAGAAGAAGAAGAAGTTCATGGGAGGTTGATGTTTTCTAAAAGGGAAAAGGAGAAAAAGCATGGTTGTGAGCATTGTGGTTGTGGAAGTTCAAATCGGGATGACTTTGGGCGTGGCCGAGGAAGAGGTCGTGGGTCCGGGAAAAGACAAGATGGTGAACGGTTCCAACGGGATAAGAGCCACGTTAGATGTTTCAAGTGCGGTGAGTTTGGACACTTTGTGAATGAATGTCCAAAGTGGGGGAAAAGGGAAGAAGTTAACTTGTCACGGTATGAAGAACCAACGTTGCTGTGAAGAGAAAAAAATAAACGAACATGATTAAGGGGGTGAATGATGGGTTTAATCATGTTTTATTATGTTTAAGTTTTTATTATTAAAATAAAAAATGCTGTAAGATTTTACAGCTGTGTTTTTAGAGATTACAGCTGGAAATTACCAGCTGGTAGTTTCCTAGTTTAGGCTGTGTTTTCCTTGTTTACATTATCTTAGAGGCTAAGTTTCTAGCTATAAATAGGCTTAATCTTCTCTATTATTATTGTACTAGTTCTTCTCCTTTTAATTTCATAATGTAACAATATGGCAGCTTTAATTCAGTGTTTCCTGGTTTGTTTTTGAGCCAATTGTCTAACACAAAACACCTAAAGAATTGTGAACAACTCGCATATTGTATATTGGTCAAAATATAACTCAAAACTGACTACATGAATAACAAACAAACAAACATACCCATTTAAATACTTAAATCCCACTTTTAGCTTGGAGGGAAGATGAAAACAAATCTTACCTCTAACCCAAAAAAGATAGAGATGCTGCTTTAAAACTGATTACAATAATGAGAAAACTATAAACCAATAACTCAATATTTATAGACAACTAATAACCCTAACTTGATTATTAAGAAAACATCAAAATCCCTATTTACCCCTTAAACCTAAAACCCGCTTGCTATTAGAGATTTAGAGTTGCATGGGCCGGCCTTATTGTGGAAAGCCCATACTTAGGAATTAAACCAAACAGTGTGTACATTGGTGGAAGCTTGACATCAAAGAAATACAATGGTTTATATATAGCTTACAAGGGACTTAAAATCACATCTTTTGTGCTAATATTCTGTAAGCATGTTTGAATTGTCATAAACAAATCATCATGTTCTTAAACGTGTTTGAATACTTGTGAATAAATAAATTATCACATGTTTGGATACATATTTGTTAGCCTCGAGGAGCAAAATTAAAAGCGTATTAATTTTAATATTATTTTACTTATTATTTTTGTGAAAATAACGTTAAAAATGTTGGGTTGATCGGTTAATCAAGCATATGGGTAAAGGTAAGACTATCAATATCTTACCCTCCTCATACTCTACTTTAACTTTGCTAATAATGGGATATAATGAGTATGATGATGATGTTTGGATGCATACAAAGAAATCATCAAATTATGTAAACATGTTTAAATGCTTGTGAGAAATCATCATGTGCTGTAAAACATGGTTAAATTCTTATATCATATTCTGTAAACATGTTAAAATCATCACATACAGTAAACATGTTTGAATTCTTATCTCATCTCATAAGGTAATATAGCAACGCAACGAATGATCAGATATATCAAACAAAATTAACACCTAAAACGAAAGAACAGATTAAATCCATATTTATTAAATCAACAACAAACATATAAATTAATCAACCCGTGCAAGGTGAAGAAAGACAAACAAAACCTGGGGGAAAGAAGCGCTCTTAGCCCAGACGGTTCCATCGGTGCCGAAGATAGCGGCGGAGGTGAGATGCTGGCCGGTACCTTCAATGTCGCACATCAAATGTTCATCGACGTAAGTTTGCCACGACATTTTTGTAAAGGAAAATTGCAGGTGCAAAATCAAATCAAATCAAAGGGAAGGGGAAGAAATGTGAGGGATTTATTGTTGGAATTTAGGGTTCATATGAAGAGATGTTGAGTTGAGAGCCACCGGTGTTGTCGCCATTGTTGATGTTTGCATCCATTCAATCACCTTCATTCCCGCCCGCCTTTCAATTCCGTTTTTAAAGGACTTCCCTCCCTTCTTATTCATTTTAATTAATTATTTATTATAATTAAAAGAGTAAATTACGATTTTAGTCCCTATAATTTAAGTATTTTAACTATTTCGGCCTAAATTAAAATTTTTCTATCAGTTCAGCCCATGTGGTTTATAAAAGTTAACGTTTTTGGCCCCAACCATAGTTAGATTTTGGGCCAAAACCTTCATAATAGTTAAGTTTGAAGGTCAAAACCGATAGTTGTCTAAACTACAAGAACTGAATTGATGGAAAATTATATTTTGAGACAAAATAGTTAAACAATTAAACCACAGAGGCAAAAACTATAATTTTCTCTAATTAAAATATAAATTTAAATAAATAAATACACACACACATATATATACTAGATTATAACCCTGTCTGTGTCACGTGGTTATATACTTAATATAATTTAATTAAAATACATTATGTTAAATAAGTACATGTTTATAAGTGTATAACTGCAAATTCAAAGAGTGTAACAACTTCTTTAGACACACACACACACACCCCAATGGCTGTTAAGCTTAAAACACAAACAGTTATATGTTGATAATGTTCGTGTTTTATAATTGTAAAATAAAAAACAAACAAGTTAAAAAAATACACAACATAAATAATAAGCATTATTAATGTAAAAACGTGGTATCAATTAAAATTAAAAGAATATTAAATTTGTAAACATTTTAATGCACATAGTATATTATGAAAAAATAAATAAAAATTACATTCTTAAAACCTAACATAGTAAAATTTATACAATATTTATTTGTTTCAAAACAAAATATTATAAATATACAATTGTAATAATAATAAAATAAATATTAAAAGAATAATATAAAATAAATTTGTGGCCATAAAAATAGGATTTTTTAATTTCACATATAAGTAGGATTTATTTGTTAAATTGTTTTTAACAATAGATTAACATGTGTAATATTATTTGAATTTAATGTAGGGTTGACACATGTCATATTTAAAGAGAAATTGAGTGTGGTATTAACACATAAGCAAAAACATTTTATTTTATTATATATATATATATATATATATATATTTCTGAATTTGCAATAAACCATATTATAAATTACTACTATTATTATTAGGGAAGAATTAAATAAGAATATATTTTTGCTTAAAAAGATTTGAATCAATAAAAGTTTGACATATGAAATGATAAAAATATGAATAATTGATAATTTAAACATAACATCTTATTATTCGCACTAAATTTTTACTTTTTTGCGCTACATTTTTTTTTATGAATTTTTTTGTACTGTTTTTTTAGTACTAAATTTTTGTTTTTTGCTGTTTTTTATTTTTTTGTACTGTATTTTTATTATTTTGTACTTGTTTTTTGATTTTTTGTACTGATTTTTTTATACTAGATTTTGTTTTTTACTGGATATTGGTTTTTATATTGGATTTATGCTTTTATGTTTTTAACATATCATACATTAAACTGCTATTCATTCATACTTTTCATAAGTAAAAATATCTTACGAGTGAATCCAACCTCTACTATTATTATTGAAACACATTTTTCAACTTGCATGTTTTTTTGTTCAAATAGCAAAACCTTTTGTAGTGCTATAATTATCTTAACGTAAACAAAAAAAATGTTATATTCAATTGAAGATATTAATAAGATAAATTTTGTATACTAAAAAAATACAAATTATTTTTCAATTTATTTTTTTGGAGAGCTTCGTAAATTTATTTGCAATTTAATCCGCATAAATCATAAAGGCCCTGTAGTCGAAGTGTTGGATGTGGCGTGTAAGATTACGTGTATTCATTACACGCCCATCATTTCACGTAAGTGCCACGTGAAAAATAATATCATCACCTTTGTTTTAAACACATATGTGTTACTATCACCCTCTCATAACTCTCCTCACCCAGGATTCTTTACCATGATCACCCTCAAGGCCGGCCTTAATATACAAAGAAAAAAGCCCAAGCTTAAAACCACCAAAATATAGATGTGAAATTTGGGATATTTTTAATAGTCATACTATCATTTGGATACTCCTAATTCCTAAACTACACTTCAATATTCATCTATTTGCTTGGATTTGAACATAAAACCTATTTTATAAAAGACAATATCTCTAAAAAATATGATAGTTTCACATTGACTTTTGGGTTTCTTTGTTATAACGAATTTTAATTTGTGTAAAAAAAATTTGTTTTGATATTTGTAATTATGGTAACATTGAGGTATGAGGGAAGTGATAGTAGACTCAGGTCATGGGTTCGATTCTTGATCTCACCCGGTTTTACCCGCCTTCCACCGTCATGTCTTTGGGCGGGTGCTTGGGTCAGGTTTTCCCGAGGAATTGGTGGCTGGTGGGCTAGAGGCTCCATCCGTTTGTACTAGTGGCCAGCTTGGGCATCCTTTAGCCATTGAGGCTGCGTACGAAATACCCGACAGTTGATTAGTTAATCGTTCAAAAAAAGATCCACATATTTGGTTTGTGATTTATGTTTTTTGTGGCTTTCTTTTTCATGATTATATATATGCCTTCTGTGTCATAATCTCAAATAAAATATTAGAGATTTATATACAATAAAAAAAATCACAATTTTTCACTTGTTTGACTCATCAAAAATCTTAAGCCGGTCTTATCCACCCTCACGCCTGATCACACCTGGTTGTATTGAGGTTCGGACGTCAAGAGGGCGTGTTTAATAAGGCCAAATAAATAATTAAATAAAAATAAGGCATGATGGGACTTAAAGGTGCCAACAGCTATCAGATATAGTGATATGAAATGACGAAAAGGCTGTGTTTGGTGAGTAATGAATGTGTAAAAGTTAGCTACCTGCCCAATTTTTCCAAGAGCTCAAAATTTTCCTCTAAGGAAATTTGACATATAATGATATAAATTATCTAAGGTGGGTTTATCTATACACCCCAAAACATATTTCAACACCCCGCTGCCATTCATACGCCCCGTAGTGGCCACTACGGGGCGTTTTAACCACAAACCTAACAACCTTAAACGAGTCAGACATTCTCTGTTAGTGTCAACGCGTAGTGACCACTACGGGACGTATACTGTTAAAAAAATTAAATTTGGTTGTTTTAGTGTGTTTGAAGATGTTTTATGGGGTGTAAAAATATACTAGTTTTGTTTAAAAATATAATAGTTTTGTTAAAAGATTATTTTTTATATTTTGCGACGTATCTCTCGTTACGTTTATTTTTAACCCAAGTAAAAATGGGTATTTTTGTTTAAAACTCTTTTTTTTATATTTTACGGTCTCTCGTTTGGTTATTTTTTTTAAACACATGTTTTTTTGTTTGTAAAAATCTAATAGTTTTGTTTAAAACTTGTTTTTTATATTTTACGGTCTCTCGGTTCGTTTATTTTTAATTGTTTTTAAAACTTGTTTAAAACTTTTTTTTAGAGTCAAATCTTTTTAAATTACATATGTTAAGCTAAGTTTTGAAATTTAAAACTGTTTTTAATTATTTTTAATAATAATTTAAATATATTGATTAATTGATATATAAATGATGTTATTTGTCTTAACATATTGATTTAAAAGAATAACATGATAAATAATGTATCAACAACCAAAACATATTTAAATAATAAACACGCATCACCAACCAAAACAACCAAATATATATACAAAAATAAACATGAATACAAGTGTCTGTTTACACATAATAAATACAAATATAACTGAAAATACTAACTAACCATCGTGAGGTGGAGGTGGAGGAGGAGGATGATAATCTCGTGTCCGTGGAACTGCAGGGAGTTGGACACCCTGAGCATGAGCATGGCTAAGCTCGATATGCACCTGCCACGAAACAAGAGAAACTCGATCAACTATATGTCAAGTGATTCGAGCGAGCGTCTCATATTGTAACGCAATATGTGTGTATATATTGACGATGAATTCGTAAGTTACAAAAGATTTGTCACGTTTTAAACATTAAACGCCACATAGTGACCACTACGTGGCGTTTGGGTCAACATCAACTGACATGTCGGTACTTTTTGCAGAACAGCGTACCAATACGCCCCGTAGCGACCACTACGAGGCGTTTAGGTCAAATCATTATCCTTTTCGTTTGACCAAGACCGTACATATCGTACCAATATGCCCCGTAGTGGCCACTACGGGGCGTTTGGAGAGTGTACATACATGTTTTTGGGGTGTAAGTTTAACACCACCCATTATAATACATACATTTAAATGTTTAGTTTACAGTAGTAAATCTCTTTTCAATTAAATAATGATTATTATATATATTAATATAATAATAACAATTGATTAATAAAATGGTAACAATTGATTAATATATTTAATGTAAGTAAAAAGATATGGCGTTCAATCGTTTCTAAACTTTTTATTATTTAATTAATATATAGTAATTAGTATTAACATTATAAAATTTGTTGATTTTCGCTAGGAACGATACTAATAGTTAATTAATAATAATCATTATATAATATTAATACTAATTATATAACATACATTTGAAAGTGGGTGCTACATTGCTAACTGGTTTTTTTTTGTTTTTTTACGATAAAGTCAAAAAAAAGGGCCAATTTTTTTTTTTTACGATAAAGTAAAAAAAAAAGTCAATTTTTTTTTTGTAACGATATCCGAACAATGCTAATTTTTTTAAGGATCCGACGTTGCTACAGTTGTAATTCTTTTTTTTTAATCTGTTTGGAGTCTTGTATTTATTATCAATTGCCCCGGTTAATGCCGCGAAGCGTGGGTATATATATTTTTAATCTACTTGGAGTTTTGCTTTTATTATCAATTGACCCGATTAAAGCCACGAAGCGCGGGTATACATGTTTTTTAAATATCTTCGGACTTTTTTATTTGGTGTTTATAGATTCGTTTTCATGTTTCCAATGCTCATTTTTACAACTGTAAACATTTATGTCAGAACTTTATTATCAATTGGTCTTATTACCGCCGCGAAGCGCGGGTATAACCCTAGTTATCTAAATATAATATAACTAGATTAAAAGAAAAAATTACAAAAATAATCAAGTTTAATCCATTTTCTATCAAAATAATCCCTGAAATTTAGCCCCCGATTTAAGCTTTAAACGTCCGTTTTTTGTACTTTTGTATCCCAAAAAGAAACATACGCGCTCACATGTTTGCGGCTTTGTCGGAGTCCAAATGGGTGTCTTAAGACCCCTTTTTTACTGGCGTCTTAAGAGGCATTTAGACGCCTAATTTAGACGCTCATTATGACGTCCTTTTGGAGTTTTTAGACTTTAAAGCGACGTTTTTAAACATCGGTTCTGGATGGATGTGACCTTATGTCACACCCTCAAATTCCCACGTGTGGTGTCAGTCCACATGGGTGTGACGTTGCCAGAATCATAGCTCATGGTCATATATAACGACTCTATATGCGTTTCAAAAGACACTGTTTGTCATAAAAGTTAATTATACTAGTTTGCAGCGGAAATAAAATGTTGGTGCAACGGAAAATAATAAATTTAGAATACAGCGGAAACAAGCTGTCAGACACTACATTGTTTTAGAATACATAATCATGCTAATGTTTATAGTAGAGGTTAGAATGCATGCAAGACTCCTCATTAGTCCTACTCCATGTGCATCATAGCATTGTGCGTTTAGTTACCTGAGAATACATGCGAAAACGTGTCAACATAAAGTTGGTGAGTTCATAGGTTTAAGTAGTTGAAATGTCACACCCCGAGCCGGCGGGGTTGGATCGGAGTCCCCGTCGGGCGGAAGATTCCCGGGGCGTGATATCGTGGGTGATAATCTAGATGATCAGATGGTTTACATAGCATCAATGTTTAAGAATAACTAAAGCACAATCAAATGATAACTAGGATTACAAAGTTAAATTACAACATCAAAGTTCAGCAATTTAACTAAGTAAACCTAACAAAAGAATCAAATGTTTATATCTTGTATATCAGTATATGTACAAGATATCAAAAGTAATGTGTATCATCAACAAAAGATATGCTTCCCAAAAGTCTACTAGGTCCTCTATCTGGGCAGCCTAGTATGCAAATCCTGAAGCCTTAGCTTATACATGTTCTTCATCTGAGAATGCATGTAAGAAAACAAAGTCAACACAATGGTTGGTGAGTTCATAAGGTTTATAAGTTTAAAATAGTTTTAACAAACCTCCTTCGGTAAAACCTTAACCTCATTAACTCCACATGTAATATCCAAATCGGTATGCTTATATATAGGGCATACCCCTGAGTCGAGCCTACAACCCGCCCAGACGCCATCCCACCACATACTAATCCGGATATGACACTGTTGTTAATAATAATTAAGCATTTTACCTATCAATCAACCCATTCCTCATCAAAGCTTTTGTTTTCTGTTTCAAAGTTTACAAGTCTATAATGTTCACACGTGTTAGTTTCAAAGTATGTTTATCAAGCATCATAGTTTCACACGCACATAGTTTAGCTGTCCCTAATCTCATGCGTGAGTACAAGCTCTGCACTAGCAGTCGTTTAGCAATTACGTAGCTCACGGATAGATACAAGCTCTGCACTAGCAGTCGTTTAGCAATTACGTATCTCATGAATTAGTTATGCTTAGTCTAGCAATTACGTGTCTCCTATACAAGATACAAGCTATGCACTAGCAGTCGTTTAGCAATTACGTATCTCATACATAGACACAAGCCATGCATACACAAGTAATCCAGCAATTATATATCTCATATAAGCAGACAAAAGCTCTGCACTAGCAGTCGTTTAGCAATTACATGTCTCTTATATAGATAATAGCTTAGCATCGTTATGTTTAAGTTTAGTAATTACATACCTCATATAAACAGACAAAAGCTCTGCACTAGCAGTTGTTTAGCAATTACATGTCTCTTATATAGGTAATAGCTTAGCCTCGTTATGGTTAAGTTTTACATGTAATTACGTAGCCTATGATTAGATGCATGCACAATGTTTCATGCGCAAGTAGTAGTTTCAAGCATATAGTTTCAAGTGTCCACACAATGTCTCATCATGAATTCCATAGGTTTACATCAAGTCTCATGTTTAAGCATATAGTTTTCACAAGCATAAAGTCTCACGTTTAAGCATATGGTTTCATAAGCATCAAGTATCATGTTTAAGCATATCGTTTCACAAGCATCTAGTCTCATGTTTAAGCATCAAGTCTCATAAGTATCCAACATATGGTTTCAAGCCTCAAGTTTAAAGTATTAGTTTCAAGTCTATTGCTTTTCAAAGTATACTAAGTTCCAAGCATAAGTTTCAACATAAGTATCATGTTTATGTTTAAAGCATTAAATAACATTTCAATAGTTTATGAAAATGTTCAATATGCTTCTCAGTCCCGAAGTAAAACAAATAAGTTTGAAAAGGGACAAATGAACTCACCTTGTGTCCGTAGTGTTTGACTAAGTAGAATAAGAATGCATGCTCTCTTTGTTTGTACTTGTTATGATGTTCACGCTCCTGTATTGATTTCATAGTATTGTAATTCATAAGTATAAGTTTATATGGGGTTATTGTGCTTGTAAGTGTTAGTTCTAACGTTGACTAGTACTTAGAGATGTCGATCATCATCCGGCCTCGTGTGTTAATCAAGGACTCCTTATCACTTAACCACTTATACTTTTAAACCTTCATGTTACATGTTTTAGTTTCAAAGCATTATTGAATTTCCCCAACACATTGCTATTAGGTTTCTCGTTTCCATATAAGACTTGATATGTAACTAAATGAATTTTCCAACTACTTTAGAAATCTCTATGTCCCAATTCCATAAAAATATATTTCGTGTATTTCTTTCAAGGTGTAACATCACTGTACTTTCGGTTGTCCGTACGTTCGTACATCCGTACGAATGCACTGTTACGACTGGAAATTTATTTATTATGAATGATTATGAAATTATTGATTGACATTACTGATATTATCACTGTTACTGGTATATATGATTATAATTTATTATACGCGTAAACCACGGGAAGTTTAGTTGTAATTCAACTAAACAGACCCGTAGTGTTTATCGCGGTTACTTATCACTGATAATGATGGATTATTGGTCTGGGAATGGATTGAGATGGAATTGGGAGTTTGTTTGAGTCTGGTTACTAAACGTAGTCAAGGACCCATGGTCATGGTTTATCGAAATAGCGGTGGGACGGTGTAGGGGAGGTTGCGATCTACCTCTGCATATGCCCTATACATATGCATATTTCGGTCTATCATGGATGTGTCAGTGACTTGGTTTAGTGGGTTTTGGTTTGGGAAAATGATAATAGTAAAGTTAATAAATAACGGGAATTAATTACGCGAAGTGAGGTTACGATCATTATTTAAACGCGAATGTTGATTCAGAAATGTTAACTTAATAATGTATTCGCGTGAGTGACGATTCACACGAATATAATTATTAAGAATAATATTCTGAAACAATATTCCATAAATCGTAAATCGAATCGAAATACGGTGCAAGCGTTGGATTCGCAAAGGTGACGATCTTTACGAATTACGTACGCGAGTAACGCGTTTCGACGAGATATTTAACTAATATTTATTGTTAATAAAATAGGAAAGATTTATTTAAAACGTTTATTAGGAATCACAACGAAAAACGAATTCGAATAGTTTAATTATTTAAATCATTGATTTTATTAAAATAAATGGTGAACCTTTATTTAAACGATTTTTCTTTAAAAACATTTTATCACAACAAATGCCTAATTATCTAAAAGATTTATGTGCAAATATGTCCACGAAAAGAATCTGGTAATTTTATAAAGTTTAACGCGTATCAAATGGAATCATTTTAAGAAATGATGTGACTAAAAACATTTTTATTAGAATATTGTTTGAATGTTTAAAAGGCTTTATGTGTAAATATGTTACGTTAAAAATCGAACATTTATTATACTTAATCGCGATAAAACGAGACCGAACACGCGGAAGCGGGATAGATACAAATGGTGGAAGACTCCACCATTTCCCTCATTTCTACAAACACCCTTCTCTCTCTAAAACACACACACTCTCATTTCTCTACCTTCTCTCAAGCGTATCTCCTTCGTCTCTCGTCGGATTTGCGAGATCTTGACGTCAACGTGACCGGGTGATCGAGAGGAACAAGATTCCACGAAGAAATCCGGCTTTTGTTCACGATTTGAAGGTAAGAGGTCCATTTTAATTTCGGTTTTGGGGGAAAACCCTATTTTGTTATGAAAACTTATTTAGATCGAGATTTATAGTTTTGTATGGTGTAAATCGGGTTGTTGTTGAATCATGGGAGATTATTGATGATCTTAAACCTGAAAAAGTTCGAAGATGAAGATGATGGTGGGCTGGTTCGCGACACAGCTTGAGGGCCGAACCCTTTTTGGTTCTAGCCGAACCTTTGTGGCGGCTGTGATGGTGGCATCGCCAAACCCTAGGGACCGAACCCCCTGCACCGAACCTAGCCTAACGAACCTTTGCAGGTTAGTCCAACGAGCCTCTTGGTCCAGCGAACCCTAAGTCTCGACGAACCCGACATGTGGAGCGAACCCTCGGCGAACCATGCTGGGTGGCGAACCCTTAGCTGCTACAGCCGAATCCTTTTCTTTCCTTAGTCACGAACCCGTAGCCCACGAACTTTATTTGGCCGAACCCTTTGACAGCCTAGCCAACGAACCTTGTGGGTGGAACCGCCGAACCCTGACCTAAGTTGGCCGAACCTATGGTCTTGACCCAATAGGTTCGCTGCCCCTTTGGCTAGAAAGCTTAAAAATTCGAATAATGGGTACGAGGAGTAACTAGATCGCATATAGATATACATGTATTCATGTCATGCATGCATGGGAAGTTGGTTTGAGTTGCCACCTTTTTCTAATAACTAAAAATAGTGAATTATGAGATGGCTACATAATTTAAACATTTTAAGTAAATAACTTAACTATCTTGTATTTAAATTCAAGTTAGTTTTGATCAAATGAAGCATTGTTTGGCACTTAAATTAATCAAACATGCATGCATTATTGAGAATAGATATTGATATAATAATTGTTAATATCTTTAAAGATACATGACTAGGAGAGGTGTACATATAAATGTTCACAATAGGCATTTTCATTAATAAATGATGTTAACTAATTTTAAGTTTACTCTAATAATGAAACTAAAACTTACAATAGATTGCAATTATATAACTTAAGTGATAAACTAAGTTGTTGTACACCTAGTTATCTAATGTCACAACACCATGGATCACTTAACCATGATTTAACATAGGTACTTGAACACAAACGTATAATACTTTCAGATTGTTGAGTTGGTCTTGAGTTTACATACGCGAGCGCGCATAATACGAGAACCCGGATTCTAAGGACTTCAGGTGAGTTCTCATAACCTCCCTTTCTTTAAACTGTTTTAGTTTTAAAACTCGGAGGTGAAACATGTATACCGGTTTAAATATTATTTTGATAACACAAGGATAATACCTGTTTATCATTATGATATTCACTATTATGAATTATCATTATTATGGATTATCACTGATTATTATAAATCCGTGTAAACATTGTTATTGACTTCGGTGAATAACAAAGATTACATGTATTGTCTCATACTCCGTGAAATCATTACTTTTAACTTCGGTTATTTGTTTTGACTTCATGTATTGTCACGTGGAGGGTTTCCACATCCGTGAAGTATTGCTCTTGACTTCGGTTAATTGCTTTGACTTCATGTATTGTCACGTGGTTAGCGACCACTCCATGATTCATGTATCTAACTTATGTTAAATACATAAGGAATCATGTATAGTCACGAACATTGATTGAGAATATGATTGATTGAGTTTGGTTGACTTGTTGTGGATTGATTGCCTATATTTGATTATGATTATTTGTGATTGGCTATGATTGATTTGGTTATGTGGTTATGTGATTGTGTATGTGTTTGGCTGTTGAATTGATGGATGTGTGTTGGATTATCTCATACAGGTATTCATATGGATTTTCTCAAGAAGATCATAAGTTTTATACCCGTTTTAAACAAAGCATTTCATAAAACCAATTTAAGCATAAACTTTCAAACGCATTTTACTAAAACATTTTTAAATATAAAAACTTATGATTACTCACCAACTACTTTTGTAGTTGACACTTGATTTTCTTACATGTTTCAGGTGATGGAGACAAGTAGGATGAAGAGGATGATCTCTTCTATTTTGGACATCATCATCATATAGGATTCTTGGACTTAGTTAATTAACTAAATTTCTGGCGATTAGAGTTTAGTTAGTTAAACTAAATCTTTTGTGTATTTGATGTAATTGATTCATGATGAACATGATTTTTGTGTAATTATTTTGGTTGATTAAATGATATATGATGATTTGATTTAGATGCCCACGAGCTTTTGAACAATCTACACATCCCTCGTGGCATCCCGATGATTCCGCCGTCGGTCGGGGTGTTACAGATTGGTATCAGAGCCTGGGTTATAGGGAATTAGGTTACTAGAAATGGTTGACCTAGTCTATAACCGTAGGATACCCTAGTATGAATAAATTCATACACTAGTTAGTATATTCAGGATTTCATGCTTATGTGTTTATTACATGTTAACTGAACTCCTGTTATACATTTGAATATATATGCTGCTACTGATTTCTTGCTTACGTGTGCCCTAATGACTCGATAAGGACATACTCGTGGTGTATTGTAAAGGTGGTGGGACGGTGGTTTGGGCGGTTGCGACCTACCCTTATTATATGCCCTATACATATACCATTTACAGTACATCGGGTGGATGTCAGTATTGAGGAATAAGGGAACTACCCGTTTGGGACACTTATCTGCTCAGGAACTTAACTGCTTAGAAATTTAATTGCTTTAGGAATTATCTGTTAGATCTTGTGATCACCAGACAAGGACACACTCGTGGTATACTACAAAGGTGGTGGGACGGTGTAAGGGAGGTTGCGACCTACTCTTGCATATGCCCTATACATATACCATTTGAAGTATATCGGGGGTCTGTCAGTGTCAGGAACTTAGGATACTATTAGGACCCTACTAGGAGGGTTTGAGAGGATATGATTGTGGACTGTTGATGATATGTTTGATGGATTGACTGGGATTGACTCTTGAATGATCACACATGATAAATACTTATAAATTCCCTTATAAAAACATACGGATTGGACACGTAGGGTGCATAGGATTAATGAACGATAATGAGCGATTAGTGATGTGATATGGACTTGGGTGATGATATAGACACTTGATGGTAATATAAACGCGTAGTGATGATACTAACACTTAGTGATGGTATGGACACTTGATGAGAATAAACTATAGGGAGGATATGAACACTTAGTGACAATAAGAGCACTTCGTGATGATATGAACCCTTAATGATGATTATCTACACTGGGATTGATATGGGTTTTAGTGAACTTATACAATTGGGGGAAACTTAATGTCAGGTGAACTTAGACATTAGGTGAACTTAGAAATAGGCGAGCCTACATGTCAGGTGAACTTAGACATTAGACAAACCTAATTGTTCAAGGACACTAGTGATCATTTCACTCAAAATTATCCTATTTAGGATAAGGTTTGTGAAGTGAGATTATGGTGAAGTACATCACACACTCTACACACTAGCAAGGGCATAATCGTGGTGCAATGGAACGGTGGTGGGACGGTGTAGGGGAGATTGCGATCTACCTCTGCATATGCCCTATATATAAGCTTGTTGCATTGCATTGGGAGGTTGTCAGTGTTAGTATAGAGTGAAGAATGTATAGGATCTAGGAAATAGTTAGCTAACACTAGTTATGACCAACTAGGACACTTAGAATAATAATAGGCAAATTTATAGACATTATGAGTTTAAATAACAGATAGGAAATAAATATAGTTCCTATATGTAATCCTAACTGTTTAAAATAAACTCAATTGACCATTGTTTGCATGACTTACGTTGTAAACGGTAGTAACATGTTTCTAATTTCTCAGAAACATGCCGCCTCGCCGTCACAACGAAGATGACTCAAACAGTGGGGATGCTAACAACGGTAATGCCAACTCCGGCATACAAGAGTTAGCCACACTTATTTCTGGATTGGTGAGCCAACTGACTCAGGCTAACCAGAATATCAATCAGAACCGAGGTGGTGCAAACCAGACAACTTGCACATTCAAACACTTCAATTCCTGTAATCCCCTGAAATTCACGGGTGCTGAGTCGGCCACTGGTCTGCTGCAGTGGTTCGAGAGTATGGAGAACACCTTCATCAACAGCGAATGTCCCGAGAATCTGAAAGTTCGCTATGCCACCAGTGTTTTCCAAAAGAGAGCACTGACTTGGTGGAATGGGGAAAAACGAACTAGGGGAGTGGATGCTGCCTTAGCACTGACATGGACAGAGGTCAAGAACCTGATGACCACTGAATTCTGTCCTAGAAGCGAGATGAGGAAACTGGAGACTGAGTTCTGGGAACTCAAACAAGATAGTGGCGAGAACGTCATCTACAATACTCAATTCCATGAGTATAGTCTGCTAGTGCCTCATATGGTGACACCCTTGGAAAGGGCGATTGAGAAGTATATCGGCGGGCTGCCGGTGCAGATTCAGGATACAGTCTACGGGAGCAATCCCAAAACACTTGAGGCTGCGATCCGATTATCTGCAACTCTTACTGACAATCATGTGAGGAATGGAACACTTACTAGGAAAGGTTACAAGAAGACTGACACCAAGACTACTGCAAAGGAAGTCAAAGCTGAAGTCAAGTCTGAAGCTGCTAGTTCATCCAAAAGCAGCAACAAGAAGAGAAAGACCAGAAACTTCATGGTCACTGCTCCTGCTGCTAAGTCTGCGCAGCAATCATCAAACAATTCAACTGCTAGGAATTTCACTGGGAACACTCCTCAGTGTAACACCTGCCGTTATCATCACGCACCAAATTTGCCATGTCGCGTCTGCAACAACTGCGGCAAGTTTGGTCACTTTGCTAATGTTTGCCGGAGTGCACCGCAAGCACAAAGGTTGCAACAAGCACCGCTTGCACTGCTAGCTCCTCATGCACAACCTATACCAGCTGTACCCGTTCGCCAGGTACCTCAGGCACAGGCAAGAGCCTGTTATGAGTGTGGTGAAGTGGGTCACTTCAGGAATCAATGCCCAAAGTTGACCGGAAACAATCAGAGGGTGGCAAGAGGCCGGGCGTTCCAACTGAATGCTCCAGCTGCTCAAGCCAACCAGGATGTGGTCAACGGTACATTTCTGATCAACAACTCTTATGCATCTGTCTTATTTGATTCTGGTGCCGATAGGAGTTTCGTTTCATATGATTTTGAATGCTTGCTTGGTAGAACACGTACATACTTAGATAAACCGTTCAATGTGGAGGTGGCTGACGGAAACACTATTGATATTGACACTATTATCGTTGGATGTACGGTGAACTTAAATGATCACGTTTTCCCAATTGATCTCATACCTATGCATCTTGGTAGCTTTGATGTTATCATAGGCATGGATTGGTTAGCCACCCACAGAGCGGAGATTGTTTGTCATGAGAAATATATTCGTATTCCACTACCTTCGGGTGAAACTTTGAGAATATTTGGAGAAACTGCTAGTAAAGGTCTTAAGCTGATGTCTTGCACTAAAGCACATAAGTACCTTAGAAAGAAATGTATAGCCTTCTTAGCACATATTGTGGAGAAGAAAGAGAAAGGAAAGAAGATTGAAGATGTTCCAGTGATACGAGATTTTCCAGAAGTCTTCCCAGACGATTTACCGGGTCTTCCACCAGAACGCCAAGTTGAGTTCCGGATCGACTTAGTACCTGGTGCGAACCCAGTCGCTAAAGCTCCCTACAGACTTGCGCCTTCGGAGTTGCAAGAATTGGCGAGTCAACTGCAAGAACTTACCGATAAAGGATTCATTCGCCCGAGCCATTCACCATGGGGTGCACCGGTCCTGTTTGTCAAGAAAAAGGACGGGTCATTCCGGATGTGCATCGATTACCGCGAATTGAACAAGTTGACTATCAAGAATCGATATCCACTGCCGCGTATCGATGATCTCTTCGATCAGCTTCAAGGCTCGGCATGGTTTTCAAAGATCGATCTTAGGTCTGGGTATCATCAGCTTCGCGTACATGATGATGATATTCCCAAGACTGCATTCAGAACAAGATATGGCCATTATGAATTTCTGGTAATGCCCTTCGGCCTTACCAATGCACCTGCGGTTTTCATGGACCTCATGAACCGTGTTTGCAGGCCATACTTGGATAAATTTGTGATTGTATTCATTGACGATATTCTGATCTACTCAAAGACCAAGGAAGAACACGAGAAACACCTTAAGTTGGTTTTGGAGATCCTAAGAGAAGAGCGACTGTATGCCAAATTCTCTAAATGTGAATTTTGGCTTAAGGAAGTTCAATTCTTGGGGCACATAGTCAACGAATACGGTGTTCACGTGGATCCTGCGAAGATTGATGCTGTGAAGAATTGGAGTACACCGAAGACACCCACGGAGATTCGATCGTTCCTTGGACTTGCTGGTTACTATCGGCGGTTCATATCGAACTTCTCCAAAATTGCTGTCCCTCTCACTGCTTTGACTCAGAAAAATAGGCCATACGAGTGGGGACCAAAGCAAGAAGAGGCATTTCAGACTTTGAAGCAGAAACTTTGTGATGCTCCTGTCTTGACACTGCCTGATGGAAATGATGATTTTGTAGTTTATTGTGATGCATCCAACCTAGGTCTCGGTTGTGTTCTCATGCAACGGGGAAAGGTCGTGGCTTATGCATCAAGACAATTGAAAATTCATGAGAAGAACTACACTACACACGACTTGGAACTTGGTGCAGTCGTGTTTGCTTTGAAGATATGGAGACATTATCTTTATGGCACCAAGTGTGTAGTCTTTACTGATCATAAAAGTTTGCAACATATTCTAAATCAGAAAGAGCTCAATATGAGACAACGGAGATGGGTTGAACTGTTGAACGATTATGACTGTGAAATTCGCTACCATCCTGGTAAAGCGAATGTAGTAGCAGATGCGCTTAGTCGCAAAAGTCAAGTTCAGATTCATAGTGTCCGAGTGCATACTAATCTCCGTAATGATGTTCTCACAGCCCAACAACACTCATTAGCTCAAGATAATTTGAAAAATGAGATGTCTTGCGGGGCTGAAATTTTATTGGAAACTAAGGATGACGGTTTGATGTATTACTTGAATCGGTTGTGGATACCGAACAGGGGTGATCTTAGGATGCTGATTATGGATGAAGCTCATAAGTCTCGTTATTCAATCCATCCAGGTGCTGATAAGATGTATCAAGACCTTAGGGGCTTGTACTGGTGGCCTGGAATGAAGAAGGATATTGCTGAATATGTGTCTAAGTGCCTTAACTGTGCTAAAGTCAAGGCAGAACATCAGCGACCTTCGGGATTGTTACTACAACCAGAAATACCGATGTGGAAGTGGGAGAATATCTCCATGGATTTTATTACTAAACTCCCACGAACCGCAAATGGTAAAGATAGCATTTGGGTGATAGTTGATAGATTAACCAAGTCGGCTCATTTCTTACCAATACGCGAAACTTACCCTGTGCGGAAGTTAGCTCGTATTTACATTGATGAGATCGTTAGTCGACATGGTATTCCCTTAAGCATAATATCGGACCGTGATGCTCGCTTCACGGCACGATTTTGGGAATCACTTCATGAAGCCTTTGGAACAAGACTGGATCTTAGCACTGCTTATCATCCTCAAACGGATGGTCAAACGGAGCGAACGATTCAAACATTGGAAGACATGTTGAGAGCTTGTGTCATCGATTTCGGTGGCAATTGGGATGGCCATCTACCATTGGTTGAGTTCTCGTATAACAACAGTTATCACGCGAGCATTGGTATGGCGCCGTTCGAAGCTCTTTATGGCAGGAAATGTCGGTCACCTATTTGTTGGACCGAAGTCGGCGATTCGCAGATCACTGGTCCTGAGATTATTCAGGAAACGACCGACAAGATCCGCCAGATCCGTGACAATCTGTTAGCTGCTCGCAGTCGACAGAAAAGCTACGCGGATAAAAGAAGAAAACCTTTGGAGTTTGAAGTGGGAGATATGGTATTACTTAAAGTGTCGCCTTGGAAGGGCGTCGTTCGATTCAGAAGGAAGGGGAAGCTTGCTCCACGTTATGTTGGCCCTTTTAAGATCCTTGAACGGATCGGGAAGGTTGCTTACAAATTGGAACTTCCTTCTGAACTTAGTAATGTGCACCCGACGTTTCACGTGTCCAATCTAAGAAAGTGCTTAGCTGATCAGGATCTTCAGGTACCACTCGATGACATCCGCATCGATGATACCATGCACCTTGTTGAAAAACCAGTGGAGATAATGGATCGGGAGATTAAACAACTCAAACGCAGTAGAATTCCAATTGTCAAAGTACGTTGGGAATCGAAGCGGGGTCCAGAATTCACATGGGAGCGGGAAGATCAGATGAAGCTTAAGTACCCACATTTATTTACTACGGTCACTCCAAGTTGAATTTCGGGACGAAATTCCTTTAACTAGGGGAGACTGTAACATCACTGTACTTTCGCTTGTCCGTACGTTCGTACATCCGTACGAATGCACTGTTACGACTGGAAATTTATTTATTATGAATGATTATGAAATTATTGATTGACATTACTGATATTATCACTGTTACTGGTATATATGATTATAATTTATTATACGCGTAAACCACGGGAAGTTTAGTTGTAATTCAACTAAACAGACCCGTAGTGTTTATCGCGGTTACTTATCACTGATAATGATGGATTATTGGTCTGGGAATGGATTGATATGGAATTGGGAGTTTGTTTGAGTCTGGTTACTAAACGTAGTCAAGGACCCATGGTCATGGTTTATCGAAATAGCGGTGGGACGGTGTAGGGGAGGTTGCGATCTACCTCTGCATATGCCCTATACATATGCATATTTCGGTCTATCATGGATGTGTCAGTGACTTGGTTTAGTGGGTTTTGGTTTGGGAAAATGATAATAGTAAAGTTAATAAATAACGGGAATTAATTACGCGAAGTGAGGTTACGATCATTATTTAAACGCGAATGTTGATTCAGAAATGTTAACTTAATAATGTATTCGCGTGAGTGACGATTCACACGAATATAATTATTAAGAATAATATTCTGAAACAATATTCCATAAATCGTAAATCGAATCGAAATACGGTGCAAGCGTTGGATTCGCAAAGGTGACGATCTTTACGAATTACGTACGCGAGTAACGCGTTTCGACGAGATATTTAACTAATATTTATTGTTAATAAAATAGGAAAGATTTATTTAAAACGTTTATTAGGAATCACAACGAAAAACGAATTCGAATAGTTTAATTATTTAAATCATTGATTTTATTAAAATAAATGGTGAACCTTTATTTAAACGATTTTTCTTTAAAAACATTTTATCACAACAAATGCCTAATTATCTAAAAGATTTATGTGCAAATATGTCCACGAAAAGAATCTGGTAATTTTATAAAGTTTAACGCGTATCAAATGGAATCATTTTAAGAAATGATGTGACTAAAAACATTTTTATTAGAATATTGTTTGAATGTTTAAAAGGCTTTATGTGTAAATATGTTACGTTAAAAATCGAACATTTATTATACTTAATCGCGATAAAACGAGACCGAACACGCGGAAGCGGGATAGATACAAATGGTGGAAGACTCCACCATTTCCCTCATTTCTACAAACACCCTTCTCTCTCTAAAACACACACACTCTCATTTCTCTACCTTCTCTCAAGCGTATCTCCTTCGTCTCTCGTCGGATTTGCGAGATCTTGACGTCAACGTGACCGGGTGATCGAGAGGAACAAGATTCCACGAAGAAATCCGGCTTTTGTTCACGATTTGAAGGTAAGAGGTCCATTTTAATTTCGGTTTTGGGGGAAAACCCTATTTTGTTATGAAAACTTATTTAGATCGAGATTTATAGTTTTGTATGGTGTAAATCGGGTTGTTGTTGAATCATGGGAGATTATTGATGATCTTAAACCTGAAAAAGTTCGAAGATGAAGATGATGGTGGGCTGGTTCGCGACACAGCTTGAGGGCCGAACCCTTTTTGGTTCTAGCCGAACCTTTGTGGCGGCTGTGATGGTGGCATCGCCAAACCCTAGGGACCGAACCCCCCTGCACCGAACCTAGCCTAACGAACCTTTGCAGGTTAGTCCAACGAGCCTCTTGGTCCAGCGAACCCTAAGTCTCGACGAACCCGACATGTGGAGCGAACCCTCGGCGAACCATGCTGGGTGGCGAACCCTTAGCTGCTACAGCCGAATCCTTTTCTTTCCTTAGTCACGAACCCGTAGCCCACGAACTTTATTTGGCCGAACCCTTTGACAGCCTAGCCAACGAACCTTGTGGGTGGAACCGCCGAACCCTGACCTAAGTTGGCCGAACCTATGGTCTTGACCCAATAGGTTCGCTGCCCCTTTGGCTAGAAAGCTTAAAAATTCGAATAATGGGTACGAGGAGTAACTAGATCGCATATAGATATACATGTATTCATGTCATGCATGCATGGGAAGTTGGTTTGAGTTGCCACCTTTTTCTAATAACTAAAAATAGTGAATTATGAGATGGCTACATAATTTAAACATTTTAAGTAAATAACTTAACTATCTTGTATTTAAATTCAAGTTAGTTTTGATCAAATGAAGCATTGTTTGGCACTTAAATTAATCAAACATGCATGCATTATTGAGAATAGATATTGATATAATAATTGTTAATATCTTTAAAGATACATGACTAGGAGAGGTGTACATATAAATGTTCACAATAGGCATTTTCATTAATAAATGATGTTAACTAATTTTAAGTTTACTCTAATAATGAAACTAAAACTTACAATAGATTGCAATTATATAACTTAAGTGATAAACTAAGTTGTTGTACACCTAGTTATCTAATGTCACAACACCATGGATCACTTAACCATGATTTAACATAGGTACTTGAACACAAACGTATAATACTTTCAGATTGTTGAGTTGGTCTTGAGTTTACATACGCGAGCGCGCATAATACGAGAACCCGGATTCTAAGGACTTCAGGTGAGTTCTCATAACCTCCCTTTCTTTAAACTGTTTTAGTTTTAAAACTCGGAGGTGAAACATGTATACCGGTTTAAATATTATTTTGATAACACAAGGATAATACCTGTTTATCATTATGATATTCACTATTATGAATTATCATTATTATGGATTATCACTGATTATTATAAATCCGTGTAAACATTGTTATTGACTTCGGTGAATAACAAAGATTACATGTATTGTCTCATACTCCGTGAAATCATTACTTTTAACTTCGGTTATTTGTTTTGACTTCATGTATTGTCACGTGGAGGGTTTCCACATCCGTGAAGTATTGCTCTTGACTTCGGTTAATTGCTTTGACTTCATGTATTGTCACGTGGTTAGCGACCACTCCATGATTCATGTATCTAACTTATGTTAAATACATAAGGAATCATGTATAGTCACGAACATTGATTGAGAATATGATTGATTGAGTTTGGTTGACTTGTTGTGGATTGATTGCCTATATTTGATTATGATTATTTGTGATTGGCTATGATTGATTTGGTTATGTGGTTATGTGATTGTGTATGTGTTTGGCTGTTGAATTGATGGATGTGTGTTGGATTATCTCATACAGGTATTCATATGGATTTTCTCAAGAAGATCATAAGTTTTATACCCGTTTTAAACAAAGCATTTCATAAAACCAATTTAAGCATAAACTTTCAAACGCATTTTACTAAAACATTTTTAAATATAAAAACTTATGATTACTCACCAACTACTTTTGTAGTTGACACTTGATTTTCTTACATGTTTCAGGTGATGGAGACAAGTAGGATGAAGAGGATGATCTCTTCTATTTTGGACATCATCATCATATAGGATTCTTGGACTTAGTTAATTAACTAAATTTCTGGCGATTAGAGTTTAGTTAGTTAAACTAAATCTTTTGTGTATTTGATGTAATTGATTCATGATGAACATGATTTTTGTGTAATTATTTTGGTTGATTAAATGATATATGATGATTTGATTTAGATGCCCACGAGCTTTTGAACAATCTACACATCCCTCGTGGCATCCCGATGATTCCGCCGTCGGTCGGGGTGTTACAGATTGGTATCAGAGCCTGGGTTATAGGGAATTAGGTTACTAGAAATGGTTGACCTAGTCTATAACCGTAGGATACCCTAGTATGAATAAATTCATACACTAGTTAGTATATTCAGGATTTCATGCTTATGTGTTTATTACATGTTAACTGAACTCCTGTTATACATTTGAATATATATGCTGCTACTGATTTCTTGCTTACGTGTGCCCTAATGACTCGATAAGGACATACTCGTGGTGTATTGTAAAGGTGGTGGGACGGTGGTTTGGGCGGTTGCGACCTACCCTTATTATATGCCCTATACATATACCATTTACAGTACATCGGGTGGATGTCAGTATTGAGGAATAAGGGAACTACCCGTTTGGGACACTTATCTGCTCAGGAACTTAACTGCTTAGAAATTTAATTGCTTTAGGAATTATCTGTTAGATCTTGTGATCACCAGACAAGGACACACTCGTGGTATACTACAAAGGTGGTGGGACGGTGTAAGGGAGGTTGCGACCTACTCTTGCATATGCCCTATACATATACCATTTGAAGTATATCGGGGGTCTGTCAGTGTCAGGAACTTAGGATACTATTAGGACCCTACTAGGAGGGTTTGAGAGGATATGATTGTGGACTGTTGATGATATGTTTGATGGATTGACTGGGATTGACTCTTGAATGATCACACATGATAAATACTTATAAATTCCCTTATAAAAACATACGGATTGGACACGTAGGGTGCATAGGATTAATGAACGATAATGAGCGATTAGTGATGTGATATGGACTTGGGTGATGATATAGACACTTGATGGTAATATAAACGCGTAGTGATGATACTAACACTTAGTGATGGTATGGACACTTGATGAGAATAAACTATAGGGAGGATATGAACACTTGGTGACAATAAGAGCACTTCGTGATGATATGAACCCTTAATGATGATTATCTACACTGGGATTGATATGGGTTTTAGTGAACTTATACAATTGGGGGAAACTTAATGTCAGGTGAACTTAGACATTAGGTGAACTTAGAAATAGGCGAGCCTACATGTCAGGTGAACTTAGACATTAGACAAACCTAATTGTTCAAGGACACTAGTGATCATTTCACTCAAAATTATCCTATTTAGGATAAGGTTTGTGAAGTGAGATTATGGTGAAGTACATCACACACTCTACACACTAGCAAGGGCATAATCGTGGTGCAATGGAACGGTGGTGGGACGGTGTAGGGGAGATTGCGATCTACCTCTGCATATGCCCTATATATAAGCTTGTTGCATTGCATTGGGAGGTTGTCAGTGTTAGTATAGAGTGAAGAATGTATAGGATCTAGGAAATAGTTAGCTAACACTAGTTATGACCAACTAGGACACTTAGAATAATAATAGGCAAATTTATAGACATTATGAGTTTAAATAACAGATAGGAAATAAATATAGTTCCTATATGTAATCCTAACTGTTTAAAATAAACTCAATTGACCATTGTTTGCATGACTTACGTTGTAAACGGTAGTAACATGTTTCTAATTTCTCAGAAACATGCCGCCTCGCCGTCACAACGAAGATGACTCAAACAGTGGGGATGCTAACAACGGTAATGCCAACTCCGGCATACAAGAGTTAGCCACACTTATTTCTGGATTGGTGAGCCAACTGACTCAGGCTAACCAGAATATCAATCAGAACCGAGGTGGTGCAAACCAGACAACTTGCACATTCAAACACTTCAATTCCTGTAATCCCCTGAAATTCACGGGTGCTGAGTCGGCCACTGGTCTGCTGCAGTGGTTCGAGAGTATGGAGAACACCTTCATCAACAGCGAATGTCCCGAGAATCTGAAAGTTCGCTATGCCACCAGTGTTTTCCAAAAGAGAGCACTGACTTGGTGGAATGGGGAAAAACGAACTAGGGGAGTGGATGCTGCCTTAGCACTGACATGGACAGAGGTCAAGAACCTGATGACCACTGAATTCTGTCCTAGAAGCGAGATGAGGAAACTGGAGACTGAGTTCTGGGAACTCAAACAAGATAGTGGCGAGAACGTCATCTACAATACTCAATTCCATGAGTATAGTCTGCTAGTGCCTCATATGGTGACACCCTTGGAAAGGGCGATTGAGAAGTATATCGGCGGGCTGCCGGTGCAGATTCAGGATACAGTCTACGGGAGCAATCCCAAAACACTTGAGGCTGCGATCCGATTATCTGCAACTCTTACTGACAATCATGTGAGGAATGTAACACTTACTAGGAAAGGTTACAAGAAGACTGACACCAAGACTACTGCAAAGGAAGTCAAAGCTGAAGTCAAGTCTGAAGCTGCTAGTTCATCCAAAAGCAGCAACAAGAAGAGAAAGACCAGAAACTTCATGGTCACTGCTCCTGCTGCTAAGTCTGCGCAGCAATCATCAAACAATTCAACTGCTAGGAATTTCACTGGGAACACTCCTCAGTGTAACACCTGCCGTTATCATCACGCACCAAATTTGCCATGTCGCGTCTGCAACAACTGCGGCAAGTTTGGTCACTTTGCTAATGTTTGCCGGAGTGCACCGCAAGCACAAAGGTTGCAACAAGCACCGCTTGCACTGCTAGCTCCTCATGCACAACCTATACCAGCTGTACCCGTTCGCCAGGTACCTCAGGCACAGGCAAGAGCCTGTTATGAGTGTGGTGAAGTGGGTCACTTCAGGAATCAATGCCCAAAGTTGACCGGAAACAATCAGAGGGTGGCAAGAGGCCGGGCGTTCCAACTGAATGCTCCAGCTGCTCAAGCCAACCAGGATGTGGTCAACGGTACATTTCTGATCAACAACTCTTATGCATCTGTCTTATTTGATTCTGGTGCCGATAGGAGTTTCGTTTCATATGATTTTGAATGCTTGCTTGGTAGAACACGTACATACTTAGATAAACCGTTCAATGTGGAGGTGGCTGACGGAAACACTATTGATATTGACACTATTATCGTTGGATGTACGGTGAACTTAAATGATCACGTTTTCCCAATTGATCTCATACCTATGCATCTTGGTAGCTTTGATGTTATCATAGGCATGGATTGGTTAGCCACCCACAGAGCGGAGATTGTTTGTCATGAGAAATATATTCGTATTCCACTACCTTCGGGTGAAACTTTGAGAATATTTGGAGAAACTGCTAGTAAAGGTCTTAAGCTGATGTCTTGCACTAAAGCACATAAGTACCTTAGAAAGAAATGTATAGCCTTCTTAGCACATATTGTGGAGAAGAAACATTATAATATGCCATTTAACATCATTTGAACATGTTAATCTAGATCAAATCACTAACTATCAACATTTTGACTATAAAAGTTACTAAAAATATTAACTAAGCCATATATGTCCACAATGAAGTTCCAAATCACATTCTTAAGCTTCTAATCATCATATTATCATTCAAATAACAATTTCATACACATGCATGATCATATTTCATCCCATATCATCAAGATGTAACTAAAAAGTTACTATAAATAGAAAGTTCATCATTTACCCATATTTTATCCATTTCCACAAGATTTAATCATGCAATAACCTTCTAACATTATTCATAAGCACATTTGAATATCAAAAATCACCTTACAAGTCATAGATCGTGCATGCATGTGAGTACATCAACATTTATAGTTGGTTTATACCAAATTACATATACACAAACTCATGGATCATCATAAAACTTCATCAAATCATCTTAGATCATCAAGAAACGTATTAAAATCAACAAACCTAGATCTACATCTCAAGAAATTCGTGCATGCAACATCAAGTGGGTTGCATGTGTGATTAAAGGTGGTTTTAAGCTACAAGGAGTGTTGTACTACTTTCTATAGCTTCAAGATTGTAGAGATGATGACAAGAACAACCCCTAATGCTTCTGGAATGGTTGAGAACAACTCCACGACAGGTGCAAGTGAACGGTGGTGCTTGGAAGTCTTCCCTTGGGCCCTTGGATCTTCAAATATTCAAGTCTTGAGCTTCAATAACTCATCAATGGCTTCCAAATGAGTTTGCAGGTGGAAATGGCGGAGATAGACCAAAAGATGGAGTGTGGAGTCGAGCAAAATGATTAATTGGATAGATTAGGCATAATGGTCTTGGTTTTATAAAGATTTGGCGTCTGGATGTCGTCACGTACCACCGAGAGTGTCTAAGATCCTCTCAGGGTACCACGAAGAAATTCGGGATTCAAAATCCCCCGCCCACCCATCGCGTACCGCCATAGGCCTCTCCAGGGTCCTTAGCGTACCGCGAAGGGTCCCGGAAGAGCCCAATAAGCCCAATTTCAATGGTTTGATCCGTTCGTCGCCGTTTTCATGCTTACGGACTATCATTTGGCCTCGTTTGAACTTCCAAGTTCAACGTTTGAGCATTTCGTGAGGTTTTGAGTGTTTTGTTACACGATGTGTTATATGTTCACCAACGTTCGTGTTTTCTTAGACACGTGTGTGCGTGTTGCGATAATTCACCGAATTATCGTGTTTGTGTCAGTGTTCGTACCGTCATACCACGTGTCACACTAAATTAAACTAATTCTAGTGCCACGTGTACAAATATCAATTAAATAAGCATTTAATTAAAGGGAATGCTGACCTGGATTTTACGGGGTGTCACACCTTACCTGATTTGACTGATTTGACGGCTTAAAGACGTCAGAATGAACGTTTAAAGATGTCAGAATTTGCGTATAAATTAAGTGTCTGAAGGCACCTTAAGACACATGTAGAAAAGGGTTATTAAGACACCAATTTAAACCCTGACAAAGCCGCCAACATGTGGGCATGTATGTCTATTCTTTGGACACAAAAGTACAAAAAACGGGCGTATAAAGCGTTGTATAAAGCTGAAACGGATGGCTAAATTTCAGTGATTATTTTGGTAAAAAGAAGGTTAAGCTTGATTATTTTGGTAATTAATCCAGATTAAAAATGTTTCTACTATAGATATTAAATAAATATATTTTAAAATATAATGTTTAAGAAAAATATAATAAATATGACTTGTAAAGTAATCATAATTTTTATCAAATTAAATTAAGTTATTACTATTTAATAAAAAAAGATTAGAATTTTAAAATTAAAAAAAATGTCATCAAATATTTAATAGGTATAGAAATTTTTATTTATTAAAATATGTAAATTGTAGATATAAAAATAATTTGTGAGGATGTTTAGTGATCTGTGGTTCTCTGTTAAAACTCTTCTCCTTGAACAAAAGTTAGATTCTTGCTCGAAGTCCTTTTTCTTGTTTGTTCAATAATTTTTTCTTATTACTTTTCTTTTTGTTGATATGTATTTTGTTTCCTTATGGTTTTGTTCATCAGACAATATCTAATTTATCTTTTTTTTTTTTTTTCCTTTTTGGTTTATTTTTAAAATGAATTGAGGGCGTTAACTAAATAAAACAACATACATGAGTAATTTTATTTTAGTTTTATTAGTTACTACTCATTTCTTTTTTTTTTTTTGTTTTATTATTCTTTTGGGTTTGTTAGCAACAAAAAACGAGTGTCTTCTAGTTTATTAACAAAAGGTTTATTTAAGTAGTGTTTTGCCACTTTTTATTTTTCCTTTGATAATCCAATCCGACAGATACAATTTCTATTTTACATAATTTACTTTTTTTTTTAAATTATTGCAAGTATCTTTCAGATTTAAATTCAAAACCACTTAAATGAAAAATATATCATTTCTAATATTATTAGTAATATTTTCACTGATATTCGTAAGGATTACTTAAATACTCGGATGTTTATCTTTATAAAATAATATTTCCACAAATTTTTAAAACGGGCAAGAAAAGCTAACGAAGTAATACTCCTACGTCAAATAAAGTGTTTAAATAATAAAAAAAAATCTTATAAACTAAAAGACCTGGACATGTGTTTAGATATTATCAAATAAACTTAGAACCTTAGATAAACTTGAAATTAATTCATATAGTTTTATATTTTATTGTTGCTTACTTAAGGTTTAAACTTCAATTACACTTTCGGCATTTGACAACTGAATATGGTAACTGAATCATCTCATGTGAACATCTTACTCATGGTGTTTGAAAAGAAAAAAAATGGTGAACGCCACCATTAGGCTCCCCTTAACGACCGGTCTCACGGCTAACATAAGAGAGGTAAATCGCGTGACCCACGGATAGTTGGATGTTGCCGGTCTTTGAACCCTAGACCTTGTAGAGAAACTACAGAAAACACGAACACCGGATGAAATTGAAAGTCGTGGATCGCACTTTCAGATCAAACTATTTGTGGTTCACCCAGATATTTGATCGGATAAAATTCAATTTCGCTCAAGAACAAGTATGAAATTCGTTGTTATTCGTGAATGAACCAGTCTGTATTTGATCGATCAATTTCTGGGCTGCCGCCCCTTGGACCCCGCTAACCGGGGGCGCTTTCCCCGGACCCCCGCCAAGGGGGTTGCCCCCTTGGAATCCCCATTGAATTTATAAAATATTAAACAAGCGTGCACCCTACACCCAACTTGTTTAATGATTTCATAATTCATATTGATCGATAAAATTAACCCCAATTACACTAAAATATCTAACAGACCTACATTTACTCATGGTGTTTGAGGGTCAACTTGGCACGTTTTAGTCTGGATTATTGTTTTCATTGATAAAACTAGGGAAATAATGATAGTATATTTTTATTATGCATTTCTAAATTCTAATAACAATTGATATACTTTTGTCATCTATTTTAAATTTGATTATGTTTATACTCTTATTGTGCGACAAGCCCAATCTGACGTGGAACAAACCAAAGAAAATGTAATATCTCATTAGTAAATCAAGCAATCAAGCATTGAAAATTTTCGATGCCCATGAAAAAAAATCCTAGGTCTGCAAATGTTAATCACACAATTATATAAAAGATAAGAGTATGCCGTTAAAAAAAAGATATAAAATATAAAAGATTATTGAACTTAAAAGCCTACTCATAAGGCAAGCTCTAGAGCCCCAAACGAGTTGATCTTGAGTCTTAATTCAAATGTATGGTCATGGGTGATCTATTTGCTAGGGTGATCCCGAGTGACCGGACGTTTGCTGTTAAAAAAAAGGTATATGTCATGGACATTGACTGAATTTAGTCGCTTCCAGTGTGCCTACATTTATATTTGGACTGATGGTATTCATTGCTTATATGTGATTCTTGATCTACTTTCAAAGTCACGTTTATTTTAACAGTCAACTAATCAACTGTCGGGTACTCCGTACGCGACCCTTAATGGCTAAAGGATGCCCGAGCTGACCACTAGTCCAGACAGAAGGAGCCCCTAGCTCACCAGCCATCAATTCTCGAGGAAACCCGACCCAAACACCGTCCAAAGGTACGACGGTGAAAGGCCGGTAAAACCGTGTGAGATTTAGGCTCTGCAGCAATAATATAACGGTGTTAAATGGGTCGTGTTTGCAAGTTAGCAGGTAAATCTAATACAAACCAAAAAAATTAAGATGAATCCAAACATGACCGAATCCCAAAAATCGTGTCATACATATGAACCTAAACACATATAAATATTCATAAGGTTGACATGAATATCACACGTTTGACCCGAAATTTTTATTTTTGCTTTATTTACAATATTAATATTTTTAGAAATACATTTTTATAACAAAAAATATATACTTAATTATAAAATCTCATATTATGTTTTTTTAATTTAAACTTTTCGTATTAAATACTCAACCAAGTTAATATAAAACACAATTAAAAAAAACTAAATATATAAAGATGAGTTAAATGGGTCAACACGCAAACCTACCTGGGTTGACACGAACGCAATCCGTTTATATAAATGGGTTCGCATATTTCACCAGTAACTGATACGAACTCATTCATAATAAAGTCAGACCTATTAATATCATGTTTGAATCATGTGGTGTAAGGAATTTATAGCCCTAAGCAATACCAAGGTTTTATTTAATTAACAATTAAACACAACCACCTAACTGACCTAACAAGTTTCATTCCTTCCTAGTTGCAGCTTTGTGTTGGTATAGAATTGGTTTCGTTTAATGTAATCAATAACTTCATCTGATGCCAAATATTTCACCGACAAACTCCGTGAAATGCGGTCCACAATTACATACACAAACATGATTAATCAAGTTTGCCTTGTGTCGAACCAAAAATGTTGTAGTAAATTGAAGTATAGATATTAAATACCTTTGTAGACTTGAACTTGTACGGTTTGGTACTGCTTCATTCACCAGTTCTATATAGAGGTGGGAAAAAACGAACCCAGAACCGGAACCGACAACCCGAACCGGAACAGGAACCGGTGGGTACGAATGGGTACGGTTTTTCAGACAAATTAGAACGGAAACCGGAAAAACCGGAACTGGTTCCACCTGTACCCAGCCAAAATCCGAACCGGAACCAGGCAAAACCCGAACTGAAACCGGTCGAAACCCGGAACTTGAACCGGAACCGGGTATTGAACTTGTTGACTGGAACTGGAACTGGTTGAAACCAGAACCGGTTCAAAAAGTGGTTACACCGGTGTTATTTGGATTCAATGAAGAATAGCTTGCAAAGTATGAAGGCTTCAGTAAAGATCTTTTTTTTCCTGTTATTTTGTACTTTTTTATTTTTTTTGGTATTAATTTCAGCAATTGTATTTGTATGTTTGCTACAGGGTATGACATTGAAAAAGCAAAAGATTATATGAATTATAATTGTAAAACAACAATGTTGTGTATAAAGAATTATTTAGAGATTTATAAATTGTAATTGTAATTTTTTATTAAATTGGATTGTTGTACATAATAAAAATAACTCACATTATATAAATTGATTTAAACACTAAAGATTATATAATTTCTATTATATAAACTCGTGTGACACACGGATCTATAATCTAGTTCTATATTACTATACAACATTCATACAATTAAATAATATGATCAAATTTGTCACACAAATCATCCGTTTCAGATAAGCATGCTGGTTGGCTTGGCTTAACTAAGCAAGAGACGCACCAAGGTAGAGCTTGCAAAACGGTTACATAGTAAGACACGATTGGATCTGTTTAACACAAATTACACTTTTTTCATTTTACACTTTTTAAAAATATAGTAAGAACTAGAAAGCTAGACTTTTTCATGGTTTATATTTGCATTAATTGTGTCGGCTCTAACCTTTTAAACATGATAAGACTTGGTTTACCAGTAAGGTGTTTAGGTTCTAAAAGCTAAGGCGCAAGGCACACACATAATGTACACAAGGTTTACTCTATATACAACCAAAAAACCGTCATTTACAATTCGTCTCTCATCCCCGTGCGCCTTGTCAAGATGGTCATTTAAACGTGAAATGATTTTCTAAAGTCTTGACCTTCTCTGCGGATACAAACCATGCCATGATCTCTTATTATAATCATCACCTAAAAATGGTCATCAAACTGATTTTGATCGTGATTTTCTAAATCAAAATAATCAGATTTAGGGAAACAGTTAGTTGTATCCTGAGTGTAAAAAAACTGATTATTTAGATCAATATAAAATTATCTAAATATTTCCAACTTCTGTTAACTAATTAATGATTATCTCATCAATATTTGTGCATCGTTGCATAGTAAAGTACAATTTTACCTACTCCGGCACCAGACATGCCAAAAGATTATAGTAGATCGTACCCACAAATAAGCATAACCTTTAAATTTGCTAGAATTGCATAAACAAAATTAGTGTTTGTAGCAAAAGGATCTCAACCTTAAGGCATAAGATATGAATAGGGCTGTAAACGAACCGAACGAACACAAACGAGCCCTTGTTCGTGTTCGTTTGTTTAACTTTTAATTTGTTCACGAACGGTTCACGAACGCTTGCCGAACGAAAATTCTTGTTCGTGTTCGTTCATTAAGGAATTTAGCTTGTTCACGAACGCTAACGAACACATATTATTTAAACAAGAAAAATCAACATTTTTAATATCAAGCAATGAAGATAATCATTTATAAATATATAAATTAAGATATTATAGTATTAAATTAAAAATAACTTAACTATTAAGGTATTAAACTAAAAATTAAAAATAGCAACACATTTAATGAATAAATATCATAAATAAACTTAACCGAACATAAACGAACGTAAACGAACATGTTACCGAACGTTCACGAACACAAATGAACGAACACGACATCTGTTCATGTTAACGAACGAACATAAACGAACTTTCAGCTGAACGGTTCACGAACGGTTCGCTGAACGTTCGGTTCGTTTACAGCCTTAGATATGATTATAGTTTTTGCAAGGGCAATTTCCCAAAAGAGGGTCAGCACACTGAAACTGTGTGTTGTAAAAAGAGAACATAGTTCAATGTATTAACAGAAAAGGCAAAAAAAAAAAAAAAAAAAGTAATTGCTCATGGGTTCATCTTTTTATTTGAAAAATAACTTATAGTGCAACCAGTCTATGTGAAAAAGGGTGCATTCGGATTATGTTTTATCGCTAACAAGTCAAGAGGGTTAGGGGGTGTTTGATTTTTCAAGAAAACCTCTTCTAACCTCTTATGTCTGCGCCGCGCAGACGCGGGAAGAGGTTAGACTGTTTGTTTTCTCGAAGACATTTTATTAAAAAAGTCTGCGCAGCCTCTTCTTGGCGCAGACGTGGACCAACATCTTCTAACATCTTCCCAACCTCTTCTCACTTCTTCAACCCAAGCTCTCCACCGCCACCTCCACAGTCGGCCTCCCCATCGCCACCTCCACAGCCGCTTCCCTCCACAGCCGCTTCCCCCACCGCCGAGCCTCCCCACCGCCGTCACCCTTCAAAGTCGCGCCCCCCCACCGTCGCATCTAGGGTTCGCCCCTTTCACTGTGTCGCGCCCCCCACCGTCGCATCTAGGGTTCGCCCCTTTCACTGTGTCGCGCCCCCTCCACTGTCGCATCTAGGGTTCGTCGTTGCCTCCCACCGCCTTCACGAACGACGCCCACCTCCACCGTCGCATCTAGGGTACGAAAATGATGTTCGCCCTCGCCCCTCCTGGTTCAATCGACTGCTGGTTCGATCGGAGGAAAGGGGTGGTCGGAGATGAAGCCAGTGGTGGACGGTGGTGGCTCAACGGTAGGCGGAGGAGGACGATCGGAGAGGAAGCCAGTGGTGGACGGTGGTGGCTGGTCGACGGTGGGGTTGGGGTTGGGGAAGACTGAAGAGGTTTTTGTTTGAATAGGTTTTTGAAAAACAAACACCCTCAAAACCTCTTCTTGCAGAGGTTTGGTCCACCTCTTCTGTAAAAGAGGTTTGCAGACGTGGTCCGCAGACCGCAGACGTTTTACCTCTTCAAAAACAAACACCACCTTAATGTAGATAAAGACAGTGGTAAAACCGTCAATCATATTAACACAAGTAACGAACTAGATCACTATTTCAACAATAGTAACCAAACTCATAATAATATAAATATTGGATAAGAAACTACATAAATTTTGCATGTTTTCACTTTATGGGTGTAACGTGTCAACTGACGCTCATTTTATCATGTACACAAGATACCATAAAAATCTCCGTGTATCTAACAAAATATTCTTTTAAAATAAAACATTATAATCTTTAAAACTCATTTTTTAAGAATGACACCTTCCTTTTGGGACTGAGAAATGTTTGAAAAGTAAATATTCAAGAAACTTGAATTTACACTAACTTATAAAAAAATGTTTTAAATGCGTTACATTGATGTTAAAAAAAATCCAGGATTTGGTAAACTTACCTTGTGTTAAAATCTAAGTTTCTTATAATGGTTAAAAGGAACATGTAAAAAGAAAAGTATGATAGGGGTTATCCCCTCCTCTTGCCAATTTTGGTCATTGCCCTCATGGGATGCCCATGTTGGTATGGCATTGCTTCTATCACAATAAATCATGTACATATGGTCATCCTTTTCTTCATGCATGATAAAATAATCTAGGTAACAGGGGTAGATGGAAAATGCTGATATACAATGCATTTGAAACAAATCTGCCATGTACAGTGATAGAGCTTGAACGTATTGTAAGAAGGGGCGAAAATTTACAAGACCCATAATACATGTTAATTTTTTGAAATTGGGGACGAAACCGATGCTTAAAACAAAAAATAACCTTTTAGTTTAAAAATTAACACTACAGACATAAAAAAAGAAAAAGAAGGGGCTGTTGGCCCCTATTATCCTTCGTCCTTGGTCATGTCTATGGTCTACAAAAGATCAAAACTGAAACAAAAACTCTAATTATTTCAAATTTTGTTTATGTTTTAAAATTCGATAACTGATGAAATCAGTTCAACCTAAATTGATTCGTTTATGTTATTGAATCCGACACATTCTCAAATCACAGGGTAGTTGACACAAAAGCAATCATAAAAAAAACTGCATGACAAATCTTTTGAGATATACTACATAATTTATGTTGTTAACAGTATGCATATCAACAAACTATGTCTGGCAAAATAGGTGGGTTGGGTAACGGGCTAGAACGGGTTCGGGTCAGGACGAGTTTAAGCAAAATCAATTCGGGTCTAAATGGATTATTTTTAAAAAATATCAATTTAGTTCAACTTAAGATGTGTTATAAGTAAACAAATAGTCCATTTGGATAATTTTTAGTGATTTTCTCATCAAATATGTTATCAATCGTTCTTAAATGTTTGAATCCATTGCATTTACATAGTTTTTTGGTTACTCATCTTGACCCGCCTTGTGTTTAAGTGTTACATAATCTCAACTCATTCAATATTATGGTGTTACTCCCGTTATACTACAATTGTTACCAAAACCAACACATTTCCTTTGATTTGGGTAAAAATTGCCAACTCTAGAAAAAACCACCCAGATTTAACAAGTTACGGAAACCCAAAACATAATAAACCGAACAAAAATTTGCAGTTTGACTGAACTACGAATGCATCAAATTTCAGCATGCCATAGCAAGATATCGATGCACATACACACAATCGATCATGAGTCTCCACTAGAGTGATTTAAAAAAAAATACATATCGCAATTCGCAAGTTTTGAAATCAAAATCCAGATCAAAACAAACAAATCGATAATTTAAAACAGGTAAATTTAAGAAAAGTTATAATAATTAGGGCTGCAGTTTACAGAAGTCCGATGGACGGCTGATATGTCATAATTGTGGGCATGTCGAACTTACGGTGGATCTTCGTCGGCAACCTGTCGTCTTTTCCGATGGACGGTTGATCACGGGAATTCATTCAAAGTAAAAGAGTAGATAAAGAAAACTTTGTATATTTACTCTTCTTTTTTTGTTTAACTGTCAATCCATCTGAAATCTGAATAATAAAAATGTTCCGAGCAAAAGTTGTTAAAAGGTTACTTTGTAAACTATTAACCAAGCTTTTAAAGTGTTTTAATTAAGTTCTCAACATTTGTTTTTGTCTATCTAAAGTTACTAAACTATCAATAAATATTTTAGTCATATGAATATTTTATAACTATTTAAATTTTTTAAATTAATTCAGCCAAATGAAACATATATGAACACTTATAAGTATCTAATTATTGTTTTTTCTCAATTTGCCTTAAATTTAACAATTTTAAAACTTTGTTATTAATTCGTGAATTTGTTTTCTACACGATTATATCTTATTTCAAGTTAATTATTACAAAATTCAATTATTATTAATAAATAATTTTAGATGTTTAGTTTGACTCAATTAACTTTAGCAAAAAATTAAGAAAGTTTAAAAACTTACATATGCTTGAACCACCTGCTAAAAGTTGAGTGATTTTAGAATAATAAAAAAAAGACTTTGACTAACTTTTATAAAACAACTTGATTACTGTTAGATGAAATATTCCTTAAAATAAAAATATGTATGGTCTATTTACCCATCTTTTATTGAATTCAGTCCCTAATAGCATATTAGAGTGATATTCATTATTTCACCATAAAATAACTAAATATTTTAGTCATATGAATATTTTATAACTATTTAAATCTTTTAAATTAATTCAACCAAATGAAACATATATGAACACTTATAAGTATTTAATTATTGCTTTTTCTCAATTTGCATTAAATTTAACAATTTTAAAACTTTGTTATTAATTCGTGAATTTGTTTTCTACACGATTATATCTTATTTCAAGTTAATTATTACAAAATTCAATTATTATTAATAAATAATTTTATATGTTTTGTTTGACTGAATTAACTTTAGCAAAATATTAAGAAAGTTTAAAAACTTACATATGCTTGAACCACCTGCTAAAAGTTGAGTGATTTTAGAATAATAAAAAAAAGACTTTGACTAAGTTTAATAAAACAATATAATAACTTGATTACTATTAGATGAAATATTCCTTAAAATAAAAATATGTATGGTCTATTTACCCATCTTCTATTGAATTCAGTCCCTAATAGCATATTAGAGTGATATTCATTATTTCACCATAAAATAACTAAATATACTTCTATTTCATCCCAACAGGAGACTTGTGTACTAAAAGTGTAGACAGACATTTAGTCAAATGATCCGTCAAATTTTGGTATGTTCAAACAAATTCAGATAATTTAAATCGAAGTGACATGTTTGAAATAAAAATATTATGAAAATTGAATGAAGAGTTATCCTAAGTAGACGTGTGAATAAACCAACATTTAAAAGGAGACAAAATTGTTTGGTAGATTCTTTGATCCATTGGGTTTTTATCTGATGTATGTCACATTGTCACCTATGTGTTGATTCGGGATCACAAAGTTTTATAGTACTAATGCAAAATTTATAACAACTAGATTTCTTCATCCTCCGTGTTACGGCGTGTTATCACAGTACACTATCAAGAACATGTATTATATATTATTTGCATAAACATAAGTTGCATAAAAAAATCAAATCTCTCATTACGAATTATATACAAATTTTTCATAAAAACATAAAATCATACAAAATTATCACAAATATATTATAAAAATAATAGAAAAATTACCCACACAATCCGATTCACCAGCCGATTGAGTTAAAAGAAAAAATCCAAATTTTTAAGCAAATTTATCAAATTTAATAAAAACATAAACCTCTAAGCAAATCTCTCAAATTTAATACCCTTATCTCTGTATCTACTTTTCAAACTTCTTATGTTCCAAGTCTAAAATTTTCAGAACGTCGCTACATAAATTAGACTCATAAATAATATAATATATATGATCTTGAATATTTATAATCAATGAGGTTCACTAACTATATAATAATAATTTTTATATTATTCTTTTTCATCTCTTTTAATTATATATAGTAATAAGTTAGAGGAAATAAATGCACCTGAAAAAAAAAATTGATCCCATAGGATAAAAAATCCTGGGTCTGAAAAAATATGATGCCATGCATATCTTCGAACATTAACTAAATATGAAAACTCTTGGCCTACCCAAGTCGAGTTTGCTTTAACTCAGTTTTTTTCTCAATGATTTTATGTTGTTCGAGTTGCTTTATATCGTCTTTTAACTTCTTTTGTAAGAGGTATTGAGTGAAGTTTTACCTATAGCAAATATTGTTTTGAATTTAGTCAGGGGTTTTCCTAGTTGTAGTTTCTTTTGGGCAGGTGTGTCAGATCATCACGCTCTGTTATTCTGATGAAAAGGTGATTTATTTGTTAAGGTGATTCCGGTTGATCGAACGTTTGCTGTTTAAAAAAATCTAAGTAAGGCTGATCCAACTTCCCTAATCAACATAATGACATGGAATAAGTCGCATTATAAAGTGTAACTAATTAATGTAATTGTTTGAATAATATTTTCATGCGTTATTTTTAAATAAGTGAGTTAATATCTCTAACAATACAACTATTGATCCGACATATATATTAAATACGTATCGAGCGAACTGTCTTTATTACGAGACCTCAATCGTTCTATCTCTCTCTCTTTACTTTCTATAATTTTTTTTTTTAGTTTTCCAACTTTTGTATTTATACTCAGGAAAGGTTCGTAAAAAACCTTTATTTTGGAAAATTTTGGAGAAATAAATTATTACTAATAATTTTTTTGAATTCTGTTTTTCATTTTTTATTATAAAGTTAGAACTGCAAAAAAAAAACTGACTCAAGTTATTACATATATATAACTTTAAAAGTTTTATACGGAACTTTGTGAGTTAAATACACATAATTTCGTAATCCACATATTTTATTTATTTATTTTTTTGCTTATTATATGTATAGGGGTTGGTACAATAGGAAGAAGTTTTTGCCTAAGAATAGAAATCCAGTAAAACAATAAAATTTAGTAAAAAAAATCAAAAATACAGTGCAAAAAAATAAAAATCTAGTATAAAAAACAAAATTTCAGTACAAACAAATCTAGTACAAAGGACACAAAAAAAATTCAATACAAAAAAAAGTCTAATTTAGAAAACAATATGTTATTCCTAAACTATCATACATTCATTTTTTTTAGCATGACACATGTCAAATTATTATTGATTCATACTTTTATTAGGTAAAATATCTTTCTATTTGATCAATCTCTATAGTTATATCCTTATAATTAAAAATCATGACAAAAAAATTGATTAATTGGTAGTACTTTTAAGTTTGCTATAATTTAAGAAGCTTTCTTATTAACAATCCTACACACACACTTATAATCAATTTCTACCATTGGATCATGTTAAAATAAGTTCTTGACCATTTATAAAAATAGACGATTGGGACGATTACACGACGCTTTTCGAAGGTTCCAACTATTTGCTACAATTACAGATAAATCTAATGGTTATGACAGTTATGACGGTTGTATAGCGGTTTCCGACGGTTACGTGAAGTTTTTCTTCGTTATTTGCATGTTATTGATTTATCTGCTTTTAGTTTTTTACAAAGATAAAATTTTATTTTGTCTTATGACTTAAATTTCAATAAAGTGATAATATTATAACATTAAATTACATGTTCAGCAGACGAATATAAAACTAGTTTTCTGGGCATGATACTCTCTAATTGTATTTTATTAATAAATCTAGATGATTAGAGCAGTTACGCCCGTGAAACCGGGGTCTAGTAAAGTCGGTGGTAAACAACATTAGACAATTAACAATGATGAGAATAGGACCCAAATTGTAAAGACATCTCCATCCGAGAAACCTTTGGTGATGGCTGGAGGAGGGGAAGCTTGGGAGCAGGTTCGGGGTAGGAAGAGAGTGCAAAGGAACTCAAAGGCTCAAGGTAAGGAAACAACGTTCTTCATCTCCAACCTTCCGGAAGGCATCAATGATTCAAGATTCAAGGAGGCGTTCATCAAGTACGGTAGATTGTCGGATGCATATCTTGCTAGGAAAAGGGATAAAGGGGGTAATTTGTTCGGATTCATCAGATTCAAGGATGTGTGTGACGTGGATAAATTGTTAATGGAATTAAACACGGTGAAGCTGGACGGTGCAAAGGTGGGTGTCAACATTGCCAAGTACAACAAAGGTGATCCAGGTAATCAATCAAACTTTGCTCCGTCTTCTCGGGGATTTGTACGCAAGCTGGCCTCATCTAGGATTAACCTGGGTAGGCCTTCGAACAATACTACCTCGTGCTCTTATAAAGAAATCTTAACCGGGATGAGTCAGGATTGCCCAATCCTCCTGGAGTCGTTCCAGCCGACCACCTCCAAATGGTGGAAGGGGCATTCTATTGCGGGGGAAGCGAAAGATCTACCAACATTGGAAAATATTGTTGAGCTTATTGACTCCATGGGATCCTACGGGTGTACAATCAGATATATGGGGGGCCTCCGGGTTCTCATTTCCTTCCCGGGCTCGGCATTGGTGAGGAGAGCTATGGAGGAACATAAGGCGCTTCTAGACTCCTGGTTCGTTAACTATGAGATATGGAATGGGCAGTCTTTTGATTTTGATAGGGTTGCCTGTATTAAAGTCTACGGTGTCCCGGCCTGTTTATGGGACAAGGAAATTTTCCGACTAATTGGAGAAAAATTAGGGAGAATTTTGTATGGCTCCTCCGCATCCTATTCTGATTGCAATCTGTTTCATGAGCGGCTCCTTATCCTCACGTCCGAGATGGCAAAAATCAACGTTCAGATACCCATTGTCTGGTGTGGTAAGACTTTTAGAGTGCTGGTGTCGGAAGACCAGGTGGATTGGCTGCCGCCATTTCTGGTCTCGGCAAACACTCCGGAGCCTCACCGGTGTCCAGAGGGTATGGCTAATGATCCGGCTGGGCATGCATGGGAGCCAGACAGTCGCATGGATGAGGAGAGAGAAGAAGGCGAGATCCGGTCTGACAATGTCGAGGGTGGTTGTCTCGAGGATAATAGGAAACTTCAATCGTTGGGTACTGACTGCATGGCGTCAGAGGGAGGGAAAATTTCAAATGTCTTGGGCCATGGGTCCCCGGTTGTTGGGCCATTGGGCGTAGGGCAATCTATTGATCTTGGGCCGCCCCAATTGGGTTCACATCTTGAATCCTTAATGGGTAGGCCAAGGAAACGTCCTCGGGTGGAAACAAATGAGTTGGATGTCTTGTCCTTAGGAAATCCTCAATTTGATATGGAAGTGCGTTCTTTGACCCCTGACCTAAACCTTCCCCTTTCCGGCAACAATACTCGGAGGCGCCGGAAGAATGTGTCTTGTCACTCGGTTCGGCAATCACCTTCGGGGGGGAGCTGTGGCATGTCGGAGGATGGGATTTTCAGGTTTGGTTTGGATTACGGTCCAAATCAAGTGGTTAACGTGGATGCTGCGGCTATTCCGAGCAATGCAACGGTTGGCGAGGATGTCGTAAATCATAGGTGTGAGATTGATGAAACAATTCTAGTCGGCAAATTAGTGGGGATTGATGTGGAGGAGCATCGGGAACAATTGGAAGCCATTATTGGGGGTGAAGGTGTTTGTCAAAGGTGTTAATGGAGTTTCTAACCATTAATATCAGGGGGCTGGGCAACTGTAATAAGTTGGATTGGTTAAAGCTGTTTAAATTGAAGAATAGGATTACCTTTTTGTGCATCCAGGAAACCCAAATGGCTGATAGTTCTAAAATTGTGTTGAATCAAATTTGGGGCAATTCTAACATGGGAGTTGAAATTGTTAATGCAAGGGGTAGGTCTGGGGGTTTAATCTCCATTTGGGATCCTTCGGTTTTCTCTAAACTGGGGTCCTCCAAGGGAGATAATTTCCTTCATGTTTTTGGATCACTGGTTGGTTCAGGTACCCCTTTGAATGTTGTCAATGTTTATGCCCCACATGATCAGGGCCAGAAACGTTCTCTCTGGGAATCACTGGTGGGATTGACGGATAACTACCCGGGTTTATGGATCATGCTGGGGATTTCAATGAAGTTCGGGACAAGGCGGAAAGGTGGAACTCGTTATTTGATCCTCGTGGGGCTAGAGATTTTAATGATTTCATCTTCCGAGCCCGACTGCAGGAATACAGAATGGGGGGTATGAGGTTTACTTATATGTCTCCGGATGGTAGGAAATGTAGCAAGATTGACCGTATCCTTGTTTGCGATGGGTTCTTCCATCTTTGGCCTTGTGCAACCTTAATGGCCCATCCCCGTCTATGGTCCGACCATTCTCCAGTTACTCTTTCAACAAAGTTCTCTGATTTTGGGCCCTCCCCTTTCAAATTTTTCAACTCTTGGCTCCTCTCAGAAGGGTTCGATGATGTGGTCAAGAATGCCCTCGCGGAGTGTGAGGTTCAGGGGCGGCCAGACGTTATATTCATGAACAAATTAAGGTTGATCAAGGCAAGAATTCGAGCATGGAGAACTCTTCAGCTTGAAAAAGATTCGGCTTTAGCAGTTACATTGGCTGCTGAATGTCACAACTTCGATCTTTTGGCTGAAGCTGGCCTCCTCTCGGATCAGGAGTATGAGTGTTGGTTTAAATGTAAGAGTGATTTGCAGGCAATTGAGCATGCCAGATTGGCGGATTTAAAACAAAAATCCAGGGTTAGATGGTCGGTGGAAGGGGATGAAAATTCGGCTTATTTCCACGGGATGATTAGATCTAATAAGGCCTCAAGCAGGATCAACGGCATGTTAATCAATGATGTATGGTGTACAAATCCAGTGGATATTAAGCGACATGCCTGGCAATTCTTCAAAGAAAAGTTCAAGGATCCAATGTCTAGAAGGCCCAAAGTTCATTGCTATGGCATTAAAAGGCTGGAGGAATGGGAAGCACAAGCTATGTCTGGAGAATTCTCTATGGAGGAAATTAAAAGGGCAGTATGGGAGGTTGGGGGTGACAAAGCCCCTGGGCCTGATGGCTTTAATTTTACCTTCATTCGGCACTTCTGGCCTCTTTTTGAAAACGATTTTGCTAATATTTTTTCGCACTTTTTTGAGCAGGGCTCTATTGACAGGAGCTGTAGTTCCTCCTTCCTTCACCTCATCCCAAAGCTAAAGGATCCCCAATCTTTTAATGATTTTAGGCCCATTTGTTTAATTGGGTGTATTAATAAGGTGATCTCTAAAGTGCTGGCCAATAGGATGAGATTTGTGATTGGATCGGTGGTCTCAGAATGTCAAATGGCCTTCATTTCGGGGAGGTATATTCTTGATGGCCCTCTGATCATGAATGAATTATATTCTTGGTTAAAAAGATCTAAAAAGGAGGCTATTTTCTTTAAGATTGATTTTAATAAGGCGTTTGATTCCCTCTCGTGGGATTTTGTGGATTCTATCCTTGAGCAAATGAACTTCTCAAGTAAATGGCGGATGTGGGTTAAAGGCATTCTTGGAAGTGCAAGATCTTCTGTCTTGGTTAATGGGGCTCCTACTTGGGAATTCAACTGCTCGAGGGGTGTGAGGCAAGGGGATCCACTCTCACCTTTTCTTTTTATTTGCCATGGAAGCACTTAACTGTATACTCAACAAGGCGGTCTCTATTGGTGTTTTCAATGGTATTCGGTTACCAAATGGTGGTCCGAACCTCTCTCACCTAATGTTCGCAGATGATGTGATACTAATGGGGGAAGGTTCACACTATAATGTTAGAAATGTGGCCAGGATCTTACGTTGCTTTCACTTAGCTTCTGGTCTTACGGTTAATCTGAACAAATGCAGCCTCCTTGGTATGAATATTGATGATGGTCCATTGGCTGATATGGCCGGTTTAATTCACTGTTCGGTTGGGTCTTTTCCTTTTACTTATCTTGGGGTACCGATCGGGGCCAACATGAACCGTATCCAATTCTGGAAACCGGTTGTTGATGCTTTCGACAAAAGTTATCATTGTGGAAAGCGAAAACTCTGTCCATTGGGGGTAGACTCACCCTTGTCAAATCGGTGTTAAATAGCATTCCCCTATATTTTTTATCATTGTTTAAGGCCCCGGTTGCAATTATTGATCTATTGGAAAGAAAAAGAAGCACCTTTTTATGGGGTGGATCATCGGGTACAAAAAAGATTCATTGGGTTAAATGGGAGCTTGTATCTATGGATAAAGAGAAGGGGGAATGGGAACTGGTAATCTGAGGGATGCTAACTTGGGGTTGTTAGCTAAGTGGTGGTGGAGGTATAAAACGGAACCGGGGAGGCTGTGGAGGAGGGTAATCGATGCTATCCATGTCTCGTTAAAAGATCCAGACTTTATCCCATGCAAGACCATATCATCAGGTACATGGAGAAATATCAGGAAGATTGAGTCACCTTTGAATGATCTTAACATCCAGCTTCAAAATCACATCAGGGGAGAAATTGGTGATGGTGTATGTGTGGCTTTCTGGATTGATAATTGGTGCCATGATGGTCCGCTTAAGTTTAGGTATCCAAGGTTATACGCTCTGGATAGAAATAAGGGGTGTATGGTGAATAGTAGGGTGGGATGGTTGGGGGGTAACATTGTTTTCAAATGGGACTGGAGGACTAATCCTAGCACTTCGGAAGAACAGGAAGATCTGCATAATTGCATGGAAGAAATCAATAAAGTGTCCACTAAGGGGGGGCATGATCGGTGGTTGTGGTCGGGTGGAAAGGATGACTCCTTTTCTGTTAATTCAGTTAGAAGATTATGCTCTTTGAACCGACCTTCTGAGGGGCACTTTGTTATGAAATGGTGCAAGTGGGTTCCTCTAAAAGTTAATATCCATGCATGGCGATCACAGCTGGGGAGAATTCCTTCGTTGGAGGCGTTGGCAGTAAGGGGGTGCCATAATGGGTCCAGATTGTGTGTATTCTGTGGGGAAATAAACGAGACGGCTGAACATCTGTTTTCTTCTTGCTTAGTTGCGACTATTCTTTGGCAAGGAATCTCCTCTTGGTGTAAAATTGGTCCCATTTATGCATTCTCCATTAAAGATCTTCTTGAGGTGCACCGTTTCGTGAACGGAAATAGGGGGAAGCAGGAAACCATCCACGCAATTATGATGACTGCAATATGGTGTATTTGGAAGGGTCGGAATGATATTATCTTCAACGGGAAAAGGAAACCAACTCAAGCTTTACTCGGGGAGGTGCAAGCTCTTAGTTTTTTCTGGGTAAAAAACAGAGCTAAGTGGGTGTCTCTTACATGGGAGGATTGGAAATCTTTTTCATTTTAATTTCTTGTATTTTTACATTGTGGTGTTTTGTCTTGGTGCTTGTGAGTTTTAGCATCTTGCTTGCTCGTTTTGGTGTTTTAATGAAATTTGCCGTTCAAAAAAAAAAAAAAGTAAAGTCGGTGGAACCTATATATATATAAGTGGTGCCAAATCAGGAAATTAACGACACTTCACATGTGACTTTTTGTGGTCTACAAGTCGGGTCTCTTCTAGATGCATGCTTGAATTATGTAATATTAGATATTAGATATATAATTATTAACAGCTTCTCTTGAAAGCGTCACTTTTGTCTCATCATAAATTAGCATGTGACTATGCATTATCAACAAAGATACCCTAACACTTGTAATTAATACACTGTTTATTATTTCTCACATGTCATCACTTTTTTTTCCAACTTTTTACGAGTATCTAACTTTTGTTTTTAAATATCTCTAGCATGAATCAAATACCAAATTCTTACACAATATGCATAATTTGGTGTCAGTAATCTCGGCCCTAAAAGCCTGAGCCGTCTCTAAGAGCTTGGATACCATGTACGAATATTAAAAATATGTCTCATATATATGGAAAAAATTAATAAATTGACGATTATTAAGATAACAATAAATTAATAAATAATATGAAAACAATTTTGTTATAATAAAATGATCCTTTCACATTTCTATACAAATCATGATACTTTCTTAACATTATTTAAAGCAAAAATGTTGGTTAAATCTTTATATATAAAAATTCGGACCCCTCATCAATACAAGTCGTGTACAGTCGTACTTATTGTACGAGCCCCCTACTAAAAGCATGAGGGGCCCGAAACACTCTCTACATATTATACAAGAAAAAACTTCTCTTTTACTACCTATGGTTTGATAGTTTTAACTCTTTTGATCCAAACATTTCAAAATGGTCATTATGCTCCCTGTGGTTTGACAGTTTAACCATTTACTTTTGTTTCAAACTTTTCAATATGTCTCTATTATACTTCATTTTTTTTGAAACCACATGAAGCAAAAAGGTTATAATTGTCAAACCATAGGGAGCAAAATGGTTAAACTGTCAAACCATAGAGAGTATAATGGCTATTTTGAAAACTTTGCAGTAAAATGATTAAAACTGCAAAACTATATGGAACAAAAAAGAAGTTTTTCCAATTATATATAGGATATAATTGTGCACATAATCTTCCCATGCATATAGGTACACCTCATGCCTTGAGGACGCTTTTTAAAAAACTTGTAATTAGCTCAATATATATAAACTTGCTTTTAGTGCGTTCAAGTTGATTTGGATGGTATAATTAAAAAGTGTTGGTTTGTTTTACAAGTCTTGAATGAAAAACAAATAAAAACCACCACACATGTAAAAAGCAGCCAACTCACCTAGCCACAAGTTGGCTTGAGTTGAATACGAGCTTAAGATATGGCTCGGATCAGAGATTACAGAGCTTAAGATATGGCTCGCTTGAGTTGATGATGACTCAACCCAACTCGTTCAACAAGAGAGTGCTCTATGAAGTTGGCAAAAGGGACATGTACATAATTTTGTGACCAAATATTAAATTGCAATATAAAACTAGAATATAATTACTAAAATAAACAATTTGTCAACCTTCATCAATAATGCTGGTCAGATACTGTACCAAGATTGCTAATCTTTCTTAAACATGTGTTATCCCATACAAAAAACACAAACAATAATTACATTAAACTAACAATCTTTCCCATACTGCCCCCAATGACCCATCTAATCCTCATTTAACGACTCACCATCCTCAACCAAAGTTCTAAAACTTTCAAGGGTGTTTTCGTCCAAATCCGCTTAAGAATCAAGATTTCTTGAATCTAATCAATCTACAACTCATGGAGCTGATGAATTCAAAGATTGAAGCAATGTCCCACAAGCAAGTGGCCTAATAGATGGAATTCTAAGACAACTTAATCCACCACCCGGAACCGAATTACAGTCGGGTTCGGGTCGTTGCATTTGCAACCCGGGTATGCAATTCAAAGCAATGTCAAAGCCCACATTTTTATCATACAATTTGGCACATTGCTCACTGAATCCAGATATAAAATTATAAGCCACACTCAATTTCAACAAGCTTCTTAACTCACAAACCAAATCTGGTAACTCACCTGATAACTTATTATGAGCCACATTCAACACTTCAATATCTTCCAAACAAGATAACGTATCAGGCAAATGACCCATCAATGAGTTGAAACTTGCATCAAAAACTTGCACGTCTGACCACATACCAATCCCTTGAGGTATGCAACCGGTTAACTGATTGTTCAAGAACAAAATTTCCTTCAGTTTCGGGCTCGAATACCCGAAATTGATCGGGATCGAACCTGTAAGCTTATTGTTCGCCAAATTGATCACAGAAGCAGGTGAATTGGCTAAATTTTGAGGGATTTCACCTGAAAACAAGTTGTTGTTGAGGAAAATAGCATCAAGATTCTTGTTGAACAAATCTTGAGGAATGGGTCCTGAAAATGAATTGAATCTGAGGTCTAGATATAAAAGATTTGGGATTTGTAATGTTGTAACCGGAAATGGTCCGGTGAACTGGTTGTTACTGAGGTCAAGTTCGGTGAGGGCAGATAGGTAATTTAACTGTGGGATTGTGCCTGTGAATCTATTGCTATTGAGGTGAAGAAGTGACAAATCTGTGAGGAGTGAGAGCTCTTTTACCAATATGCCCTCCAGGTTACCATGGTTGAGATCTATACCTGCAACCACCGGCGGTGACGGGTCACCCATTTCATCCGTCGGATCTGCACAAAACACACCGTGATAAGCACACACATTTGGCCCGACCCATGAGTGCAGTATCCCTTTCGGGTCGCTCCTGATTGCTGACTTCCATGCTTGGAGGGCAATATAGGCATTCTTGAGATCTGAAGATGGATTTGGGTAATTTACACCACCACCACCAACCCACCCGCCGCCGCCGGAGCTTCCGGTGCCGCCGATACCGACCCGAACTCCGACACCACCGCCGACACTAAATGAAGCAGCATTGACGGTGTTTTTGAGGACAAAGATTAAGGAGAGTGAAAAAAGGAAGCATTTTCGGTCCATTTGATTGTTGGATGTTTGGTTTAGTTGAAGTAAAGTTGTTTTGTATTTACAGAGATTGATGATGGGGGGAGAAGATGGAGGTGGGTCTTGAATTTAATGATTTTGTATCGTATGCGTGTGTCAATCTTTGCATTATTCTTTCTTCAGTTTTACATACATTGTATTGTATTATATTAAGTACGTTTGACTTGTTTTATTATTGACTTTTTCAAATTATTTAACTTGTGTATCTTTGCTACAAGGGTATCTAATCTTGGAGTGTCAATCGTGTCGGGTTAACAGGTTGCGGTTTGACGGGTTGAATTCTGTAAACCGAACCTGACCTATATATTTATTTGTGTCAAAGTTTCCAACCCTAACCCGGATTAATAAACGGGTCAACCCGAACACGACCCGTTTATTTAAATGGGTTATTTTGTAACAATTTTGTCTTCTCCATATTACTATATCTCTAGAGTCAATAATTTTATATGAGGAACTACTGAACTCAATCACTTGTTGCCGTTACTTTTCAGTTTTCCGTTGAGGTCTATCCTGTAGAGGTACTCAAATTGGATCAGTGATCGATTTCTAGGTTTCGTCGTAAACCTAATTGGTTACTTCCAATTACGTAAATCAATAGTTCAAACCGCACTCAAAAGTAGGGCATTTCCCATTTTTATAGGAACTTTTGTACCAGAAACAATAAGTATCTCCAAAGAGCAACTCTTCTCAAATCTCACTCAAAAGGTGCTGAGTTGGAATCACGTTCTAAATCTAACTAAGGATTCTTGTGGTTCCGGAGGATCCAGCTACAGGAGAACCAGGAACGGAGAGCTTTCCCCCTTTTCCGGCGACTCCTTGGCCTTAAGAACGATGATTTTAAGAATGAGTGATTGCTCTTCTCCGACCCTTACTGTCCAACCTAACCCGTTACTTGATTATTTCCGTGTTCGTGTCAAGAATTGCCTCCCCTAATCTAATCAATGATGAAATTGAAAGCCAATGTGTATTTGGGTGTGAACAGCACGCGCGACCCTCTAGCTCCGTCATGACCCATTCGGTGTGAGCTGGGTGTAACCGTCATATAGCGACTGTGGTCATGGCAAAAAATCCGATAAAGGATCATTAGTTTGTCATTGATCAGGAGAAAAGAGTAGGGATGAGCGTTTGGTACCTGGTACCCGTACCGGTACCCATACCGGTACCGGTACCGGTACCGAACCGGTACCTGTTTAGTCTATAGGGTACCGGGATCGGGACTCATTTTTACTAAATTTCGGAATCGGGACTAGTGGGTACCGGGACTAGGTACTTTACCGAAATATACCCCTTAGTCCCCTTAGTACCTGGAACTAGTTTTTATTAATATTGACATTGTTAGTATTATATTACATACTATTTGCACAAATCAAAAGATAATCATCTTTCAACTCTATGAGGTTATTTTCATATTTTGTTTTTTATTATTTGTTGGAAGAAGATGAGACATTTGTTGAGGTAAAATGTTTAATTTTTTTTCGAACTATATATCTATTACATTATTTAGTTATAATTGTTGGCACAAATAACTTTCTATTACTAGAGTATCTTGTCGTCTTGTCGTGTGAATTTTCATCAGTGTACAAGTATACAATCAGGTAATTCGTTTTGGGTACCGGTACCCAAATATGTAGCAAGCATAAAAAAGTGAAACTGTATCGGGTACCAAACAGATACTGAGTACCGAAATACCGGTACCGGTACCCGTACCCATTTATAGATTTCGGGACCGGTACCGGGACTCAAATTTCGTAAATTTCGGGACCGGGACTAGTGGGTACCGGGACCGGTACGGGACGGGATTGGTACCGAGCTCATCCCTAGAAAAGTGCTTAGTGACATTTACACATATGTATGTAACTTGTGGATTATGAGAGTAGATATATACACGATGTTTTAAGTGAAGTGATGTGTAAATGATGGTTATACATAAGCTAATGAAATATATGATATGAAATAAAATGAACGAAGTTGAATAATTATCATGATTTTATTTAAACTTTTTACCAAATTAAATAAAAAAATAAATTATTATTTTAGGCTCTTTGATATAACGTAATCGATAAATGAATAAATATAATTTATGAGCAACGTCATTGATTAAGTTATATACCAGGCTGTCACAGGTTAAAAAATGGTTCAGGTTACGAGTCCGGTTATGATTCAAGTAATGGTTAGATTCATAAGCTAGTTAATGGTTCGGGTTATGGTATAGGACTTGTTCAGGTTATGAATCGTGTATTTGTTCAAGTCATATGTCAAATCATGAATCAGGTCAGGTCGTAGTATGATTCATAGGTTAAGTTATGATTCAGGTCATAAATTGAATCAGAATCCTGGTCATAACTTGAATAAGGAGTTTGTTCAAAATATCTATAAAATATACAAATAAATTAAAAAAAAATACTACATTTCTTCAAGAAATGAAAAACAAAAACATCACTTTGGTATCATCAAAAGGAATGAAAATTTTAAAAGAGAGGAAATCACATTCTGTGTGTGTAAGAATAAATTTCATTCTTTTATGATTATTTAAAACTAGGTTAAATCCCGTGTGTTACACGGGTGAAATAAATGAAATATTATGCTTTTAGAATACTTGTATATGTTGCACTACATTATAAACCCGTGTATTACACGGATTTTATATAAAATATTAAATTAAAAAACGTCATTGGATGATAAAAATCTCATTGTTTAAAAAATCCTTTTATAATATATTTTAGTTTAAAAAAATCTTTTTTTTAAGATAACTTTTTTTTTACATAAATTTTGTTTTTTGAAAATAAAATATTTCTTACTTTAAAAGTTTCGATTTTAGAGAATTTCATATTTTATAAAAAAATTTTAAAGTGTGCTTTATAATAATAATATAAATAATATGTTAGTTATTAGTTTTATAATTATTTATTTAATAAGAGAGAGAATATAATTATTTAATAGGAGAGAGAATTAAGTGGAATTATAAGGTTTTGACAAGTGGCAATTGTAGTGTAAGAATGTGGCATGTGGCATTAGTGGTGTAAGAATGTGACAAGTGGCAAATTTGTTACTCTTTTATTATAGAGTATAGATTATTTCTTATTCAAACTTAATAATTCATTTTATTAATATTTTATTTATACATATCAAATACTAATTTAACGTTAAGTTATTCTTATGTGAATATACGATATTAATGCTTAGATGAAAATAAAAACAGTGTATCAAATATCAAAATTATGAACCAAGGGCTTCTAGCCTAATGGTTACCCTCTTGGCTTCCCCTGTGGGAGGTCACGGGTTCAAATCCCTCCCAAGGCGAAATATGGGTCCTTAGGAGGTCAGGGGGTTTTCCGGTGCGGTTTCCTCCTGGGGTGATGGTGGGGTCTCAACGGAGGTCATGGTAATTAGACCTTGATGACGTGGCCTGGAAATCAGTGGTTCACACGTTGAGATCAAATGCCGTTCAAAAAAAAAATCAAAATTATGAAAAACTTTACACAATAAGTGTTCAATAAAGTCAAGGAAAACGTTTTTTTCTTCTATTATTACCTAACTTTGAAAGTATCAAGTGGCTTTTAGTGTAGCAGTGTTACAATAAAAGGAAGAGATTGCACCTCATTATTAAGTATATTAAAAACCAAAAGTGGTTTTGTGTGTTAAAGTCACTATTCCTTTATATATATGTTTTGATGCATATGATACAACTTTGTAATGCATGTGTCTACACACACACACATCACACACACAAACCACTTTTTCACACACACACATATCACACACACACACACGCACACACATCACACAAACGGTGGGTCCCAACATCTCACACACACACATACATACATACATACATATATATAGAGTTTGTATCGTGTGAAAACTCGATCTTAGAGAGAAAACCCTTAAACCCTATCTGGGTCGTTGATTTGGAATCTTGAAAATAAACATGTGGTCTACATTAACCCACATTAAAACTGATTTGTTTATCCAAAATCTAATTTTTTATTCAACTTTAATGTGTACCACATATTTTATTTTCAAAAGTCCAAATCAATTGTCCAGATAGGGTTTAAGGGTTTTCTCTCTTATATCGGGTTTTGACAGGATACAAACCCTCACATAATCACTATTCACTACCGCGTCTAAAGATCAAAAGATAGATTTTAATACTTTTCAATTAATTTGAAATTTTCGTTTATACCCCAGAACTTTGAACTCTTATTTTTAAGGCGCTCTCACTTTACTCACATATTTTTAATGTTTACATGATTTTAACGCGTCATTAGGTTATCTGATAAATGTCATAATTATATTAATTTGATCGCAATGGCCTCATGAACGTTTATATAAATTTCTAACCCAAACGGTCACAGAAATTTTGCGCGTTGTTTACATGTCTATAACGCATCCTTACGTTATCGAATATTTGTATCGTTTATATCATTTTTATCGTAATTAGTTCACAAACGATTTAGATTTAATAATTTTATAAACCATGAGAATTATATATACTACATATATATAAGATTTACAATTAATAATTTTATAATATTTGTATCATTTATAAATTTTACATTTACGCATGGCCTTTTTTTAAGTGTTCTGTAATCACATTCTTTCTTTACTATTAAATAAGTTCTTAATCTTCAACCCTTAATTTCAAAGCTTACGTTATAGATCTTGTATAGGGTATTTTCGTGCATTTTATTGTACACGATTTTAACCTCATGTTCTGTTGGTTTTTTTTACGTCAGTATATCAGACCCCGCCGCAACGCGCGGGGTCCTAATTCCTAGTTGAGATCATTTAAAATATACTATAATGACATCATATCTCTTTTTCCTTTCCTGATAATACTCTAGTTGCAATAATATATTAATATATGATAAAATCATAAAATACAAGGTTCAGGGAAGGGAGTTTACGGATTTATCCAGTTTCCGTTTATTTGATGAGTGAAGGGTTGACGACTGAGCCTGCCTTTGGATGTGTGCCCATTTGAGCTTAAATCAGTCATTCAGTCTAAAGTCATCCATAAAAAATATAGCGTTGAAAGTTGTTTTAATACCAATGTTAAACCAGTGCTTTGCGGCGGATGGTATGTTTTAACTTTTAACTTTTATTTAAAAAAAATAATTTTTATTTTACTGATGGATCACTAGAGTAACATCGTATCATTAGCAGTACACTGCCAGTACCACCCGATCTTATCCACCACCAAGTCACAATTTATGGAGTAAACTCAATATTTTGAGAAAATTATCTTGTCTGATTCGAACCTAGGACCATTTAGTTTCGAACCCTTATCGAATCATCAAGATACCGTGCTTTTAATTAATAAATTTTAAAGAAACATAGATGCCGTGCTTCGTGATGGTAAGTTGCTGATACAAAAACCGTATAACTAAAAAATTAAAACGTTAAAAACACTGCCGTCGAGTGTTCTGAAACTTTGCGAAACTAAAATAAAAAGGAAAAATTCAGATGTAATAAAGAGAGAGAAGAAAAATAAAAAAAAAATTATTTTGTCTAGCAAGAGTAAGAATTAATATAATATGTTATATTTAAATTATTATGACACATGTCAAAATTATATTAATTATTATTTATCTTAGTTAAAAATCTCTTATTAATGAATCCTTATATATATATATATATATATATATATTCATATATTAACATAAACACAACTATTTTTACACATATTTGATACATAAAGGACAAATATTTAATAATTTAAGGAGTAAATATTCATATTCTCATATTTAGTTTGTATAATGCGGTGAAAAAATAATACTAAAATAAAACTTTAAATTTAAATATCTAATTAAACATTCAAAATATTTACTTTAAGTACATATCTCTTTTCGTTGTTTTCTTAATACGTGACAATTTAATGTTCTAAATCGAACCGAGTTTGAGCAATAATATTTTGTTCGATTTCGTAAATTCAAAGATAACGAGAGTGATTGTGTTTGAAAAGGAACCAAGTTCAATTCCCTTGGACAATGAGCCATTTTTATTTTTATTTTTGTGTAAAGCGTTTCTTAGACAAAATTAATGCTCTTTCGTTTTGTCAGTGTAATTGTTCAATTTTTCTTAAATGTGTAAGGGTGTGATGAGAGTGACTACTTTGGGCGCTATGGTAGCAACGACAACAAAGACAATGCTGGTTTTGTAGTGTTGAGTAGGTGATGATAGCATCAATAATGGCCCATGTGATTGTTAATAAAAATAAGAGTAAATTACCTATTTCTATTGAACGACGACGATCATACGTACCACGTATGTGGTCTTAACAGGGTCCATCGGGCAGAGATAAGACGCTGTCACACTAGATGCGCGGGAACCCCCTGGAATGGGTAAACCCTCGCCCTCTATTGGTCCAGAACCCGAGATTAAGCTCAAGATTACTTCCTTTACATAGATGTCCTTTAAATCGCCATTTATAGGGCTTGATCCATGACCTCTCGTTCACAAGGTGAAATCCCAACCAGTATGCTGAATTCGCAGGACGAGTAAATTACCTATATGGTTCATGTGGTTTGCTAGTATTTACTCTTAGTCCATATGTTTAATAAATTACACATATGGTTTCAACCTTTAAACATTTGTAACACATATACCCATTAGGTCATCAAATTACCTAACATACTTGACCAAATTACCCTTACATAAAGACTATGTGTGTTGCAAATGTTTAAAACTTGAGACAATATAGATAATATATGAAATTTAGGGTCCAAAATTAAAATAGTAGCAAGAACTATCTCCGCAATTTACTCTTAAAATAACGGTGTTTTTGGTGAATAATAGACGATGGGATCCAATGATGGCAACAACAGAGGCGGTGACATTGGCATAGCAGATAAGCAGAGATGATGGAGGTGATAATGTGATGGTGATGGTACTTGGCAATGTTGGACTGGACCTAAACCATGTCTATGACTAAAACAAGTAGATGGTGATGACTTATTGACTACCCGTAATTTATAAGAATGCATTTACTACATACATTATAGTCAGCAGTGTTACATTAGCTTTTTATACATTTTTTTACATGTACTATCTTTCTTTTTTTAGCTTCAACATATTCTTTTCACATTCATCATCTCTCATTCACATTATCATCTCATTTCATATATATTTTTGTTTATTTTGGAAAAGAAGGCCCACATTTACTCCAAGTCGACCGCACTTGGCCAAGTGCAATACTCAGTGCAATAGCCTAGTCACTACACTTTAGTGTGTCCTTCCGAAGTGCAACCTCCACGTGGGCTAGGCACACCCTCACAATGTACACGTTGTAGGGAGTCTAATAACTCGTTTAATTTAAAAAACGGTCTTGTATTTGTGACTTTTGAATATTAATCTTTTACTAATTTTTTCTCTGCTATTGTCTTAGTTGCCTATAAAATGTTCTACTTTTTTTTTGTTAAGTACCAATAAAGACAAATATATTATTTTTATAAACAAGATATAAATTAGGGATAGAAAGTGATACATATATCTTCTACAACTCGTATACACCAACACAATATGATAGATAAAATATAACAAGTTGATGTTTTACATGCATGAAACAAGATAGTTTTATATAAAAATTATTATTTAGAATAACAATATATGACGGAACGTTAAATTAATAATTGTCGTCAATAATTTCACACGAAACGTGAAATTAATAATTAAAAACATCCGTTTGTATTTCTTTTATTTTACACAATTTTCATTGTTATAAATTTAATTAGTAACATTACGTCGGTTTTTAGAAAGTAAACATTCCTATATACTTAAAACCGAAGGTCGGTGGGAGACGTGGATAATCAGAAAAGCATACACATGGTTACATACTGTTTGTTGGGTTTGAATTACGCAAAGCTCTCAACTTACATTTACGGCTAATTTGACTTCCTTCATACCATTGTTTTATAGTAACAAATCATGGTTGTATTTCTTCGATGTGGGAACTGCATATCCTTCTTTCTAAATGTAAACAAATAAGCATTAAACTTTATTTTGGAATTTGATATCTCCTATATACTTAAAACCGAAGGTCGGTGGGAGACGTGGATAATCAGAAAAGCATACACGTGGTTACATACTGTTTATTACGCAAAGCTCTCAACTTACATTTACGGCTAATTTGACTTCCTTCATACCATTGTTTTATAGTAACAAATCTTGGTTGTATTTCTTCGATGTGGGAACTGCATATCCTTCTTTCTAAATGTAAACAAATAAGCATTAAATTTTATTTTGGAATTTGATATCTAACAAGAAACGATTGCTCACTCTTGAATTTTGACTATGCGGTTTGAATTAATATTACTTGTACGTACGTTGTTCGATCTAGAAGACAATCCTATATATTATTTCTTTTTTTTACTACTATCCTATTTTATGTAAATATAATTGGTTTCCACCATATGTCCGGTCCGAACGAACCACGGGTTTTAGAATCAATACTTCTTCAAATTGTTCATTTGAAAAAAGTGAAACTCTTCTTATTGGATGATCATGAGTAGGGATGTTCACGATTCAGTTCAAAACCGCGAAACCGTCCAAACTGGTCAACGGTTTGGTTTCACGGTCGGGTTTTTCCCAAACATTTGTTCCGTCGGTTTCGAAAGTTCAAAACCGTAATATACAGTTTAGATTACGATTTTTCATCAAAAATTGGTCGTAAAAAACCAGACCGGACCGAGCCGTATATGTGTGTATATAAATGTAGATATATGTATATACATATAGATATAAAGAACAGTTATAATACAAAGGATTTTAACGTGAGAAGCATAAGAAGCCATAGGAATTTGACATGTGTCATCAGGGTAAGGGGTATTATGGTCCATATAAAATTACAGACCATGATTCATAAAATTTCGGACTGTAATTTAACACACATAATCAATGACCAACTGCCTAATTACGGACCATATAATTACGTACCACGTTATATGAAAATTACAGACTGTCATTTACCTTTCATATCAAAGGAACAACTGCATAATTACGTATCAATAATCACGTACCAAGCATTAAAATCACGGACCACGTAAAAAAATCGAAAAAAACTATAACAATACTATACTCAAATTAAAGATAATAAAATTCTCTATTTTATAGTGTAATTTCTTTTAAAAATTGATTAAGCGTTTAAAAGTAATTCGATTTTAAAAAAATGGTGGAACTTGATTCCACAAAAAAAAGTCAACAAATATATGCAATTCCTTTTTTGACATTTCAGCTCTAATTCACGCAATTTTTAAATAAAATGTGAGGATCACTAAATCTTAACCATTCATTTATTTGATCAAGGGCCCAGATTCCTTCCTGTCTTTCTCACGTTAAAAACCCTTTGTAGTTGATACGGCTCCTATAGATATATGTGTGTGCATAGATTGAGTTAATGATTTATGCGTCATGTAAAAAATAAGTTTAGACTTGGTGTATTGGTTCCCCTTAAACTATAAAAGTTTGGTTTGATTCAATTTTATTTTTAGTGGGATCAAAAGCCCAAAAATGTAAACCAAAGCGGAACCAAACCGTTGATAACGGTTCTGTTTTGGTTTCATTATTAAAAAAACGTTGTTAGCATTTTGGTTTAAGGTTCCACCTAAAAATAGAAAAGCAGACCGCGAACACCTCTGATCACGAGACTTGCCAAAAGTCGAAATTCTTGATCAATGGATGAAAAATATCACCATTTTTGTTTAATAATATACGAGAGTGGATGATTGATTCAATGATTAATGCATGATAGCACGTTCGTCTTCGAAGTATATTTGCCTTCCCGCCTTAACGTGAAGTTGGTGTTGATACGCGATTTACAAATATACAAAAGCAATTTATAGATATACTCCACATTGTATATCTATAAGGAAGTTAATTAGGGTTCTCACCGGAGAACGTCAATTGCCCTCTTCGCCAGTCGGTCATGAATGATTGGTAAGGTATATTTTCGTTAGCCAATCCAACGATCCTTATTGCCCAACCTGAGAACGGACAGCTAATGTTGTTCTTTTGTAGACTGGCAACATCATTTGAAGCCGATGCATGAGCGACCTCAACTTTTGCCAACGTCTTTCAAGTTTCATTCAACTTCCTAACTGGCGCATCGTAAACGATATTTTCTTTCTTATTCCAACTCGTCATTTCTTCTAGTTTTTGAACTCAGCCTCGTAACCTATGTTTTTTTCTTCGTTTTTGTCTACATAACAATTTCATCACATACTCATATGTTTCTTTGAGCATTATCATAATTTTTTAACGCTCGGGTGTTGTAAAAATCGGCCTAGGCGGCGCCTAGGCGCTAGGCGCCCACCTTCTGTGTAATTTTTGGCCTAGGCGGTGCCTAGGCGCTAGGCGGTGCTAGGCGGCCTAGGCGGGGCCTAGGCGGCCCGATCAGATTTTTATTTTTTTTTTCACTTTTTTGACTTTTTTTGGTTTTTTTTGACTTTTTTATGGTAAAAAGGGACCCATTTCATGATTATTTAGACATTTCTCAATCAAAAATCTTTAATATGTCTCTGAAACATCGAATTCAAGCAGTTAACATCGAAATTTATCTCTAAACTTTGATCTCAGTGTTTAAGTTTGCACTTTAAAGTACTTTTTTTAGTATATTTAAGTATATTTTTTAAAATTATTTGAAGTATTATATTAAATTATTGATATTGATGTGTGTATATAATATATATTTGTAAAATTACATATAAAAATTCCAATCCGCCTAGTGCCGATTAATCCCGATTAATCCCTAGGCGGTACCTCGCCGCCCGACTAGCGCCTAGCGACTTTTACAACCATGGGTTTTAGTCGTAACGGCCCGCCGCAGAGCGCGGGTAACATTACTAGTTGTATGCAATTTGCAAAAGGAAAAAGAAGAAAGGATATGCCAAATTGCAAACTTGGGCCTTTGATGTTATTTTTGTTATTCCGTACTCCGTAGAGAGGGTCCAATTGAAATTATATCATATTTTGGGCTTTTAACACTGTAGGACACTAGGAGTCTAGGACATGTTGTTACGTGGGCCAGACTTAAGGGCTTCACTTTGAGATCAATTTTTTATTTATTTATTTATTTATTTATTTTTTATTTTTTATTTTGTTTTTGGTTTTTTTTTCTTTTATGAAAACTGAATTCGGTTTCGGTTTTAAGCGATTGAAAAAACCAAATCGAATTGAACCATTTAATGATGGTATTTCTTTAATTTTACTATATAATTTATTTTTTACTTAATATTAGTATGTCTTTCTTATTGAGTAATTAATAATAAATGTCTACTGCAAAAATTTTTAGCCCAAATGTGTATTGATCAATTTATCACTTCAACCTCAAATGACCAAACCAAAACAACTGAAACTGAATTGAATCCATTGTATAAACCAAAAACTAGAAAAAAAAAAAAAAAGAAAAACCCAAACGGTTTAGTCTTTTAGATATATATATTTTTTTCTTTCCATTTTTGTTTCGGTTTGATCTCAAAACTAACTCAAATCGATGCATGCACACCCATATTTTGTTAGCAAAGGTGCACAAATTCGGTTTGAAAACTTAAACATGTTCGGATTCAAATCGGTTTTGGTTTGGGTAGAAAAAAGTCAAACCAAGTTTACTGGAGGAACCAATTTTAATGCTATAAACCCATCACGTTAAGAACCGATTTTGGTAGGTTCGGGTTGTGACTGGTTTATTAAAAACCACTAACAGATCTATATATTATTGGGATTCGAATGTTCAATCGTTCCTTTAAAATACAATCCAGTTACTCCCTTTAATTTTTTGAAACCAAATCAATTCCTATCGAACAATCCAATACCCGTTTTGGTTTTTGTTCGGGTTTCATCGATTTGAGATTCGGTTTTCTCAGTTTGGTAAAACTAACTTGAAAATAAAAATCTAAATTGATTCAGTTTCAAACCGTCAAATATAGGAAACCAATTACCTAACTCAATTTCATTTTAAAACTGAATTGAAATCCAAATGGTTGAGTTTCAATTTGGTTTTTGGTTTAATTGATAAACAAAATATCAGAGCCGTTTCCGAGATTATGCGAGTACTAATTAGGCCCTATACATTTAATTGTAGAAAATTATGTTTTTTGCGTGATTAGGGTGTAACAAAAATATGTTTTGTTCAAAAAAATATTTTAATATATAAAAAATATTTAAAATAATTGGAATTTTGGGCTCCTTGAAAAATTGGGCTTGGTGCGGTCGCACATCTGACAACCCTCAAAGCCGACCCTGCCGAATATTTAACACCCCTGAGTAACTACAAATACAATGACCATTTCATTTACCTGAATTGACAGAAAATAAGAAAGCATTTCAAAAAGATGCAAGGGTTGAAGATTAATCATTTAGAAAGCAAGGGGGTTTCTTGTAATTTTAGAAAATAGGAGGGCACGTGAAGTCGATAAAAGGGGAAAAATATAGTCATGTTGTGATATTCCTTGATGCCATTCTCTCTGCAATTTCTTTACGAGACCGAATCTAACAACACACACATCAGTGGGGGTAAGGAGGAGTTGTACCTTGTGCTACTTTACTTGTATACATACCCTTCTTTTGTAAAGGCATCCAAATCTTGTATAAAAGTGCCGATAATTGATTTGAACATTTGAATACAAAGCTTTTTAAATTGAAAAACACTTCATGGTTTTGTTTCTATTTATTTATTTTTTAAAGTTTACTAGTCCACTTGGTAGAGGCTTGCCTTTTAGAATGAGAGGTCATGGGTTCAATATCATGCAATGGTGTAATTATTGCGTAATTTAGGTGGGAGTAAGCTTAGCCGTTCAAAAAAAAAGGAGGCGTAAAAGCAACCGGACATCAAACCGCCCTGACCTAACGCATGATACATAGACCTAGCAGAACAAACCTATGCATTTAGTTTTGGTTCATTTTGGGTTATTTTTTAAGTGATGTTGTATCAATTTGGGCCTCTACAAATTTTCAATTCGCTGAATAAGGTGAGGTAAAACACATGTTATACATGTATGGTTTAAAATGGGTCTTACGAAACATATGTATGGGCAGAAGAAACATGGGGTCGGGCCGGTCGGCGAACATCCATAAAAAAAGTTTATTCGTTATATATATAAATTTAATCTCGACAAACTCCTAAGAAATTTTATCACCGGCCCCATGAAATTTCAAGGATCACGATAAAGCCTAATTTAAAACAAAAACTAATAAAACTAATACCAAAGTAACCCAATATGTATTTCTTGTTATAAAACTCAATTATAAATTAACAATTTAATTCAATATCCAGTCACTTATAGCCTAATATGCTTATTTGTTAAAATTTCCCCTTTTTTTCTCTGTTTTTGAAGCAAAAAATTTTCCTTTCTCAATGAATTTTTGTTGGGCTTGAATCTTTGACGTAAAAGGGAACAATACCTTCACTCTAACAGTTTTATTACTTGTATCCAACCTTTCACCTGTCACTAATTTGTTAAATAGTTAAATTTTAATGTCATTATTCATTTAGGTGTAATTTTAAAAGTTGAAACTTATTATCATAATAAGAAACTTAGTTGGTTTAGATATAATTTGTATATTTAAGTAAAATATATAACAATTTCAAAAAAGAAAAGTTGAACTAGTACATTTTTTAAATATTGAATTTGTTGATTTGAATATTATTATAATTCCCATGAATCTTGTTGAGTGAAATCTAATTTTATCATGTCATTTTATTCAAACATAAAAGAACAATTAAAAAATTATTGAAAGACAAGAAAGAACATTCATTTTAATTAAGCATTTGAAGAAAAAAAACTATCACATAGGAACTCACAAAGAAGGAATAATAATAATTTCTAACACAAACATGTTAATTTGACACATAGTTTATACAGTTTTGTGTCGTAAATATGTTGACACATTTATTACATAGATTTTTAAAAAATCAAGTTTAAGTTAAACACATGTTAATTAACTTGAAAATAACTTGTTAAACCTATTTATATATTATTGTAGTAATTTATTGAAATTATATTACTTTATTGTAGTTTGTAATTTATAGAATTATATTGCAGATAAAAAAAAAGGTTTCCAATAATTGTAACAGATTTTGTAAATTTTAGCATTAAGAAAGTTATTAATATTTTTAAATTCTAGATCTTTTTTCATAATAACAAAAAAAAAATAACAACGGATTTTCGATGGAAAACCATCATTGATATGCGGGTGGCGGTGGTCACAACTGGTCTTTGTTGCCAAAGAGCAGGAGCAAAGCTATCCATAGGCATCGGGTCATGACCCGGCTCCTACCAATTTTTCACTAAGAATGGTCAATTTAATAGTATTTTTTAGAAAGTTTTATATGGATTGAACCCGGCTTTCTTTGTTTCTTTCTAAAAAAACCTTCGATGCTAGTGGATCCTTTGGTAACAATCATATTTCTTTCAGCAGTCTGTAAGTTTTGTTGACACGGTTGAATTCCTCATCCATACTTTGTTTTCCATGGAACCTTATTTGTAAAAAAAAAATGGTGAACGCCACTATTAGGCGCCCCTAACCGACCGGTACCACGACCAAAATGAGGAAGGTAAATCGCGTGATCCAGGAAAAATTGGGTGGTGCCGGGCTTTGAACCCTAGACCTCCATTATGAATTCTCACCCCTTACCAGTAGGCCACCATCGCGGGAACTTATTTGTAGATTATCGACTGTTCCTACTTACAACAAGAAATTGCGATTGATTTGTTAGTGTTTCACTTGTATTATATTGGTTCAGTAACTGTTTTAATTGGAGTTCAAAGAAGTGTTGACTAGTCTAAATGACAAAGTTAACCATATATCAAAACCAATAATTAATATTATTCACAACTTCAATTTATATTTAAATATATAGGGGAAAGATCAAATAAAAAGTCTTTTTTGCCTAAGAAGGCTAAAAAGGATTTTTAAAACCTTTAAAACCGACCCAAACAAACTCCGATTGAACTCATTTCGATTGCATTGGAATCGTTTCATCTAACCCTACAATATTAGCTTTTAGGTTTTAGCTTTAACGACTAGTTTTAGAATTTAGATTTTAGGGCTTGATTTTTAGCTTTTAGTTTTTATCTTTATGTTTAAGGTTTGTTTTTAAAGTTTTGGTTTTAGTATTTGGGTTTATTGTTTATGATTTTAGGTTTGAGTTTTAGGGTTCGACAAGACGGTTCCAATGATGCAAAAATGAATTCAATCGGAGTTTGTTTGGTTCGGTTTTCTAATTTTTAAAAATCCTTCTTAGCCTTCTTAGGCAAAATACACTTTTTAGGGGAACCTTCCCCTAAATATATATATGTAGATATAAAAACAATTGAAGAAAGGGTACACAAAAAATTAATTAGAAAGAAATAATTTAAGAAAATAAAAAATACCCATAAAATTATATAATGTAATAATGGAGGTGGTGATTTTCATGCAGAAAGAAGGGTTCTTTTTTTCTTTTGGTTTTGTTCTTCTATCTTGGTGTCAGTAGAGAGAAACCTTTTCTTGAATTCTTTTTTCTTCTTTTCCTCTTTTTGGATGCTTCTTTTCTCTTTACCAAGATGGGGTTTTGTTGTACAGTTAGTTTCAGTTTAAGCTTGAGCTGTTTATGTATCTAAGACCTGCACATGCAGTGGCTTCTAGAGAGAGAAAAGTAAAAAAGTAAAAAAAAAAACAAAAATAAAAAATTAAGGGAATGGGGTCTGTATGTTGGTAAAAAAGAACCTGCAAAACTAAGGTTCAAGCTAGTAGGGTGGTGATGATGTGATGCCATCTTTCTTTTTTTACTTGATGGCTTTTTTTTTTACTAATTTCCATGATGACCTTGACTGTCAGGATCAGGCCAGAAGGTGGAGTACTTCAACCAATCTGTCTCTTGGTGGTTTGTGATGGATGACTCCTGCATATACATCAAAACAAAGAAAATAACATTGAAGTTAGATTTTAGAGTTCTAGATTTCATCTAGAAATATTACAAATAGGTGTCACTAGGAAACATTGTTTTCTTTCTTTGATATCACTTATATGACTTGTAAAGTGATATATGAATCATACAAGTATGGCTACCAACAAGAATAAATCTATCACTTTATGTTGGGTTGATAACTTGTATAGGAATATAAGAGTCCTATACGAATATATGAGTCGTAAAAATTTTATTTATTTGATCTTCTATAAAATTCTTTGATATATATCTAACACAACGTAAGATTCCTGGATTTGTATGTGAATTATGTTGAATCAACATAAGTTTCCTTAATATTCATGCAAATTATTTGACATAATGCAAGATCCTCCGATCATGCACCATTTGCAACCTAGAATGGTTTATGCTTAATTACTTTTCCACCCTAGTTAGTTGTAAGGCACCAGGTGGTGAAGCTTATGTCACAAACATTAATTAGAGTTAGGAAATGTTTCTTATGAAGTTCAACACGGCATAACTGAGACCAACTAACCATTGCTGCCGGGTCATAGTACGGTTATAGTGATAGATATCGCTGATGGGTTGGTTGAGCAGCATGTTATGGTTGTTGGTTTCCTAGTTCGTGCATTCTCGAGACCTGGTTATACTTAGTTTTGCCGTTGGTTTTTTTATTAATATTTTGATGTATGAACTTTACATGTTATTGTATAAAGTTATGTATTTGTATTTTTATAGGTTTCATTTATTCGTTTTCTAGTGATTTATTGTTTGTTGACACTATATTATAAATAATTAAAAAATGTAATAAATCAAACAAAAAAGTTTGAATTTATACGAAAAGTTATAAAATTAATCATTTTGTCAAATTTAAATAAATAATGAATTAAAATAATATAAAGCAAAAAAAAACTTTAACAAATATATATGCAAGAAAAATATTAATAATTAATACAACTCTTAAAGGTATAAAATTATATGTAACAACTATATTTGTAGTTGTTGTATTTTTAATGCTTATATTTTCAACGGTTGTGTTTATAACCACTCTATATGTAATGGCAATATACGCTTATAAATCCCTAGATTTATGATTTTCTTTAAAAACCTAGAAATCAGAAATATGCCAAATATGCTTGTATGTGTAATATCTTTTTCGTTTAAAACTCACCTATGATAGACGTACTAGAAAACTCTCGAGTTGAGGAACATGTTCAACTTTCAGGTCCTGAACACTTATCAGTTATATAAAACTTGTTCAATCCCTAAAAGAGGAGGACCAAGTGGGTTCTTAGAAGTCCAAATAGCCAGGACCTTATTTATTCGTGTTCAATTTAATGAATCATGAGTTACATAATTTTTCTTAATGGTACCAAGTTATGTTGTAATGGTATTTGACCATTTTTTCTTGAGAGTTTTAAGTCTCAAGTGGACAAATGGTATAGAATTTAAGAGTATTTAGAGGTGTGTGTTTGTATTTTAAAAAAGAAAATACTAAGTATGAATACAAGAACAATGGATAGGAAAGAAGTTTTACTGTTTTTATACTAAAAAATTGAAAGCAAGCAAAGGAAATCTCGAGTCATGAGATTGAGTTTTATGAACTGTCCATTGAAAGTGATATACGATAATCTAACGGTGAAAATATATATGGAAAGATCTAGAAAACATCTAAAAATACATACCTCTCTTTAAATAGTTATTTTATCTCTACACCGTATATATACACTTTATATATCTTGTTATTTGGATATTAAATAATCAAAATGCTTATAATTATAATCACTTTTACTAAACACTATGAACGCAATCTTGTAAAATAATACTATGTCTTAAACCAAGAAGGGTTACCTTTGTTTTATTTTCTGTTTTAAAAGAAAAAGAAAAAAAAAGGTGGCCATATGGAGGTTATACCTAAATTTCAGGGGACCTTTAAACCTCAATCACATAGGGTTTTGTGTGTCTCTTTCCCTTAGGATGCCATTCATCACCAAAGCTTTTCGGTCATCTTACATCAATTTTATAACTTTACCTTCCAATTCAAAAATATCGTTGGTTGTAACCGAACTTTTAACTTTATATCATTTAATTAGACTAGGTAAGTTACGGTTTTGGCCAATGTAGTTTAATTATTTTAACTATCTAGGACCAAAATATAATCTTCTATCAGTTCAGCCTATATGGTTTAGACAAACAACATTTTTGGCCCCTTCGTTAGGTTTTGGGTCAAAACCGTTATAATAGTTAAGTTTGAGGAGCTAAAACCGATAGTTTTTTAAACCACATGGCTAAATTGATAAAAGATTCTATTTTAGGCAGCAATAGTTAAAATACTTTAATCAAAGAAGTCAAAACCGTAATTTACCCTAATTAGATGTAATTTACCCTAATTAAATGTATCATATATATATATATATATATATATATTTGTAGCATGTGAAAACTCGATCTTAAAGAGAAACTCTTAAATCATTTCTGGGAGTCCATTTGGAATCTTAAAAACAAATATATGGTCGACATTAAATTGAATAAAAAATTAAAATTTGAATAAAAAAATGGTTTAATGCGAACCACATATTTATTTTTAAGATTACAAATGGACGGCTAATATAAGGTTTAAGAGTTTTCTCTCTTATATCGGGTTTTCAGATGATAAAATTTCTACACACACATAGATATATATATAAGAAAATTTAAAAGAAATTTCTTATTTTGAACAATACTAAGAAAAGTCCTAATCAATTAATTTTTAAATTTTTTTATGAGTTTTAATTATAAGATTATATATTTAATAAGAAAAAAAATAAAGAAAAATATGTAGATCATAAAGTTACGCATATGTAACTAACGAAGTTTCACACGTAATTCATAAAATTATATACATGTAATTTATATAATGTACATATATGTAACATTGTAAGCTACCTATGTTTTTCATTCTTTTTTTATAAAAAAATTTCTAACTTTATAATAAAAAAATAAAAAATAAAATAGATTGGTAATGGTTATGATTAGTTTGCTAAGTTTCTTGAAAATAATAGTTATGTATGAAACCCTCTCCTATATATATATATATAAAATAAATATGAAACTAATTTATTATTTGATGTAAATTGGTAATGTTAAGAAATTAACTAGTTTGGAGTAAACAAAATATGTAGCTTTAAGTAGTATGAATAACCAATGAGGCATTGCCTCAATTGTACTCCAAGATTCTTTCAAAATGGGAGGTTTTGGGTTCAAATCCCTCTCGCAGCGAAAAAAGGGTCTGAGGGGGGGGGTCAGGGGGTTTTCTCAGTGGGGTTTCCACCTGGGGTGGTTGTGGTGGCTCATAGGAGGTCCAGGTAACTAGACCTTTGTGACATGGCCTGGAAGCAGTGGGTTCACACGATTGAGACCTTCGCCGTTCAAAAAAAAAGTAGTATGAATATCTTTATAAGAGCAAAAAAGAAACATTTAATTTTTTTTTTGAGAATTCAATTTAATAACGCCGCTCGGCCAATTCATAACCAATGATCTGTTCAAAATCCAAATATAAGAGTTTAAAAGAGAAAATTAAATAAAACAAATATAAAAATAAATTCAACCATCGGTCTTGCTTGCAATTTAAAGCGGTTAGTTAATTTATAACCAGTTGATGCAAACGAAGATGGCTCAAGAATATTCAATTTGTCCTAATTCGATTGATAGGTTCAATCTACTTCTAAAAACAGTGTTGAAGCAAGTGGTACTATTTGTTGAGTTTTTGAAGCTCAAGATTGCAATAATCATATTGCAACTATTGTCCATAAAATCATATAATGTAGTGTATTGTGGTTCCTGTAAATTTTCACTTCCTTTTGCTTCAAAAAATTAGGATGTATTGTTGTTCCTGTAAAATTTCACCTCCTCTAATAAACGTTCAAGTTCTGTCACTGAGTTATTGTCATATATACACAAGGCATAAGGCTTGGTCGTTTAGCACTCCCATTTCATGTGTTGCTAGTAATATCATGTTACGGATCGAAACCATTTCAAGGTATGAGACTTGTCACACATCGGTTGTATGGACAATTGATGTGGGGTTTATAAGCCAAATAGACACTCTCACCCATCAGACTACTTTTTTGGGTTGAGTTCTCATGTTTGGTTTGTAACAATGGTATCAGAGCCAACTCGAATTGGTGGCTTGGAAGGAGCTAGCCGTGACCAACGTGGACATGGCCAACGAGGACGTTGGCCCTTAAGGAGCTAGGGTCGATTGTTATGGATCGAAACCATTGCAAGGTATGTGACTTGTCTTACATCGGTTGTATGAGCAATTGATGTTGGGTTTATAAGCCAAATGCGCTCTCTTACCCATTAGACTATTCTTTTGGGTTGAGTTCTTCTGTTTGGTTTGTAACACATCACTCTAAAGTGAAATATCGAATGAGAGGATGAGTCGGTATAAACAAAGGCAAACATTCAAAAATTAAAAAAAAAACAAAAGAAAGAAAGGAATTATGGCAATCAGACTTTTTTATGCACCGGCAATATTATAGGTTGCGTAACATGCCAATATTATATATAACGGTTATAAAACAACTCAAATAATATAAAACTAGGGCTCGATCTTAGAATATTTACTTTGTGACATGTGTGCATAAGGTTGAGTTTCTTTGCATGTGTCTGTTTTCATGTTCAAATAGAGGCATGTTACATGTCAAACTTTTATGCATTATTTAAATCTTTTTTTTTAAACTTACTTTCTTTATCCTGCTCTAAAAAGTTAAAAATAAAAAAAATTAAGTACTATGTGTTATACCGGATTAATGTCTCACATTGTATATATATAACAATTGTATATACCCATTTTTATAAGGATTAGCTTAACTAAATAGTTTTCTTATCATAAAAGATTTAAAAGTATCATGAGCCATTAAATCATTAATCAAACATATGATTAAATCAATTTGTTGGAGTGTATTTTTAGTAATGACTATTTTTGTTGCTTTTTATCTACTCCCCCCACCTTTTTTAAACGTTAATAGCTTTTTCATACGACATTATTTTTTGTAAAAAATACAACATAAAAACGAGCATTTTATTATATTCAAAATGAGTATATAGTGTTTATATAAAAAAATGTTTTTTCAATTAATTGTGTTTTTTGTACATATCATTGTGTATTTTGTATTTCCTGATTAATGTTGTGTATTTTTGACCCATTCAAGACACATTGATGTAAGTACAAAAAATTATAAACGATGTTAATTTTTAAACGATGATGAATTTACACAAACACGTAAAAGAAGAAAGTGTTATATATGTGTTACAATAATGTTAAAAAAAAATCAAAGCGTGGTCTTGACATACTTTTTTGAGTTATTACAATAAGAGTGAGTTATGAAAGATTTTATCCCATATATATATATATATACACACACACACACACACACATATATATAGGAAGAAGATCAAATGTTAACTCATAGTTATTGCGTTAACCGGATAACTGCATCTTATTACTTTGTGACCCACATTAAAGAAAATATAAAGACGTATATTTTTTTCTTTTTTAATTAATGTAGGCCTCACTTACATTAATAAAAAAAAAGAAAAAACCTAAACCTTTAGATTTACTTTAATGTGGACACCAAAGTAATAATAAGTAGTTATTCGGTTAACGTAATAAGGAAGTGTTAACATTCGAACCATCCCTATTGTATATATATGGATTGTATCATATGAAAACTTGATCTTAGAGAGATACCTTTAAACCTTATATGAGCCATTCATTTGAAATCTTGAAAATAAATATGTGGTCTACATTAAATAAAATAAAAAATTAGGATTTGAATAAACAAAATAAAGTTTAAGGATTTTTCTCTTTAAAATCGAGTTTTTAAACGATATAATCCTTATATAGGGATTGTATCCTATGCAAATTGGGATTTGAATAAAAGAAATATAGTTTAAAACCTATATATATATGTATGTGTGTTTATATATGTGTGTGTGAACACGTTATCTAAAGGTAAAAAGAGCAAAGGTTATAAAGGGAAAGAGAATAATAAGTAAGAATTGGAGAAGAATAACAGCAAGTCTACATTTTGTTTATTTTTAGAATTATGATATAAATATAACTAAAATTCAAATATATAATTAGTAAATAGAAATGGGCAATCAAAAGAGAAAAGTGAAAAGGAATAGATTAAATGCTTTATCCTCGTCTTTTTCTTTAGTTATAATAATAGTAGTCTAATTTTATGAAAGTTTACTTAATTTTATATATATATATTTTAATATAATATTGAAAGTGTATAATTACATAAAATTCAGAGTCAAAAAGGTAGTGAAAAACTAACTTCTTTTATATCAGTTGATGATGAAGGAGTGCACCCCATTATCAGTTCCTCCAATCCTGATGTTGATCTCCCTCCTCCCATTTTATGATGATGATGTTGCTGCTGTTTTTAAAAATCATGCAAACACATTATTACCTTTTTTATTCTACTATTTTAACTGTATTTTATTATAATTTAATAAAAAAACTTTATTTTTTAATGGTGGATGATTATAAGAGAAAAAAGGTACATTTAATCATTTTATGTCTGCGATTACTTGTTTAATACATGTCATCTAGCTAGTAGCTACTTAATGTTTTAAAAGTAAATCGATCTCAATAATCAATTTCAAATTCCTTCATTTATAATTTACCATATATTTGATAACAAATTTCAAAATCCCTTAAAATTATTGTCTCACCCACACTAACACAAATGCTGGTAAAATACATAATCACATGCTAATTTTTAAAAATTAAGTAAACAATGGCAATATCATACTATACACAATAAGAAGAAAAAAACTATTGTTTTTATGTTATAATTATTTTAAAAAATATTAATGTATATAAAAAATTATAATTGTTTATAAATCATGGTGATAGTAGTATTAGTAGTAGTAGTAATGATAATAACGTACAACAACAACAATAACAACACATTTAGCTTTAAAAAGGTTGTATCATGTGTTTAAAAATTATAATGACTTACATTCAATTCTTAATATTATGTAACATTACCTTTTTTATTTACTATTTAATATTTTTAACTTATTTTTTTTTATTTTTTTTTAATGGCCAACAAACTCATTTATTAAAATATAAGAAAAAAAGAAAAGATGCCCAACAAAATGTTAGACACACCAAAAATACAATCAACCACCTTATACATCCAAGCAAGAAAGATCAAACTCACACAATTAGTATTTTATTTATTGTATTACATATCGCTAATTAATATTTTATTTAGTGTAACCCGTGTAATGTACGTTTTTCTAATATATATAGTTAGTATAGTATAAAACTATATATTTTTTATTCGTTCGCAACTGAAATGGTTAATTACACATGTAATGCTATACTAATCTTATATGCCGTAAACGTTACCCATTAGTTTTTATAAATTTATAAATAATATTAATATTATATGATACACGCAAAAAGATTTTCCATTGCATATTTCGTAATTAAACATAAATGATGGCTTTTACAAAAAAAAAAAAGAGGAAGAAGTCGTTTGATATTAGGAGTATTAATTAATAAAACTATAAAAATATACCTGAAAATTATCCATAATTCGTGAGACATGAAATGAACCCTCATCAAGCATAATAGGGGTGTGATGTTGGTGATGTGGTGGATGAGGTGGCGAGATTAGCGTAGATACAGGATGAGTTGGCATGCTGACGTGGTAGGCAGCTGCTGCCATTAGGTGCTGATGTGGGTTGTGTTGAGTCAGGTGATGCGGCTGCTTTTGTAGGTCATGCTCGTCGCACGTGATACCTCTCAATACTCCGATATCTATATCACTTCCGGTTGACGGCTCTCCTCCGGTAGCAGTTGTACCTACCTGCATAAACAGTTGTACACTTGATTGGCTGTGTTTGGTTCGAATGTAGGAAGTACAACAATTGATGCACAAAGTACCTTAGACGGAGTTACAATCAAGAATTGGGTTTGCTTGTAGCACAAGGAAAAGTAAATGAGAAAAGCAACCTTCAACCCATTTTGAGGTCATCCCTTAACCTTACACTCAACTAATTTCCAAAATTTTGGCCTCATTTTATGCCATGATTAAAGTAATTTAACAATAAAATAAATTTCTAATAATCAAAAAAGAAAATTAACTATTTAAAATACGTACGTAAAGGAATAAAATTAAAATTTTGGTTGGGTCACTATATATATAATTGTATGTATATAATTCTTCCATATTCGAATCAATCATTCGATCGACTCATGAAAATTAGGTCAAAAGTGATAACGTTAGATACCTTATTAATATCAAATTGTTGACCGATCGAATTAATAAGGTCATTTACATATTTCCCATTGCTAAAACTAAATTATATATTTCCCTTCATAAACCAAATATATTACATATTTATCCATTTTATTAAAAAAATTATGTATTTTCTATTTTACCCTTAATGAATTAACTAAAAACAATTTACATATTTCTCTTTAATTAATAAGGGACAATTTTGGAACATGAGACATTTGTAATTTTATTTTAACATTAAAAAAATGGAGAACGCCACCATTAGGCGCCCCTCACCGACCGGTCCTACGGCCAACATAAGGGAGGTAAATCGCGTGACCCATGGAAAATTGGGTGGTGCCGAGCTTTGAACTCTAGATCTCCATTATAGATTTCCACCCCTTTACTACTAGGCCACCATCACGGGGCTTATTTTAACATTAGAAATATATGTAATTTGAATGTTTAATGAGGGGATGTATGATATTATCCCAATTAATAATATACAACCACTTTAGTTTTTTTCATCAACAATTTTTTTCACCTTTTTTTCTATATAAGACTATAATCCTTAACTTATTTTAGAAAGAAACACATTATATAATTTAGTATTGTTGGGTACTATTGAGACAAATACCCTTTTGGGAGGTAATTTAGTTTTATTCATGGATGTTATAAGAGTTGTATAATGATATGTTATTGACATAATTAATATATTTGTGTAATGTTTTAATTTTGTTGATTTGATACATAATATGATTTACTAAAATGTATGAAATGAAGTTCATTTGTACATAATATTTTACATATTTTAATAAGTTTGATTATCATAAGAATTAATAAAGATTTCCTAAAATTTAGAAGAAATAATATTTTAATAGTGATGGAGGGTCGATGGAAACAACAAATATAACAACCGTACCATCTTATCATTTTGAATATATTTCAGAAAACAAATTTGATTTAAAGAAGATAAACGGAATGACTCTTTTGCGTTTTGAACAAATATTATTAATTTAAAAAGAGAATCAATGAAAGTAAGAATATCACAAGCGTATCATGCCATTTTTTCTACATATTACAAAAAACAATTATAATTATTAAAAAATTGAAAAGAAGTGTTTTCCATCAAATTAAATTGATAGATTTGGCATACATATATAGATAACAAATCAAACAAACATACCTCATCGAAGCTTTTCCGAAACGGCACAAAGCTAAAGTGATCAACACCTTTGAGATGTTGCATTTGATCCATAGGATTGTAACTCGACATGACCGCGCCAACGCTAACCGGAGAGAATTCATCCATGTTATTATGAGCACGAGCAGTAGTGTGAGGTATGTTAACTTCTTTAGAAGAACAACTCCCACTACCACTCCTGCTCATTTCGCTATTATGCACCCCCTCGATGGGGATCATATTTGATAAAACGTTATTACTAGCCCGATCGGTCCAACTGCATTGCCGAGGTTGTGTTTGATAAAATATCTTTGACACCACAAGCTCTCCTTCACGTTCCTCCTCATGTTGTCCGAGGTGGTATTGATGCATTACCCAGTTGGTCTTTTCGGGTTTTCGGTTTTTACCAAAGTTTGTGTAGAGTACCAAGATTTTCTTGCACCCTTTTTGTATTCCGTTAACCATAACGGGTCGGGTTTTGCCCGTTTTGTGCCAACGAGTCTCACCGCCTTGTAGATCACATTCGGTTTGGATCTTTCTTCTTTTTCTTGTGCCCGTGGTGTAAGCTTTTGATGGCCGGTGGAAGAAGTGTCTACTTAATCCGTCTTTAGTAACTCCTAAACATCAAGAACAAATCATTATTCAAGATTTAATTCATGTATGTCTTTTTTCATAGATGTTTTAATCATCTTATAATTCAGTCATTAATTAAGCAAAAAGTAAAAAAAAACTAAAATATAAATTAAAAAATTAACATTTATAAATGTTTAGATGTAAAATAATATAAAAAAGGATAAAAATCACAAGAGTTTTACAAACTTGTATGGTTAATTAATTTGTTAATTATGAAATAACAAATATAACCATAAGAAAAATGACTTTTGTATAAATTTGAAAATCAAATAAAGTAGGTTTCTAGGTGTAACAAAACAAGAAACCCTAACTTTGAAAAACCATGAAGTATTAATTACTTATATAGTGTGCATTAAATCCATATGTAGTAAAACCTAACTCTTCAAGATATAATGAGACACACAGCTTAATTGATTAATTATATTATATATGTTTTTTTTTTGGTTTATTTATGTGTTCTTGTTTTTATGAACACATTCAATCGAATGGTTGCGCGCAACATCGATCGATCGCCGGAGATCAAGAAATAGCTAGGAAATAAGGTGTACGTACCTGGTAGTTTTTCAGGATGAGTATAACAAATCCCATCTTCACCTTCAATTGTAGGGATGAACTCATCAATCAACGGGTGAGATTTTAGCTTCTTGGCTTCTACTTTGGCTTCAAGATGCTCGATCAATTCTTGGTCCGTTGGATCAAATTTCACTCCAGCTGGTAGACCCATCCAATCCTGCTATTAATTGATCTCTAGAGATTAGTAAATTATTTACAAGATTATTCGAAAAAAATTAAATTTTTTGTAATGAAGATCTTGAAAATGGAAGAATATATATTTAACAGTGAATTTAATCTTTGGATCGAATTTCTAATAAATAATACAAAATTAAAAAAAAAAAAAAACTGGGAATTTGGTGTTACATAAGATGAATTAAATTTGGTAAAGAAGCATGAAGGATAGACTGAAGTTCATAAACATATATGTAAAAAAGAAAAAAAAAATCAAGAACCTGCATAAGTTTATATTCTTTTGAATTGATTCTAGATTATATTTCAACCTAGAATATTTTTAATGAAAAACTTAACCATCCGTACGATCTATTAACATACCGGTTTTCCTTCGAGTCGATGACCGCATCCGGGACAATGTTTGGATCCACATAACTGATGTTCTTCAAGCTTTGCATCAATGAGATCACAGCTGCTGATATTCATATTCTTGTTGATAGGATTAATCTTACATCAATGAAATTAACTCATTAGTTATCGAATACCCGCGAAGCAATCATCATCTTCGTGTCGTCCGGTAAATCAACTATATATAGATTTAAATAGTTAACTATGACAGTTACTTTGATGAAGATCTGGATCAATAAACACTTAAAGAATCAATCAAGAAGTGTTTTTTTATTGGAAATTATAAGGGTTTATATGAAGAATAAGAAAGAAAACACATGTTGATGAGTACCAAAATGGTATATATTCTTGTAAGTGAAAACTTCCTAACAACAAATACTAATTGAAGGGGAAGAGAGAGAGAGAGAGTATGAAACCTGAGGCTTTAACCATAAAAACACCAAAATTCCTTCAAACTTTAACTCAAGCCCAGTGAGATAAAGGAAAAGCTCTCTCTCTCTCTCTCTAAGTGTGTGTATATATATACGTATATATGTAACACCACTCTTAGTGTATATGTATGTATACACGTACGTATACATGAATGTTTATGTATTCATATAGTTACAGGAGCAGCCTCTCTATTTGTATTGGGACAGGGGTAATGTTTATATTTATATAACGTTTCCTCTATTAAAAAGTGGGAATATACTGGGTAAAGTTGTTGTTGTATAGTTACAGGCGCACACATATATCTATATCATATCATCATCATACTCGATCACCATATCTTAACATTAGCAAAACTAAGATAGGATCTGAAGAGAGTAAAATATATATTGATAACCTCTCTAGCTTATAGGAATACATAAACGACTTTCAATGAGACCTCCAGCTTGACATATATCTATATATATCTATACTAATAATATATAAATAGCTGAAAGGACATACATTTAATTAAGTAACTTTATGTTAATTTTATTTTTTCACATTTTTTTTGTATTCAGACAGATTTTCAAACATATGTATATACATAGAGAGAGGATTTATTAACGTAGATATTATATGATAAGCTTAAAGTCACAGAAAGAGGTCGAATATGAGAGTATTGACCGCTAAAGTAAAAGCTTTGCGGGACGGCTATACTAACTGTCTGGTTTTGATTTTTCTTTATAAAAAATCAATACTTTTAATTTATTTAAAAAAGATATAGTATTTTAATATATAAGGAATATATTTGTAGAAAAAATACTAGCACAAAAAATCTACCCGTTTCTACTACTAAGCAAGGTTGCAAAAGTCGCTAGGCGCTACCAGGTCGGAATAGCTTCTTGGCGCGAGTAATCGGGGAGTACTCGGCCCTAGACGGGAGTACTCGGGTAACACTCAGTCACTACTCGGCCACGAAACAACTTCTTGGAGCGAGTACTCGGCTAGTACTCGGCCTTGAAGGCCGACTTTTGCAACAGTGCTACTAAGTATTTAAATAAAAATGACAAGACCTGTCTCAAATTACTTAATTTAATGCTTTAAATTTAAAAAAAACTGCAATATAGCAAAATAATTATAAGTAACTCAACAAAGTTTGCTCAAATCAGTTAATATTTATTTGACGTGTAAGAGAACCAAATCAATAATTTTTAAGGGTGGATATTAAGACACGTGTCCTAATTTAAACTCATGATCTCTTTGTTGATAAACCATTTTTAATACAATGTCACATCTTACGTAAAAAAGAAAATACCCGCACCCTTGAGTTTACAAAAGCAAATTAATTAACAAATTAAAACCAATTTGAGAGTGATGTGACGGGGTCCAAATAATTAAAACATCAAAGTTAGGATAGGCTCCCACTATACATACATCATCCTTTCTATCATACAGGGCCCACTTATACGGGTGTATATAACTTTTTTTTTTTTCGAAAATCAATTTTAACACTAACTTTTTGTACGCTTTTATCACGTATATTTGTACGTTTTTATATAATCTTGTACGCATATTTTTTTAAACTTGCTTCGTTACGAAAATTGTTTATAAATTGGTATGACATATGTTATTTATTTAAAAAATGTTATGACTAAACTTGCGTAAAAATAAATTGTATACTACTATTTTTTAAAAAAGCCGGTAATTTCACAATTGTTTGATTATATATACTATTAAAGAACCACAGAAATAAATACATAACCATATGAACAACCATAAATTACATAAAAACAATAAGTAATACACAAACACATAACATATATAAATATATATATGGCCATAGAAGATAAACTTTATGCCCGTACAAGGCCTATACGGTCGTATAGTTTCACTTCAAATTGACACGTTAGCGCTAGCAGCTTTTGTTGGGTTGACTTATTTTATACTGGTTGTAATAGCCTATAACTGCCGTATAGAAGATAGCCAGATGTGTTTCGGAACGAGGGGTGGGGTAGTATGTTTAGTAGGACCCTTAGGATAATGCATACATGTTTCTCTTAAGATTTAGGTCAAGTCTCGTGTTATAGACATGCTAGTGTAAATTAGCACAGGTGCAACAGCATAGGTGATGTTAAAAAGAATAATAAAAGAATGAATTATAACATTAGATTTTATTTTTTTAAAATATTTTATTGTCAAAATATGTACTACTATATAATAATATTAGAAGAACAACATAATAATTTGATTAAATTTTTTAAAATTAAAAGTTTTACAACTTATATATCTATAAAAATTTTTTTAATCTCCCACCCTTATGATTTGTTTTACTTTCACTTTGTCTCATATTTGATATCATTTAAGAATTAAAATGAGATAGAATAATTATAAAATAAAATTCCTCGGATAAATGACTCATTTCTTGACTTTTTTGTCAAGTTGGTATATGTTAAAAGTTAAAGTCACTTTTAATTAACTAATAAATTAAAAAATACTTTTGTTATTTAAAATCACCCAACTAAATGTTAATTAACTAATAAATTAAAAAAATACTTTTGTTATTTAA